>JAODUO010000023.1:182500-530000 GCA_025642075.2 Ridgeia piscesae | reverse complement strand
ATTGATAGCGATATCTAATATGCGTAGTACGCCAGTACATGCACCATTGTAGGTCATATGAATTCACGTTTGTAGATCCAATATAAATTGTGAAGTCTTAATATTAAAATTACATCTAAATATCATTGGACAAGCCAAGCCAGTATTTTGGTTGTGATTATGAAATGTGTTAACACTGTATTTTAACGTGTATTCCTAATCATAATTGTGTATATTTGGTTTGCTGCCTTTTTCTTCAGGATTGGACATGTCAACCGAATTCAAGAAACTTGTGGAAGAGGCTGGTCTGACTGAGACTCTGCATTCTCTCACCAACTTCACCATGTTCCTGCCAAGCAACGAAGCCGTACAGGTGATCCGTACATGTCTTACCTCTTACAACTAATAATACCACCATCTATCTATAGATGTGTCATATGCAATTATGTTAATGGTGTACATAGATTAATAGGCCTACCTGCATGGTTGCTGTATATAGAATATGACATAATCACAGAGACAGTGCATACATTTTCATCATTATGTGCCAGGGAAGCTGCATTTAAGCTGTATTTTGAAATAAAATGTATTACTAAATAAAAGAACTGATAACTGGACAATAAGATAATGTGTGTATTGCTGACGTAGGACATGTCTGAAGAAGCTTTGTCCGAATTGAGAAGTGACCGTCAACGACTCATCGACGTCATCAAGTATCACATTGTGCCACAAGTGCAGCGTCGTCGTGACCTTCACAATGACCTTGAACTGGCTACCCTTGACAACCCCACACGTAAAATACTCGTTAAAGAATACGCACATGAGGTTAGTTCTCCCACAACAACGTATCTACAAAATATTTATAATATATATCTATGTGTTGTGTGTGGGGGGTGGGGTGGTGGGGTGTGTGGTGCGTGTGTGTGAGTGTGTTTGTGTTTGTGTTTGTGTTGTGTGTGTGTGTGTGTGTGTCGTGTGCGTGTGTGTGTGTGTGTGTGTTTGTGTGTGTATATAATATAACTTATAATTCTTAATAAAATAAATGTTAGCTAATATATATATATATATATATATATATATATATATATATATATATATATATATTATTAAATATTTATAAAATATGAATTATGATAATGTGTATTTCTACATTGTTTCTGTGGCAGTATTTGTTTCGATGGGGGCCGAGACAGCCGGATGTCGTCACAGTGCAGTGTGTGCCAATCTACGAGACTGACGTCAAGACGTGTGGCGGAGTAGTACATCTGATCGACAAGGTCAGGATACTACATACACGTGCATGTCGTCACTCGCAATACCACCACGTCATTCGATCGTAATGTTACTTTACTGTTGTTAAGGGCATACTCCAGCTGTATAGCTTGATATGTTCCCTTTTCTAACGCTATTAAAACGCAATTATAGCATGGCTGGATCGTCAATGAATCAATTGACATACAATGTTGACCCGCAAATTGCACGCGAATGCGAGTACATTGCGGAATCAACCAATGACATTCCTTGCTAAGATTTTTCTCACCTTCAGATGTTGGTGCCACCTGCCGGTAATGTGGTAGACTTGCTGACACGTGACCACCGCTTCAGTCGGCTCGTGGAGTTGCTGCGGAGAGTGGATCTTCTCGATGAACTCGCCAGCCTGGGACCAATAACTTTATTTGCTCCAACAAATGAGGTAATTTCGTTTTTTATGAGACGTTATGTTACCATAATACAGAGTAAAACTCAATTTCCAGTATTTTTGTGTAACGTGTGCAAACAGATTTTGTCACGACAATAATACATTGGACGTTATCATAGTACTATAAATTAATTATCATGAATTGTGATTGGTCAATATATTAACATTAACCAATCAACATGAAGCTAACTTGCACAGATGGTGGTCTAATTATATAACTTTCCTACAGGCACACACGACACGCACGCACGCACGCACGCACGCACGCACGCACGCACGCTCACACACACACACACACACACACACACACACACACACACACACACACACACACACACACCACACACACACACACACACACACACACACACACACACACACATACACACACACACACACACACACACACACACACACACACACACACACACACACACACACACACACACACACACACACACACACACACACACACACACACACACACACACACACACACACTCTTCTCAGTGGCCATTCTGGCTCCAATGTTAACGAAATCGAATTATATTCATTTGTGCAGGCATTTAGCAAAGTTTCCCGCGCTGTGATGAGACGTCTGGATGACACAGCGAAACTGAAGTCATTCCTCAAGTTCCATATGCTATACGGTAGGTGCTACGTGGCAGTGACCCTGCCAGCGCATTTCCTTTAAATAGTAGTGCTATGGTAAGACGGAAGCCTCGCGCATACTTTTGATTGGGACGTAGGCCTACTGCGATATAGACATCCGCCAGTAAAGAATATGGCCAGAGCTCGTAGATCATAGAGCTTTATATATTACATATATAAATTCCCAAAAATAGTAATGTTTACCCGAGTCTCAAGTTCACACACACGCACGCACACACACACGCACGCACGCACGCACGCACGCACACACGCACGCACACACACACACACACATATATAAATATATATATATATATATATATATATATATATATATATATATATATATATATATATATATCGTCTTATATAGATCCCCAAACTATTTTAATATTTATGTTTCCCTGAATCATAAGTCCACAATTTCCATCGCACTTGATACATGATTTAATGTTAGTTTCAACGGGTGTACAACACGGGTTTGATGCATGACCTCTTATCGCAGATGTCCTGTGCTGTATCGGAGTCAACCCGTTTGTTGAGAACTACTCGACAGTGAGCGGCCTTCCCGTCGGCATCACGCGTCGGGGTGGCGACATCTACGTTGACAACACGGCCGTGACAGAGTGCGACCTCGCGGCTAATGGCGGCGTCGTACACGTCATCAACTCTCTCCTACCGCGGGCACTGCGCAGATTCGCAGATCACCGGCGACCCCGCCACGGCTTCGCCAGACGCGGTTATGTCTTCAACCACGATGGTTGGTGGGGGAGTCATAGGTCGTAGAAATTGGCAGGAAACGGGCCCTTTGCCGGGATTGTGACTTTTGCGGGATTGTGACTTTTTTACGATTTACCCGTTCTCGTTTTTTATTTACCAGTTGTGCTCATGCAATATTCCACTACAATCGAGCGAGGCTCTCCGAAAACCTCTAACTGTATCCCCCGCACACCTCCTTGAAGCTGGACAAATCAAATTATCTTGCTAGTTGGAAAGTAAAAACCGATTAAGTCCAATATAGATCGTGGAATCTGAAAACTATAAGTCCCGACATCCTCTGGTCAAGGGCCCGAAAAGAAGTTTGTATTGGTTACGCTGCAACAGCCGATGGACGACATTGGTCTAGCGACAACGCTCTACTAGAACCTACTTTAATCATTTGCTTTAGAAAACCATAGCCGCAGTTACCTGTTCTTTTGAATTCCCTAGTTTTCTTGTAGTCGATGTATGCACTTCAAACATTTTGTAAACTACGTAATGTATGCGAATGTATGTTACAGCGTATATATTGTACATGTATTGCACATGTAAAATCCTAGCAAATCTAAAACTTCTCTTACTTTTGGAGATATGTTGTCATTCAGGCATAAAACGTTACATAGGCCTATATATATGGATAAACAATACTTATTTACAACGTTAGTAGAAAAAACACACATGAACTAGTTGATTCGATTCCACAGGGGGATATCGATCGATGATTTGCATGGATGAACTGCTAGATAAACAAGTGATATTATTATAAATGGAACATTGTTACTCCTTTCTAGCTGAAACACTAGTTGCCTCTCCCTGTTCTTATCAAACTTGTGTAGCTAATAGTGTGTTGACAGGGCAACGTCGTAATGGTGCTAGCTAACCAGCAAGAATATAACACGTAGATATAAATATATTGGTCTGCATTGGCTTGGTGTCTGCGCAGGTGGCCAGTTTATGTACAGAAAGCTAGAGTGACCCTTGTTATACAAGAATAAGATATATAACTATGCAGACAAAACCTACATTTTGCGTTTAATTCGAAGTACTTACAAGTGACTGACTGGTCTGTGTTTGACATGATGTATTGATCAGCTTGCTGCAACGACTACAACCAGCTAGTCCGGTAGCGAGAAGTTGAAGAGTCGCATTGAGCGTGAAATAAATAAACAGATATTTGCTTTCACACAATGCATTGTCTTTCAAAGAGCTGTACATATATTGTACATATTTTCTGATGTATCATCGTGTGAATAATTTTTCTGTTGGGTTATTAGATATTTATGTAATTAGAAAGAAATTGTTTTAATGTGCAAGTTAAACTCGCATATGCATATACAGTGTGTGTGTGTGTGTGTGTGTGTGTGTGTGCGTGCGTGCGTGCGTGCGTGCGTGCGTGCGTGCGTGCGTGCGTGCGTGCGTGCGTGTGTGTGTGAGGCGTTTGTAATTTTGGTCGCAAACATTGCAAGTTTAGCTGCAGTCACCTGTTCTGTCGTATCTTGTTATTTGCCAACACACGTGTGTCGCGCCTACTCAGACATAAGATCAAGGTTGACCTTCTGCGTCTGCTTCTGAGCATTCTTCAACGTCCTACTTTGCGCGCTCTTCTGCTTACTTTTCTATATCGGCTCATCTTTCCTCGTCATCGTTATTCTGTGTCCACTTGTGCTCTGTCTTCAGTGTCCTATTCTGTTTCCGTTTCTGTGACATATTCTCTTTCTCTTCTGCGTCTCTTTCCGAGTCTACGTCCGGGTCCGCCTCCGTGTCCTTCGTCCTGTCCGCATGCTGCCGTCTACAAGCCACAACACACAAACCGTCAGACACTAAACAAAGTACGAAACAGAGATGGAGTGAGTACAATACAAATGTACTCGAGTACGAGTACGAGTACGATTACTTTGAACATGCATGAGTACGAGTACGAGTACTCAGAAAACAAATCTACTCGAGTACGAGTACGATTACTTTACAATATACTCGAGTACGAGTACGATTACTTTAGAATGTAATCATGATTACTTTCATGATTACTTTATATATATCCTGTTTCTAACATAAAGGCGACTTTCATGGAATCCCTAGGTGTCATTCTTGTTCTGTTGTTGTGTCACTAATGTTCTCACTGATTACTGCTATCCACCATCCAGGTGTTATTATTATTAATAATTAGACGACTTTCTCAGGTATTGGATGAATCATTTAATGCTGGATTAATAATTTAATTTATGGTTTTTGAATCAAATACAAATAGGAGGCATTTAAAAATTTCAAATACACATGATCAAATACATTACAATAACAACACTTCAAAACCAGGGGTGCATATTCAAAAGAGTAGTATATCAGATGGGTCCAGACATGGGGTCAAATACATTTGTATTTGAAAGTATTTAAATACTTTTTAAAGTATTTGTATTTGATGTTTAGGAATTAAAAGTATTTGTATTTAAATACTTTCCTAAAGTATTTGAGTTGTTCAAATATTTTTTTTGAAATACATTGTCAGTATCAACATTTCTTTTTCACTGTCACATGTAATGCCTGCCAAATTGATTGCCTTAATGCACTGCAACTTCACCCAACAGTGTTAATTACTGATGAAGACACCTAACAGCAGGCTTCCCCCATGGCCCAGCAGTGACCACAACTTGTGTTTGCTCACAGCCAGAGGATGGACCTAACAGTGACCATAGGTCAATATCCCCTTTTGTTCTTTAGTCAGGCTTCAATTTGGCACCAGGTTGGTGGTGGTGGGGGCCGTGGGGCTGTGGCCTGGCTTCTAAAATTACAAAGCAACATGTTAGGGGATGCTTATCTCCTGCAGTGCTTCCCAGGGACTGTCACAATATAACTTGTACTTTGTACTAAGCAGGAGGGTGAGGAGATGTTGCTTCTCTGGGAAGACAAGGTATTAATTAGGGAAATCTGACTGAATATTTATTTAACTGAAATGCTCAACAGTAATAGAAAATGAATACCTTGATTATTATTACATTTATTAGATTACTTCTAATATTGCCATTTTTATCTGTCTAATATATTTGCTTGCAACTTTTCATATGAGAAAAAAATGTAATCGTGAGAAGTAATCGTAAGTACGATTACTTTGGTAATGTACTCGAGTACGAATACGAGTACTCAAAAAGTATTCGTACTCGAGTACGAGTACAAGTACACGAGTACGATTACTCCATCTCTGGTACGAACCTGTGTCGATCGTCAGAAGTCAAACGATTCCACACCAGTTACAGCTCGTGACATTTAATTGTTGAGTAACTGTTTGTCTCTTAATTGCGGCCATATCGGCTGACAACAAATTAGTTGTTGTTATGACGTAAGCAAGCAAGGAAGAAAGCAAACAAGCAATGTCCAACAATAAAATGTACATCATTCCTTTATTTCAAAAAATACAACATATGTAATATGTAAACAACAACAAAATCACACACTAGTATTGGTGATGATGTCATCTCGCCGTGTGTTCACGTATCCTTTCCTAGCTGTCTGACGTCGCAGATAGAATGATCACAACTAACTAGCATCATAGTAACTACAGACACATTTCGATATTGTGTCGTATCCTGATTACAAGACATGTGCTTAGCCTTAGCAATAATTAAATAATAATTACACTCAAGAGCCAAGCTACTTAATATAGTTTCTACCGCAGCAGAAACACCTGTCTTAGTCTTAGCAGCAGAAACACCTGTCTTACAGTCTTACCAGCATCAATCGAAGTAGGCTACTGAGCTGATGTTTCAACTCAGCCGTTTCTAATTACGCTCCGGAGCCAGTATTCGTATTCACGTGTCTATACTTACTTGTGTGCGCTCTTAGTGGTATAGCGTGGCCGTTAACAGACCAGTTGAATTGAAGTTTCGTAGTATGTGTCGGCTACATGTCATAAATAATTTCTTCTTTACAATTCGTTAAACCTATATAATAACATTCCTTATTCACGGATACGGTGGCATCATTTATCAATGGTGGCGCCTCGACGTCGACCGTTCACCATGGTGAAATTATCTGCGCGTGAAAATCGTATTCACGTCATTTCCGCTCTGGACTAGACGTCCAACGTTATTTGTTATTGGTAAATACTATCCGTTTTATGTTCCCTGTGCATCATGTTTGCAGTGTAATGAGGTTATTCTACCGGGAGGCAGGACAGAAGCTGACTCTCCCAATACGCTGGATGTGAAGGCTGGAGATACAAATAGACCCCCGACATGTTGACATAGTTGTTAGGCCTTGCTAGACCCCTTCAGAATCTCGAAAACTACAGCCCTCAGCATTGCAAAACATCGCACATGTACACATCCCATACACATGTACACATCCTAAACACATCCACCCGCTGACGCTCATACGCACGCACGCACGCACGCACGCACGCACGCACACACACACACACAAACACACGTATTTGTGGATGTTAGGCCTAGCCATTTCACATACAGGTATGTTTCATTACAGAAATTCAGTGTTTCCTTAACTTGGGAAGTCACCACACTTCAATAGGAACGCTGGGGCTTCGCTTTCCCAAGTTTTATTGGCAATGCTGATTTCTGGTAACGGCGTGTCAGCGTCAACGTTGGTCTCAACGAGAGGGTCAACTTGATTGTCGGGCGTTCTTGTAATAGGTGTCAACTAGTTCCTACAACTAGAACCCTTTTTCAGCATCTATGCTCCATGTCGCAGACCTCGTTACGTAACCTGCATCACAAAGGCTGATTTACGATTTTAATTTATTGGACGGTACTTGCATAAACAAACTTCATATTTTTCTTTTAAAATAAATCTGGATAGTAAACAGCAACCTGATGTTTTCTCAACTTACAAAAAATCAAATTGCCGTGGCAATTGTCAATATTACAAAGGCAGGTTGTGTCAATCGTGTGACTTTCTGATGTTTGCTGCAATCGTATATTAATCTCATTCATTGCAACTGATTCAGTCAACTTTCTGCTCATGAATCCACCTCCTGTCTTAAAGAATGAGTGATTTGTGTTAATATGCCTTACAAGATCAATATTTAAGCTGATAATTTTTTTTAAAGATATGTTTAAACTACAGTGCCTATAGCGGACTTTACTCTCGGCTACAGACAAGAGACAGTCACGACAAATGTTTTTTGTTTAACATGTTCTGACATGATACCTATTGAACATTATTCTTCCTGGCTTAGATATTTTATTTTGCATAATAGGCCAAAATCCAAGAGATGAAAACATTGCAAAAATACATGTTACAATAGATTTACAAAACAACAACATTGGTGTATATTTATTTACACCTTACACACCTACCGAGGCCTGCGAAAAAAGTTATGTAAAATATCACTTAATCAAGGTTTGAAAATGTCACTAGTTTCAATATGACATGTGTCAGTATTAACATTTATTCATCCGAGTAAGGATCATTTCATTATAAACTTAAATCACGCAATTGTTTTACATACAATTATTAACAATGGTAAAATAATTGAAACTGGTTTCAGTTTGATTTATAAATGAGTTATATCTTCTACATGCTCTATTTGATGGGGCATGTCCAAGCAACCCATTGCTGTCTTAACAATGCAGAACAAAATAAAATACATATCACAGTGAACTCTTGATACAGATTCCCAGTGTCAGGTACATCTGTAATAGGAACCAGTGTAAACTCTTCATTCTGACCAGCTCTGAGTTATTCTCACATATATCAGAAGATCGGATTCGTGGAACCGACTGTTAAAATCCCAAGTGTTCCTTCAACAAGATTCAAATGTAATATATGTAAACGTACACATACCCAGGTGTGTGCGCACGCGAATGTGTGGATGTGTGGATGGGTGCATGCGTGCATGCGAGTATAAGTGTACTCAAACTTGCATAAGTGATTCTTCCTCAGTCCAAGGCTACTCATACATTGGTCCTATTAAGTGGAACTGCTGTTACTTATAGCCATCGGTTACCTGTTCAGAGTGCACCAGTAACATGAGTTTGAACGAAACATAAAATCCGCCTTAAAATGTGTTACACACAACTGCACTTAAAATAAATGCCTGTAATACTTCCGGCAACAACACCAAACAATACCGGTTCAAGGATGAGAGTAATAGAATACATCTTCCATGGTCTGGAGATGAGGCACATGTCGGACCATCATCACAGGTATCGTAGCGCAATGAAGTTCTTAAGTCTGTCCGGTACTGGCAGGAGTACGACCTTGGCAGTTATGTTCGACCGCAGACACTTCCTGATGATTAAGCACGCCACGGTCTGCAGCATGTGCGGCTGTGAAGTGTAGCTATACAGCCAGTCACACAGCTCCGTGTGCTCGGTCAGGGCGACGGGCACCTGACCCAATCGAATCCACGCCTCGGCCTGAAGGTCGCAGCCGGCTGCTACGATCAGCTTCATGAAGCTCTTGGCCGCGCGCACAGTGGCGATGTACATGGCCGAGTGACCGGCGTTGTTCTTCACGTTGACGTCAGCACCCATGTCGATGAGATACTTACACACGGTGTACTTGTTACGCCACACGGCGTCGAAGAACGGGGTGAATCCATTGATGTTCCGCCCCTCCAGTCTGGCGCCGGCGCTGATCAGGTCGCCGATGATGTCGAGGTTCGCCGGGTCGACGGCGATGTGTAACGCCGTCTCCTCGTCCCGAGTCCTCTGGTTCACCTTTGCACCGGACGAGAGGAACAGTCGTACGACCTCCGGGTGGCCGTAGCAGGTAGCCATGTGTAGCGGGGACCAGCCGTCGCGATCGGTCCGGTTCACCTCAGCACCTTCCGCCAGCAGGAACCGACACATGTGCATGTGTCCGAGACAGGTGGCGGCGTGCAGGGCCGAGAAGCCGTCCTTCTGCACGATGTTCACCGACGCGCCGTTGGCGATGAGAAACTCGGCCACGTTCACCCAGCCGCTGGTGGCCGCCCAGTGGAGCGGGGTACGGTTGTCGCCGTCCCGTGTGTTCACGTCCACGCCTGTCGTGATCAGCTTCTGCACGATGCCGACGTGGCCTCGCACCGCCGCGTAGTGCACGGCATGGCGGTGCCACACGCTGTCCGACAAGTCCGGCTGGTCAAGGACACACGTGTTGGTCGCCAGCAGGACGTCGACCAGAGACGCGTGACCAGCCTGTGCGGCCACGCAAAGCGGACTGCGCGAGTTGTACGGCCGGTTGACATTGGCGCCCTGCAACAGCAAGACGCACACTCGGTCGATGTCGTTCGTCTCGATCGCCGCTAACATGGCGGCGGCGCGGTCCTCGCCCGAACTCCCCTGCCTACCGTCGTCGCAGTCCGTCGAACCCACCGACAGCTCATTCGTGTTTTTGGGGGGCGGCACGTGCCAGACGTTGGCATACTCTGTGTTGCTGCTGTGTGGGTGGTGACTTTCTTCGCTCGTGTCAACGACGGCAGCGTGCTCATCAAACACCACGGGTCTGTCTCTCCAAAAGCTTGTCCAGCAACTCGTCTCGTGCTCGGCCATGCTACTCTCTCCTGAATACGTCACGTTGTCCGTACTGGAATTGGCTACTGCATTGCTGGAAGATTCCGGCTCACCTTTGTTTGGACCGCCACCGGCCACGGGTGCTGGACTTTCGACACCCTTCGACACCGCCGAAGCTAACGGAGAAGCAGCTGCAGCACGTCCACTGCAACCGGCCCGCACTGGCTCATCCACTGCCGGACGCACACCGCCAGTGAGTTGACCATGGTCATCCGAGTCTGTGTGCTGGTCAGACGTGTCCGTGTCACACTGCTGTCCGGCGACTGGCGGTTGTACACCAGACATCGTCTGGTTACTGGTGGCGCCTTCGCAATTTGTAGCAGGCGATTCACTGATTTCAAGATGACCCCTAATTTAAGCGTGCGTCTACATCATTTGCCTGCGCACGTGCCTACCTGGTCGATTCTCATATGATGTGACAAATCTGCAACAGAAGAATCACTGAAGTCACTCAAAGTTGACAGCGGAAATCCCTTCATATGTATTAAACGTCTGCTTTTTCCTATTCCACCGTAACTGGGAGTAAATTTAAAACACCTGTTGCGTGACCAACCAACCAAGAGGAAACGATACTTCTTGGATGTGCTTGACAAACCTCTGGTGGGCTTCATCTAGAAGTAAGATGGTCTAACTCCGTGACGCCTACAGTTAGGCCATCTCTGCTTGTGGCAAGAAAGAATGCAAAAATAGTGATTAGTAAACATGAAGAAAGGTACCTTGATCTGTACGCAACCCAGACCATAGTGACAGGACCGCCATCAGCGCTAGTCCATGTCTGTCAACTAGATATCCTATCAACACAGGAAGACATCAGCAAAGCTATCGGCTGCCTTACCTGCAGAAAGTCTCCTAGGAACGACAGTATCCCACCCGATGTCCTGCAGAGCGGCAAACCAATGCTGGTGCAACATCTGCATAAGCTCCTCTGTCTGTGTTCGGAGAAAGGCTACATTGAAGTACATTCCCCAGGACATGCGAGATGTCAATAGTATCACCTTGTATGAGAACAAAGGTGACCACAGGGACTAATAATTATCGCAGGATCTCAGTCATCAGCAGATTAGACAAAGGGCTTCACCCATGTTGCCATTGCACGCTGTAGTCTTGCATCGGCCGTCTACCATGAGTGACAGATTCACAGTGTGGATTTATGGTTGGATCCTTCTGACAACTGCAGAAGATAGGCAACACAGCTGAGCATTACCACATCCCTCCATCAAGACATGCACAGACCTGTCTATTTCAAGGGCACGACATCGGAGGCTTCCCAGTGAGCAGTGGTGTGAAGTAGGATTGCATTGTGGCCCCAACACTTTGTGTGATCTTCTCCACTCTCATTCCATATGTGTTTGAAGACAGTGCCAAGGGTGTCTACCCCACACTAGAGCCGATAGCAGACGTTTCAACATTGCTTGGGTTCGCTCCACGAGCAAAGTCAGAGATGTCCTAATCCAGGAGATACTGTATGCTGATGACGCTGCCCACTTATTGGGCTTAGTGGATCGGTTGTCCAATGCGCACGCACGTGGACTGCTTGCTGACCAAACTGTGAAGAAGATGACCATCAAGGCCCAGGTTGCAGAGTCCATTCCGGCCATCATCATAAACGATCACACCGTTGAAATGGTGGACACCTTTACTTACCTTGGATCCACGAATACCTCATTACTGTTCTGTGAACCGGAAGTGAACATAAGGATCATCAAGGCTATTGCAGTCAAAGCCAGCCTGAAAACAACACCTGATAGAAAACTCCAAGCTGCATGTTTACCAGGCCTGAGTCTTCGGCACTCTCCTGTATGGCAGTGAAGCATGGACGACATAGGCAAGCCCAGAAAAGCACCTGAACAGCTTTCACTTGCAGTTCCTCAGTTGCTTGTTGCATGTACGTTGTCTTGAGTCCTAGGCCCTCAGATGGCTGGGACACATACAGCAGATGGATCCTGGTCATATCCTACAGGATCTGCTTTACGGGGAGCTTGCAGGAGGGATGTGACCAATGGGACAACATCATCTACATCTGCAAGAGAGACATGAAGCCAGCCAATAACTGAGGTAGCAGAGTCGATGATCAGGAAGTCTGTTTCCCTGTGGTACAACTGCAAGGGTGTGGGGAAGTCAGAGGAGGTCACACACAGCCAGGCAGGAGGAGAGAGCTGCACCAGCTCAACAACCTTCCAGGTTTCTCCGCTGCAACTGTAGTTGGGACGGCCACTCTAGAACTGGCCTGCAGAGCTACTCTCGGAAACATTCAGGGTGATTCTCCATTGTGATGCCAACATCTTCTAAGATGCCCAGATGCCAAATAGTATTAAAACAAAAATATGCATGTATAATATTATAATGTCATAGTGGAAATAAAATATTATTTATTGACATGTATTATATTACAAATATATAAACAAATACAGTTGAATCAATAGAAATCATTAATGTGGCAAAACTGAAATATGTTGCTTCTTTGTTGGCCTAAATTATAACATGTTTAAATGTCATTATACCATTTGAAGGTTGACTGATTCCCATGTGCCCAATAAATCAAATTTAATAGAAACAAAATGCTCTAATGTGTATTTTATTACAGATATCTAAGATGGAAAAAAACTATTGTGATACAACCTCCACTTGACAATTATGATTGAAGATTTTATTACGAATAATTTTCAGAAAACTAAACTATTATGATAAGACCAGATTAAAGAACTACACTTGACATTTATGATTGAAGATTTTATTAAGAATTTTTTTCAGAAAACTATTCACACATGCAGCCAATGGTGTCAGCATTATAACAGCATGGACCGAAACCATTAGTAACACAATTATTTGTAACCTTGTACATAACAAACAGTAAATTGTTTCCAATCAACTTATCTTAATTAACCATAATAGTTCAAAGCTTTGGTTAATTTTGATCATGGAATTGGTTTGAATGACACCACTGGTACAACTGATATGCAAAAATTTGCCATCTACTTGTGTGAATATGTAAGTCCCACATCTAGCGATGGTACACATTTTAAGACGATGATAGTGAGAACATCTCTCTAAATTAAATACATCAACCATGCTACTTACCAGACTTTGTGAAGTTACTACAGTATGTGTATTATCTAATAAAAATCAACCATAAATAAATACAAGTGTTAAAAATTAAAGCAATTGTTAATATTTTAGATTTGTTTGTATAATACAAAGAATTTTTTTTAAATGATGCATATAACAATTATATATATATATATATATATATATATATATATATATATATATATATATATATAAAATATATATATATAATATATATATAATATATATAATATATATAATATATAATATATATATAATATATATAAAATATATATATATATAAATATATATATATATATATATATATATATATATATATATATATATATATATATATATATATGAAGTGTTGCATAAAAATGAAAACGACTGTTAATATTTTACATTTGTCTGTGTGTTTTGTATGTTTTGCCGCTACTTTTATGAGAAATAAAAGTCAAAAAGAGCATGCTAAGCAGAAGAGGGCAGTGATCGATGATGAAGAGGTAGACCAAAGCTGATGTGGAATGAGAGCGTGAAACAGGACGTAGGAAGGCAGCTGTGAACAACCAAGAATGGAAGAGCATTTCAGTCAACAGAGAGATGTGGCTAGTAACACGACTGGTACTTATCCTTTTACCAACACTACCTGGCTGTTCTATTCAGTGTTCTTCCCCACCTTAAGGCTTAATTGTAGGTTCTTGATTTTAAATAAGAAAATAATCATACGTCTGGTGCACATTCAAGGAATGTTGGCCCTTTTAATTGGAGAGAAATGTGTGAGCTGGCCGGCATGGAACACCCAGACCACAATCAGTAGGTTGGTCACTTAACACCTATTAAATTACACAATCCAGAACAATAAGCTTTCGTGTGCGAGTTAAAATGGATTTTTCTCACATAAAACAGCTATATGTAGATAATTTATTTTACCTTTTAGAACATGCCATTTACGTGTGAAAGTTATACTTTAAATGATTAACTCCACGTACAATTAGATAGAACTATCTACAAAGTGGGGGAGTATTAAACCAATAGCATACTGAATGTGGAACTACTGACACTCAGTTCTCACTCCTCAGAGCACTACTAGGATGGGGGTTAGAGACACAGGGTTTAGGGGGAGGCCCTAATACCTGGTCCTATATAGAAGGTTACCTGGAAACAAGAATAGCAGAAAAGCCACCAATTAAATGATGTGAAATATAAGCAAAACACTGATCACTTTAATGAGTCACATCTCTTTCATATGTGAAATGTATATGTGTATTCTGAAGTTATGAACATAAATATTTATATTTTGGGGAATGTTTTCATCTGTCCCATCCATGTCTATTTCCCCCTAAAATCTGATCGAGCCATCATTAAAATATTACAAATGCTCAGATTAGTTATAACATCACTTACAACAGCACTTCTAAAGTAGTGATATGATAATGATACAGTTACAGACAGTAGGACACAGTACAGACAGACGTCATTCTTCCCCCGGACCATCCCCGAATGGAACAGCCTGCCCCAGGAAATAGTGGCAGCCAAGCCCCTGGACTGTTTTAAGTCCAGGCTTGCTACCAACCTGTAACCAGACAGACCACCCCTCCCCTTCCCCATCCCCTCTTATTTCTTATGTCTACTACCCCCCTCTACTATGCCACACACCCTTTCACTACATTTCAGAAGTGTCTACTGCAACCAGAGATGGAGTGAGTACAATACAAATGTACTCGAGTACGAGTACGATTACTTTGAACATGCATGAGTACGAGTACGAGTACGAGTACGATTACTTTGAACATGCATGAGTACGAGTACGAGTACGAGTACGAGTACGAGTACGAGTACGAGTACGAGTACGAGTACGAGTACGAGTACGAGTACGAGTACGAGTACGAGTACGAGTACGAGTACGAGTACGAGTACGAGTACGAGTACTCAGAAAACAAATGTACTCGAGTACGAGTACGATTACTTTACAATATACTCGAGTATGAGTACGATTACTTTAGAATATAAGCATGATTACTTTCATGATTACTTTAATGAATATCCTGTTTCTAACATAAAGGCGACTTTCATGGAATTCCTAGGTGTCATTCTTGTTCTGTTGTTGTGTCACTAATGTTCTAACTGATTACTGCTATCCAGGTGTTATTATTATTAATAATTAGACGACTTTCTCAGGTATTGGATGAATCATTTAATGCTGAATTAATAATTTAATTTATGGTTTCTGAATCAAAAACAAATAGGAGGCATTTAAAATTTTCAAATACACATGATCAAATACATTACAATAACAACACTTCAAAACCAGGGGGGCATATTCAAAAGAGTAGTATATCAGATGGGTCCAGACATGGGGTCAAATACATTTGTATTTGAAAGTATTTAAATACTTTTTTAAATATTTGTATTTGATGTTTAGGAATTAAAAGTATTTGTATTTAAATACTTTCCCAAAGTATTTGACTTGTTCAAATATTTTTTTGAAATACATTGTCAGTATCAACATTTCTTTTTCACTGTCACATGTAATGCCTGCCAAACTGATTACCTTAATGCACTGCAACTTCACCCAACAGTGCTAATTACTGATGAAGACACTTAACAGCAGGCTTCCCAGTGGCCCTGCAGTGACCACAACTTGTGTTTGCTCAGAGCCAGAGGATGGACCTAACAGTGACCATAGGTCAATATTCCCTTTTGTTCTTTAGTCAGGGTTCAATTTGGCACCAGGTTATTCTGGTTTCCTGGCTGACTTTGAAGTTGAGCCTTCCTCACAACATCCTAGCAATGATTAACAGTGTCTCTTCTGAGGGCAACATAGGCGTTATATTATTATGGACCTCCTGGCTTAACATACAAACAATATATTTTGGCCTTTCCCTCTTTCAGTCAGTTGTCACTGTGATGCAGTTAGGAATAACAATACTCCCTAGCACTGGTCTGCCTGTCATCATATGAGCAAAACACTAATTATGCCTATAAACAAGATGTCTCAATATATGTGTTGCTTTTCTTTTACCTACATAGTAATACAAAATGAAAAGTATTTGAAAAATATATGAACAAGTATTTGAAATACTTTTCAATGTATTCATATTTAAATACATTTATATTTAAAAAGTATTTGTAATCCCTCAAGAATATTTGTATTTAAATACATTTCAATGTATTTGACCCCATGTCTGGATGGGACAAACACAGAATGGTTGTGGGTTTAGACAAGTTTACAGTTTGCACTTAATTAAACATAATAGACAGGGATTTAGCAGCTAACCACCCAGACCCAGTCAGGATTCTGGATGTTGGAAATATGACCAGTCATTCACACCATACTGACAGAGCAAACAGTACAGGTGGGGCTGAGGCCTGGCTTCTAAAATTACAAAGCAAGATGTTAGGGGATGCTTATTTCCTGCAGTGCTTCCCAGGGACTGTCACAATATAACTTGTACTTTGTACTAAGCAGGAGGGTGAGATGTTGCTTCTCTGGGAAAAGAAGGTATTAATTAGAGAAATCTGACTGAATATTTATTTAACTGAAATGCTCAACAGTAATAGAAAATTAATACCTTGATTATTATTACATTTATTAGATTACTTCTAATATTGCCATTTTATCTGTCTAATATATTTGCTTGCAACTGTTCATATGAAAAAAATGTAATCGTGAGAAGTAATCGTGAGTACGATTACTTTGGTAATGTACTCGAAGACGAGTACGATTACTTTCCTTCATACTCGAGTACGAGTACAAGTACTCAAAAAGTACTCGTACTCGAGTACGAGTACAAGTACACGAGTACAATTACTCCATCTCTGACTGCAACCTTCACAAATCAGCATAATCATCACAACATTGATGTTGGCTGATTAATAGAAGAAGAGTATTGTGTGCGTTCTTATAATGTAACCACTCACCACAGTATATAATATGCATTTGTCGTATGGCAAATGGACAATATAATAATCCATAAACAATTACTTATTACTGATAATGTTATCATTTTAATTGCTTTAAAGTTCCTCCCATATCATGATAATAACTCCATTTCTTAACACAGGCTAATGCTTTTGGGGTAAATTATAATACCAATCAATGGAATATTTTTCTCGGTTAAGGAAGGGAGAAGGACTAGAGGACATAGAGATACATTAGCAGAGAAGCAGTGTAGACTAGATATTAGAAAATTATCTTTTCCTCAAAGAACAGAAAATGAATGGAACAGATTATCAGCTGATTGTGTAGGTGCTATAGTACTTAGTGTTAATATGTTTAATAATAAAATCGACATATACCTAAAAAGGACAGGGTACACTTAGATAGATAGGTTGGACTCTCAATAAGTCAAAGGGCTTCCTAGTCCACCTGCCATCTAGAGTTAATTCTCTAGACCTGTGGCAATCTTGTTAAATCTTGTTAAATGCATTTCACAGACAAAAATATTGAATGGATCACCTGAATGATATTGATAAAACGTTTTCTCAGTTAAGACCTAAGAATGACAGACTGACTAAAGGTCATGTCTCCATGAATTACAAGTCACTAACAGGACACTATTTTTTAACAGTGTAAATAATATTATAATGATCAGAAATAATTCCAAAACGTCACAGCTCACATAAAAAATAGCAACAATCGTTTTAATGTTCGCAACAATAGTTAGCTATTTTTAAGCACTGTTGCCCAGATTCTAACCTCCACTTTCACATACTTGTTTTTTACATAACGCGAAAACTCTTGACAACATCGTACTTATATCCGAGATATCGAATAGCCTGGCCCGGCCCCTGACTGTCTATTTATAAACATGGCAGGCCTCCGTTATAAATAACGTCAACGCTTACCGAACTACTAGTGATTTGGACATGGTGCTTATCCGAACAGCTGTTCCACCAATGTATCACTTCTTCAAAACACCTATCAGAATTCAATAATAAAATGACCAAACGACATTCGTTTTGATCCGCACGTAAAGTACCTAAATTTGCACTGGACTGCAAACATCATCCCACTTCCAAGTGACAGCGCCGATGCAATTTCAGTTCTAACAAACAACACCAGACGCCGCAAGTAGTATTATAATTACAGCCTTTACGCTTGACGTCGCCACCATAGATACCAATTGGGTACAGACCAGTTTTCATTGCCGGAGAGAGGGGATCGCAAATCACTGTACGGTTGCACCCTACAGGCTACAGCCGTTGAGGACTACTTTATCATTAGTATTTAGGAAGGACATACATTCCGTGAGATACCGTAATATTACGACCTTCAGTTTGAAGAACTGCGGGCACACAACCGCCAGTTTAATATAAAACATGACAGCAAGAGTTTTTATGCGTATGTTCGAAGTAAACAGAAAGTTCAGGATAAGGTCGGTCCTCTAGAAGGTAGTGATGGAAACATAATAACAGAGGGATTCTTAATGGCAGAAAACCTAAATGAGTACTTTAGTTCGGTGTTTACCAGGGAAGATATTAGTATATTACCAGTACTTGAGACTAAGTTCGAAGGGAGAGAGTTTGATTATTTAGGACAACTAATTGTAACCCCAACAATGGTAGCTATGAAAATAAGAGATATGAAGGATAATAAATCACCTGGAGTGGATGGGATTCCTCCCAAATTACTATTGGAAATTGTAGAACAAATCAGCATATCGCTTGCAACAGTGTTCAATTTGTCATTAGAGGAGGGAATAGTTCCGTTAGAATGGAAAGAAGCAAACATTATACCATTATTTAAAAAAGGTTCGAGAAACAAGTCAGAGAACTATAGACCAGTGAGTTTAACATCGGTGATTTGCAAACTATTAGAAAGACTAATTAAAGATCACCTGGTTGATTTTCTTGTTAAAAATAAATTGATAAACCCATCTCAACATGGGTTTTTAAAAGCGAGGTCATGCTTAACAAATATGTTATGTTTTTGGAAGATGTCACAAAGTGGCTAGATGAGGGATCACCAGTAGATATAATCTACTTAGATTTTTAAAAAGCCTTTGACAAAGTGCCACACCAAAGACTACTACTTAAACTAAAGGCCCATGGCATAGGAAATGGAATGATCAACTGGATAGAAAAATGGCTTATTGGTAGAAGACAAAGAGTAGTAGTTGATGGGGAGGTTTCAAACTGGAAAGGTTTTGAGTGGAGTACCGCAGGGATCAGTACTGGGACCTATTTTATTCTTAATATATATCAATGATTTGGATGATGACATAACAAGCAAGGTGTTGAAGTTTGCGGACGACACAAAAGTGTTTAGAAAATTAAAAGTGATGCAGATAGACAGCATTTACAAGATGATCTTAATAAGTTGATAGAATGGTCTGAGAAGTGGCAAATGCTGTTAATTTTGAAAGTGTAAGTGCCTTCACACAGGACATGGAATGAAGATGCACAATATACAATGGGTGATACTGTACTAAATACTACCTTAAAGGAAAAGGACTTAGGGTTAACTATTAGTGCTGACATGAAGGTATCAGAGCAGTGTGGAATTGAGCAGCGAAGGGAAACCAAATTCTTGGATTAATTAGCGAAATATAGTGTACAAAGAAAAAGAACTAATAATACCGCTGTATAAAACAATAGTTAGCCTCACTTAGAATATTGTATACAAGCATGGAGGCCATATCGCAAGAAGGATATTGATATGCTAGAAAGAGTACAAAGGAGAGCAACCAAAATGATACAAAAACTCAGGAATATTAGTTATGAAATGCGTCTAAAAGAATGTGGTTTAACAACACTAGAAACCAGAAGATTAGAGGAGATCAGATTGAGGTGTTTAAAATATTGAATGGATATGAAAATATTGACAGAAATATTTTTTTCACAGTCAAGGAAGAGAGAAGGACTAGAGGACATGGAGTTACATTAGCAAAGAAGCAGTGTAGACTAGATATTAGAAAATTTTCATTTTCACAAAGAACAGTAAACGAATGGAACAGATTATCAGCTGATTGTGTAGGTGCTAGCAGTGTTAATATATTTAAAAATAAAATCGACATATACCTAAGAAGGGCGGGGTATACTTAGATAGATAGGTTGGACTCTCGATAAGCCAAATGGCTTCCTAGTCCACTTGCCATCTAGAGTTGAATCTCTAGGTGGCAATCTTGTTAAATCTTCTTGTTAAAGTTAATTAAGAATACAAAAATAATGACACATACACACATGCAAACCCACGCAGATGTTCTCTCTCACACACACACACACACACACACACACACACACACACACACACACACACACACCACACCACACCACATATCACGTACACGCACGCACCACACCACATACCCCACACCATATGCACACGCACGCATAAACACACACACGCACGCACACACACACACACACACACAGGCCTATGGCAGTTGCATCACACGGCAGCATCATACTGCCAATTTGTTCCGTTAGCTATGTGGTCATGCTCCCCCACCTTCCCCTACTTACTGCCATGAAATATTATCAGGGTTATGGTAGATTATACTGGTTTTTTTGGTGAACCAAATAACTTATTGTATGAAAAAGACCTAAGATAAATTATATGGAAGAAATTGTCTAAAACATAAATTACATTAATACAGATTTGGTTCCATTTTAATTTGAAATGAACCAAAATGTCTTGTTGTATAGACTGTTTCAATGGACATCGTCAGATGTGTAATGAAACTCACTGTACACCACTCAGCTAACATTTTGCTTTGATGCAACAAAAGTTGGTATATTTCAATTGCATTTCTCGTTAGATTCCAATGAGAAAACCAATTTATGAACTTCGGTCACTAGAAAATCGAACAAAATTAAACCATAACTCAGACCTTGATAAGCCAGAAACAGGCGTATGACATTATTTTATAAGACACTCTCTTCTTGTCAGAGATTATGTGAGACTAGTACTGTTTGTGCACAATCCAATTATGAAGAACTCATTAATCTGATTTCATTACCTCAAACCCTTTGAAAACCAGGCTATAAAGCTGTCATACTCACCACCATAAAACAGTTTTAGCTAACTGCATGAAACACCAATTAAAACCTTTAGAAAACAAAGCAAGAGGCCTTTATGAACCTGAAATGTCAACCTTAAAACCAGCTTCCTTCTTGACTATCTCCCTTGCATTTTCATATTAGAAATATTATAATTCTTATTGAGTTTTCACTCTCCATTTCAAAATAAAATACAGACAACACTTGGGAAGCTAAATGAATACTGTGTACACATTTATTGTATATTAATTTTATTGTATATTTATTTCCAACAGCCAACAGTCTGTTTGTACATTATGACTGCATGCTGCCTAATATAGAATAACAATCACAGATTGAGGTGCGAGTGCAACACAACAATATAAATTATTTCCATGACAACTGCAACGTACATTGTAATTCTGACAAAACAATCAACCTTGTAAATACATAGACAAACTTATAATTTCAGTGTGATCGACAAGCTGCGACACTGCTCTTGTAGCAAGTAAATCGTTAAAATATCAGTGGAAGATATACACAATTTCACGTTAAAGATTACGGGGTGGAAATATATAACATCCTGTATTGCATAAGGGAGGAACTTAAGAAAATCTAAACGGTATAATTAATAACTCAAATACAATAACATTTATGTGGTTCAACTACCATTTACAGAATGTACAGCTTGTATCCAATCCATTAATGCTGTACAAAGATGATTTTGATACACAATCGAGGTACTGCACTGAATCTATCATTGTGTCTCATTTACATATAAACAAATTAAAATAAGGATTTTTGATCAATGAATATGTCCCTGCTATTTATAGTTATGCATATATTTATATATATATTATATACAGATAACGTTGGTTACACATGTGTATGACCAACTGCATGTTGAATTCACTTTGTACCACTTCCAATAAAAACAGTATGTGATGCAAGTGCGACAAATCCGTCAATAGTATAAATATTATTTTATAAAGTGCCTCCATTTTAAATAAAACTCCGGAGCCACGGACAACCAAATCCATGCGACCGCGTATAAAGTTGCTCAGGAGAAGCTAGCATGTGCATTTGAGGCCAAATCCACTCAAGTCAGTTCAATAAACATCCCGTGTCACATACTTCTTGAGGCTTGTCGGTATGAAGAATCTAGATTCAATGTGACCCAAACGTGGCATTGGGGTATACGATGCCACCTTGACCAGCAGCAGAAACGATCTCGCCATTCACCTACAGTTGACAACACACCAACACACCAACAACGTAGTATTGATACCTGAACTGCCCGACACATCTATGTCAAAATATAAGCACCTGCAAAGTCTGACAACATCAAAATCTGATCGGATTAGTCCTCAGTTTCTGTATCTTCGTCTGTCTCCTCTTCCTCCTCCTCCTCCTCTGTCGCGTCATCACTGTGCTCCAGTCTGTTATCGAGTTGTAATGTCGCCGCAGGAGTAGTGCTACTCAGTTCCCCCAGGGCGCGCCGCAGTAGCTGGTTGATCGCCTGCTGCAGTTCTGCCGTCACCTGTAGCATGTCGTTGTTGCCGGTGTGCTCATCGATGTCAACGTCGACGTCTTCTCGCGTCACCGCGTCACTCCCAATGATATTATCATCATAGGTGCTCTCGTCGCTGTTGTACTCCAGTAGCTCGCTCACTTCATTGTTGATGCTCTCCTCATCAATGACGACTTCCTGGTTGTCCCCGACTGTCCTCCCAGGTGTCAGGTTGTCCTGCTCTTTCAGTCGCTCGGCCACGAGGTTGTATCGGGGTTCCTTCAGCACGCCCTTTGCCCGCAGTGTCTTGGGGTGTTGAGGCCCAAGGATCATCTCACTGACCCGCGCCCACCGCATGAAGTAGTTGAAGGCCTTCACGTAGTCGTTGTTGTCCTCGTACACAATGCCGATGTTGATGTAGAGTCGACTCATCAGAAGACTGCACTCTCCATACACCTGCAGACACAGCTCTCGTGCCTCGTTGTACAGCTGAAACACACAACCCCAGGCATCAACCTCAGTCGTCAACCTCAGTCGTCAACCTCAGTCATCAATCTCAGTCATCAATCCCAGTTGTCAACTTCAGTCATCAACCCCAGTCATCAATCCCAGTTATCAACCTCAGGCATCAACCTCAGGCATCAACCTCAGTCATCAACTCCTGTCATCAACCTCAGTCATCAACTCCACTCATCAACCTCAGTTGTCAGCTTCATGTCAACCTCAGTTATCAACCACAGTCATCAATCCCAATTGTCAACTTCACTCATCAACCGCAGTCATCAACCTCATTCATCAATGTCAGTCATGAACCCCAGTCATCAACCCCTGTTGTCAACCCCAGTCATCAACCTTAGTCATCAACCAGTTATCAATCACAGTCATCAACCTCAGTTGTCAACCTCAGTCATCAACTGTAGTCATTAGCTTCAGTAAGTCATCAACCTACAACAAAGACAGTTCTTAGGTCTCGTTGCACTGTTCTGTTGAGACATGCCCTGAATCATCTACAGCACACACAGACCTGAAAGAATACAACATTTACGGATTTTACCAAAAATCTGACACAAGAACAGCCTCGAAATAGGGTAATTGAAGACATTGCTGTAACCCCCTCACCTTAAGTTGCTCCATAGAGCCCCGCCGAGCCAGCACCCCTTTTGTCATGAGCGCCTCCGCGTAGTGACCCATGTCATTTATCTACAGCAAACCAACAATTGAGTTAAATATATCTTTCACATCCTCTGAAGTGTGTGGAGCATGATGTGAAGTGGTATTCAGGTGGAATATTTGTCGACCAAAATTACATCTATAGAAATGTTGTATTTCTAAATTTCATTTAGTGAAAATTCAAAATGTTGCTACAAAGTAGAAATTGTTACTGCAAACAGCAGAAACTGTAATCAGTATTCTCCATAAATTTGTCATCACTGACGAATTAATGTACAAATTATGTAAATATTTAACACACCACATGGGAACCACAATACTTAGGGCCATTACAGGGGATGCTATTACATTTGTCAAACACGAACTTAATTACTGCATGCACTGTAAATGTTATATTATGCTGTTGTGCAGAAATAAATGGACATAGCTATGGATAAAGTGAATCACATGTCTTATCATAAACATGGGTGACACAGAGACTTTCTCAGCTTCAGACACCAAAATGTCCACCATCAAACCTAAACCACAGCTTTGTGTCATTCTAAATTCAACCTTTAAACATGCTATTGGCCCTCTGTTGTGGAGCCAACAGTTGTACTTTAAAAAATACCTTTGAAGTTGAACTGTTCTCACACTTCTTAGTTCTGTAACTTATCCTGGGTATGTACTCAACTTAAGTGAGAAACAACAATGGGAAATAATGACAAACCTCCTTAAATATCTGGAGTGCAGACTCCACGTGTTGGCCTGCCTCCTGCACCGCCTCCTCCCCCGACATGTCCGCGTCTCCGCCACATGCCTCCCAGCTCTCCAGACTGAACGCCAGCTTCATCAGACTCATCCCCAACTTGAACTGAACACACAGAACACACAGTGACAGCGGCACTAATGGACCACACAGAACACACAGTGACAGCGGCACTAATGGACCATACAGAACACACAGTGACAGGGGCACTAATAGACCACACAGAACACACAGTGACAGCGGCACTAATAGACCACACAGAACACACAGTGACAGCGGCACTAATGGACCATACAGAACACACAGTGACAGGGGCACTAATGGACCATACAGAACACACAGTGACAGGGGCACTAATGGACAATACAGATCACACAGTGACAGGGGCACTAATGAACCATACAGAACACATAGTGGCAAGGACACTAATGGACCATACAAAACACACAGTGACAGCGACACTAATGGACCATACAGAACACAGTGACAGCGGCACTAATGGACCATACAGAACACACAGTGACAGGGGCACTAATGGACCATACAGAACACACAGTGACAGGGGCACTAATGGACCATACAGAACACACAATGACAGGGGCACTAATGGACCATACAAAACACACTATGACAGGGGCACTAATGGACCATACAGAACACACAGTGACAGGGGCACTAATGGACCATACAGAACACACAGTGACAGGGGCACTAATGGACCATACAGAACACACAGTGACAGGGGCACTAATGGACCATACAGAACACACAGTGGCAATGACACTAATGGACCATACAAAACACACAGTGACAGCGGCACTAATGGACCATACAGAACACACAGTGACAGCGGCACTAATGGACCATACAGAACACACACTGACAGGGGCACTAATGGACCATACAGAACACACAGTGACAGGGGCACTAATGGACCATACAGAACCAGAGATGGAGTGAGTACAATACAAATGTACTCGAGTACGATTACTTTGAACATGCACGAGTACAAGTACGAGTACGAGTACTCAGAAAACAAATGTACTCGAGTACGAGTACGATTACTTTACAATATACTCGAGTACGAGTACGATTACTTTAGAATGTAAGCATGATTACTTTCATGATTACTTTAATTAATATCCTGTTTCTAACATAAAGGCGAGTTTCATGTAATCCCTAGGTGTCATTCTTGTTCTGTTGTTGTGTCACTAATGTTCTAACTGATTACTGCTATCCACTATCCAGGTGTTATTGTTATTAATAATTAGATGACTTTCTCAGGTATTGGATGAATCATTTAATGCTGGATTAATAATTTAATTTATGGTTTCTGAATCAAATACAAATAGGAGGCATTTAAAAATTTCAAATACACATGATCAAATACATTACAATAACAACACTTCAAAACCAGGGGGGCATATTCAAAAGAGTAGTATATCAGATGGGTCCAGACATGGGGTCAAATACATTTGTATTTGAAAATATTTAAATACTTTTTAAAGTATTTGCATTTGATGTTTAGGAATTTGACTTGTTCAAATATGTTTCTGAAATACATTGTCAGTATCAACATTTCTTTTTCACTGTCACATGTAATGCCTGCCAAACTGATTACCTTAATGCACTGCAACTTCACCCAACAGTGCTAATTACTGATGAAGACACTTAACAGCAGGCTTTCCCCTGGCCCTGCAGTGACCACAACTTGTGTTTGCTCAGAGCCAGAGGATGGACCTAACAGTCAATATCCCCTTTTGTTCTTTAGTCAGGCTTCAATTTGGCACCAGGTTATTCTGGTTTCCTGGCTGACTTTGAAGTTGAGCCTTCCTCACAATATGGTAGCAATGATTAACAGTGTCTCTTCTGAGGGCCACATAGGCTTTATATTATTATGGACCTCCTGGCTTAACATACAAAAAATAAATTTTGGCCTTTACCTCTTTCAGTCAGTTGTCACTGTGATGCAGTTAGCAATAACAATACTCCCTAGCACTGGTCTGCCTGTCATCATATGAGCAAAACAGTAATTATGCCTATAAACTAGATGTCTCAATATGTGTTGCTTTTCTTTTACCTACATAGTAATATAAAATGAAAAGTATTTGAAAAATATATGAACAAGTATTTGAAATACTTTTCAATGTATTCATATTTAAATACATTTATATTTTAAAAGTATTTGTAATCCCTAAAGAATATTTGTATTTAAATACATTTCAATGTATTTGACCCCATGTCTGAATGGGACAAACACAGAATGGTTGTGGATTTAGACAGGTTTACAGTTTGCACTTAATTAAACATAATAGAAAGGGATTTAGCAGCTAACCGCCCAGACCCAGTCAAGATTCTTGATGTTGGAAATAGGACCAGTCATTCACACCATACTGACAGAGCAAACAGTACAGGTGGGGCTGTGGCCTGGCTTCTAAAATTACAAAGCAAGATGTTAGGGGATGCTTATCTCCTGCAGTGCTTCAGAGGGACTCTCACAATATAACTTGTACTTTGTACTAAGCAGGAGGGTGAGGAGATGTTGCTTCTCTGTGAAAAGAAGGTATTAATTAGAGAAATCTGACTGAATATTTATTTAACTGAAATGCTCAACAGTAATAGAAAATGAATACCTCGACTATTATTACATTTATTAGATTACTTCTAATATTGCTATTTTTATCTGTCTAATATATTTTGCTTGCAACTGTTCATATGAAAAAAATGTAATCATGAAAAGTAATCATGAGTACGATTACTTTGGTAATGTACTCGAGTACGAGTACGATTACTTTCCTTAGTACTTGAGTACGAGTACTCAAAAAGTAATCGTACTCGAGTACAAGTACAAGTACATGAGTACGATTACTCCATCTCTGTGTAACAGAACACACAGTGACAGGGGCACTAATGGACCATACAAAACACACAGTGACAGCGGCACTAATGGACCATACAGAACACACAGTGACAGCAGCACTAATGGACCATACAGAACACAGTGAAAGCGGCACTAATGGACCATACAGAACACAGTGACAGGGGCACTAATGGACCATACAGAACACACAGTGACAGGGGCACTAATGGACCATACAGAACACACAGTGACAGGGGCACTAATGGACCATACAGAACACACAGTGACAGGGGCACTAATGGACCATACAGAACACACAGTGACAGGGGCACTAATGGACCATACAAAACACACAGTGACAGGGGCACTAATTGACCACACAGAACAGCCTATGACAGGGGCACTGATGGACCACACAGAACACACTACAATACGGGCACTGATAGACCACACAGAACACACAGTGACAGCGGCAGTAATGGACCATACAAAACATGATAGGGGCACTGGTGGACCTGGTTCATAAATTATACTATGTCTTTTTTATGTATATATATATATACCATTTAGGATTTATCTTACATGCATTATGTGCAAATCATGTATGAATCAAGGGCGCTGATAATCTGGCTGGTTTACATGTTATGTATATAGTGGTTATCTTCTGTTAATTAAATGTATGTTTAACAAACATTCAGTTTATTTTATTATAACCTGTTCTGGTGAATCTAAAATACAACAGTATAAATATATTTAGTAATCCTGTTATTTGACTGACACGCTGTGAAGACAAACCTGGTTATGTTTTCCGCTGAATGTCTTGCGCAGACCGATAGATTTGCGTCCGTAACTGATCGTCTTTCTCAAATCAGGAAGTTGTGAGTCGGACACGAAGTCATTTAGTTTTAGTTTCTGTAACCACAAACATGCTTGTCAGTCTTGCTACACTACTATGGCAAAGCACTTAATTTTCCCACATGTCTCAGAGCCCATGGTGCAGCATCACGTAGTCAGATACAAGTGCATGACAATGATAAGACTTAAACTTAAATTGGAGAAAATATGAAACATTGATGACATTTCAACCGATAATCAGTGAAAAGTAAGTTTAATCCTTGGTGTCTCATCAAATTTTGGAGCCAAGACCATTACAACCTATACACCACCTGATAGTGTCTTAGATATATTTAATATTAGCACTGTAAGGTTTATTTAATATGTGATCATGCTATTAATTAAAAACATATTCATGAAACTGTGGGACATGAACTCGCCTCATCATAGATTTCACCCATGAGACAATAGAGCTCCACCATTCTCTCCGGCTGGTTGCCTAGTTCCTTCTCTTCCCACTTGAGGGCCACTTTGGTGAGAGTCAAGGCCTCGGCGTACTTGCCTGACTGCAAACTGCAATACAAACATTACATGTCTTTGCACACTTCATGGCAAGATCCCAAAACATACAACGCTTTTGTTAGTTTCATCTTTTATAATTGTCAGGCGCTGTGCTCTGAAAGCTGAATACTCAACAAGTATTTATTATATATTTTAATTTCATAATCATAAACCTGACAAATACGTCATTTACGATTACCACAATGACCGAATGTACTGCTGCTGATAGTTGCAGGTTTACCTCCATTGGCAATATTACAAAGCATTATTTACTTATTACAAGCATCACCAACAAAATTAACACATCACTAATATTATAAAAACAATCCATTTAAGTTTTTATTTGGTAAATCGCTATTAATGGCATAAATAATGTCATCCCTATTAAAGATTTTTTTACTCAGTTATGCAAAAAGTGCAGAAATCTCGATAATTATATAACATGTGTCGCTACATAGCAGATAATTGCGCATAAAAACTATTTGAATAGCAGACATTGTCAATGCCGCAATAGTGCCTTGTCATATTTAAGTGACACACACCACGCAGCTCCAATCGCAGACTGTCATTCTGAAATAGCTAAATTTGTTCAAAATTATTACGGTAGAACTGGTCTATTTACTGTAAGTTGAGTGACTGTTTTATAGTCAAGTTATCTCATATTTTCTTTATATTTTCACTGTAAACAAGTTCAGCAGATACAAATGATGAATTGAAAAACAACATGTGACATATCAATTCAAAATGATAAAACAATATGTGGAAGAAACCGTTACATATTCCTGTCTTACCATGAGTTGTTCAAACAGATGTTGCACTGGTGAAATATACAATGCCCATACATGGAACACCAGGCAGATGCCAATCTTGCATCAGGACCATACAAGAGGTGTACTTACAAGATGCGGGCAATGTGTTCGTATCTCAGCGCTGTCAGTTTCTCGTTGCGGGGTTCCTGCATCTCGAGCTGCGACAGCGCCACCTTGTAGTGGTCCATCATGACGCTAATGTCACCCACCTACAGCAGAACGACACATAAAATGCATCGCCCACTGTCAGTATTTCCACTCGCTACTGATCTAACTGTTTAAGCCTGCCTTACAGCTAAGCATCTTGCTTTAAATTCTAAAATATTTTAAAATCATGCAGTCTACAGAAAGTAATGAAGACTGGTGTGTTGTGGTTTCAATGACTCTAATAAAGGTTATAGAACAACACACATACATAATTAATTTATGATAAAAAATCGGTTGCATTTTGTGAAAAACTACCATCAAAAGTATCTCCCTATACAGTGACTATACACATCATTAAATGTATACATGTGTGACAAATACATGAAAATATTTATGTACTTATCACAGTGTTTACATTTAAATGAAATTGTGTGTTAAAAGAGAATATGGCAATGTTCCTCACTATATCTGAAAAGTTTGTGGTGTACACAGGAACGTTATACTATGTGTTACGTCAGACGACAGCCACCAAGTACAACTCACCTGTCGCCAGTATCTGAGCAGTTTGAAACAGAACTTGTCATCGTAGAGTTGGTCAAAGATGTCCCAGTCACAGAGCATCTGGGCGAGTCTGCTGGAGTCAGACACCTTGGACAGCTGGTAGAGGTATTCCTGCAGGCACACAGCTAACTCAATACCGTGTCTCAGTCTCAATATGTATACCGTAAATCCTGTATTACAAGCCGCACCCCTAATTGAAGCCGCACCCCGACTTTTGACCTAAATCCCGAATTTCCTCCGCTCTTTTTGATATCGGCAAAACCCTTATTTAAAGCCGCACCCCGACTTTGAGCCAATACCATTAACTGCGTGCGACATACTGCCGTAGCGCACGCAATTTGGAAACATTTTAACCTGTTTCATAGAAGTCATAACTTTGCTAATAATGATCATAAATGAATAACTGAAAGACTCATTATTGTAATGCATTTATAATTACGACACAGTATGTATTTTAATCGGAATATTACTACGTTAATTTGGAGAAAAAAGGGGGGGAAATAACCACAATTTCACCATGCTATCAGAATATAATTGGGTGGCAGAATGTCCATACATCCAACGAATAAAATGTAGCCACATATTTAAGCTATTTAATGGTGCTAAAATTATTAAAATATGTTAAGAAGTTTTGGTTTTATAGGATTGTATGTAGAACCATGAATAATTCTGGCACCTATAAAATGTAAGCTACCCATCCTCTCCCAGGCCTGTGTCGGCTATACTTCAAAGACGCTTCCTTGCCGGCTAGCAACAATGTAATAACTTGGCGTCTCCGCCAGCGTGGGAACGGATGTAACACATGTTTCTCAGACAGTCGTCCCTTAATTAGGCCACCAGCCACCCGTGTTTGACCAGGCATCGCCCAGGCACAGGGAAGTCGGGGTTACAACATTGTATCTTGACCCAGAAAACAAATGTAATTAACTCGGTCTTCAGTGGCTGGGAAGCCCTGGTAGAGTGTGGTGTTGTTTTGACAATCGGCATGAAGCCTGGCTTTTGTAAACGTGTGAACATTGTTCTTGGAACTGAGATTAAAACTAATGTCGAAACAAAACAGACGGCGTGGGACTGATGCTAACAAAGGACGATGACATAATATTTATTTGCTGGCACATGCAGCAGCAGTAATGACTCAGACACGGACACACTACACTGAACGACACCATCATGCCACTCGCGACAGCGTTCTTTGACGGTGACAATACTACAATAGTGTTGACAAAGGATTATATTAAGTGTGAAAGGAATTATTTCATCATATTTGATGATGATTGTCTGATGCACGCGGACCCACGGCAACAGTCATGTTGCCAACGTTGAAATGGATACATGAAATGCGCCGCCGAGCCGTTCCTTTCCCCGACCTAGCCAAGGCATTCTTTGACGGCGACGATGAAAGGGTCTTGTGGAGTTTAACTGTGACATGTTTTCATATTCTGATCGTTGTCTCTGAAAATTTTATGGACATGGGATTTTATTAACAGTGTTATATCATTTGTTTAGCACAAGTAGCAATTGTAATACAATGTGTTACTCATCCAACCGGCTTCGTTTCTTCGGTAAGTTTTTCACGTTTATACTGACAATTTTGTGACCCAAATCTCAATTTGTCTCGGCAAATTACTGTATTTAAAGCCGCACCCCAACTTTGGCGTTTTCGTCCTCATTTTGGCAACACACTACTGTATTAGAAGCCGCGGCTAGTAATACAGGATTTACGGTACTTCAATTTTTAAATAAGACGAAGAGTTCATACGCAAGTATATAACGTGACCTTGGCCTACTTCAATGACACACATGACCTTGACCTACCTCGACATGCCCCTCCTTGTGGTTGCCCTGCTCGAAATAGTTGACGAGCTTCTGGTGCCAGAACTTGTAGATGTCAGCACTCTCTTCTGTCTGCTCATTGTCGTCACGACACTTGAAGTATCTGCCACACACAAGGTGATGTTTACTCAACAACTGGAGCCTACATAACAGGCCTCTAAATACCACGATGTAATGCAGTGTTTCTTAACTGGATTTACCAAACAACCCACTCGTCATGGTTATCAATCACTGATCTCCCACTGATCACGCAGGGACTTTTATTTTCTATCATTGCTGACCAGGCGTTTGAATACACTCCTATGTGTTTATGATATATCTGCATATGTCTTACCTTACATTATACCTATGTTTACAGGATGGTCTGTGAAGTGTGACAGTTTACAATCCCCTTTTACAGATTGACAGCAACTGTCTCTTGACCCCCTAGCAACTGTCACGTGACCCCCCTGGCAACTGTCTCATGACCCCCCAGCAACTGTCTCGTGCCCCCCTGGCAACTGTCTCGTGACCCCCCCCAATTGTTTCGCACTACCCCTGACAACTGTTATGTGACCCACGGGAAGATGACCAACCATTTGAGAAACACTGACATAATGTCTGAGTTAAAATTGCTTCAAAACTGAAAACAAAACTATTCCTAAAACAACCAATCAATCAGCAAAACGATGAGCATGTGTGTGCAACTGTGCATGCTAATTTTTCTAACATGAACCTTGTCATCCAGCACAGAAAGAAGTGGTTGACCAGATTTTCACTACAGAAGACAACGCAAACAAATCTGAATGACCCTCACTGTCAGCAGCTATTTATTGATGGTTCCAAAGATCTAGCGACAGGTCACATGATGGGTAGATCACACTTATCCTACTTACTTCCGTCGGACTGCCCTGGTGAGTGCGGGGTGGTAGAAGTCTACCAGCTCAGTGTGACTGTCACGAGTGGGGCGCAGGAAACGTTCCAGGGTCGAAAAGACACGTCTCCATTGGTCCACTGACACTGACCAACACCCTCTCGTCCGGTGGTCCTTCTCTGAGCTTTCTGTCTCATCTGTAGCATTGCCATGGATACCGTACAATCAGGTCATTTGGTGCGGATTATGTATGCCAAAAATACTAGGCATGATGGTTTAGAATTTGGCATAAAGAATTCAAGGTATTCTAACAGAATATATGAATGACTAACATTTGCCTTGAAGCAGAATTGTTTTATTGAAATACTATGTTTATTTTCTAAAAACAAACTCATTTTCATTGAACTACCTTTACAGTTGAATGGTTTGTGTAGACATTACAAGACAACTTACAAAAACCACATAGAAATGTTATTGATATCATATATGCAATCAACAGTCCAATATAAAAAGGCCAAATCTATAATGTTTATTGTGTTGATTGTGTTATTTGTATGTCTTAAAAAAAATTTTGCTCAAACTTAAGCAATTCATATCTGGATAATAAATTAACACATCTTAAATTACATACTTACATCAGGAATTAGTTCTTTATATTTAATAAGCATTTAATTTAAATCGGATCAAAATTACTTATTTGAATTCATGCATCCTGAGTATATCACAAGATTTGTCCACAGCATAATCTCTTGATTTAGAGGGTTAAAAGTAGGAATGTGAACTCTATAAACACAACACATGCCAGAACTTGCAACTACAAATACTAAACCAACATGACTAAACACCAGGTTCTTACAGTTGTACACTGTGAACTTGTGAAGTCATGAAATTATCTGCTTACCCTTTTCATCATATGGTGACGGAGGTGAAAGATCACCCTGGCTAAGTATGTTGAGCAGTTGAAATGGGGTCAGTCCCTTGTCAGAGACAACCAGAAGGCAGAGGGCGGCCGCGAACAGGTAATAGTCCACTCCCTGGGCCAGACGCTCCAGGACCTCATCCAACAGACTACATACACAGACACTGTAAACTACAGCAAACATGTACATGTGTGCTCACTCAGTCAGTCACAGTCAGTCAGTCAGTCACTCACTCACTCACTCACTCACTCACTCACTCACTCACTCACTCACTCACTCATCATCACCACACCACCCACCCACCCCCCTCAGTACCACTCACTCCCACTCACTCACTCACTCACTCACTCACCCACCCACTCACCCACTCAGTCACTCAGTCACTCACCCACCCACCCACCCACCCACCCACCAGCCAGCCACCAGCCAGTCACCCACCCACCCACCCACTCACTCACTCACTCACTCACTCAGTCACCTATTCACTCACTCACACATGCATGCACATATATTAAAATGTTGTAATGAAACCACAGAGATAATAAGTGTTTGTAACAAGCTACGCAGAATGGTTTAGAGTGCATATACTTCAGAATATCATAAAACCAAAGCTTTTTTATGATGTCGATAATGTAACAAACTCAAGGCTCAGAGAGAGATACTGTAACAAACATAACTTTCAATAGACTCAAAAAAAGGGTGGAAGTGGACATGCTCTCAGATGGTGGAAATGAGAGGGTGTGACATAAAACTTGGCAAGATTTGGAGGTGAGCGCCTCGGAGTGAGGAACAAGAGGTGGCGTGTGCACGGATGGTGAGGGGGAGTAAAACAGAAGAATCAAGAATGACTACTAAACCAACCCCATGCCAGACTGGACAGAATGAAAGGAGAGCCACTTACTCAGGCAGACAGTCGGGCAGCATGTCTATCCTCTGGGTAACGGTGTCCCTGTCATCACAGGCACACCGCAGCTCATCACACGCCAGGCCCAGCCACAAGGGGGGTTCTCTGAGCAGTGCTTTGCACAACAAACTCGTCATTTGCCTCTGTGACAGACGTTTCTCTCCTCGCAGCAAGTCCTCAACAATCAACTACAAGAACATGAGTGTAGGTAAAGTTAGCTGAATCTCTATGCACCACTGGTATTTTTTCTTTTCTTTCAAGCAAATGATAATGGACATTCTTTGTTTACAATAAATTTTATATATAATTTTTTTGTCTGTGTAAAGATCATGAGATAAGAACAGACAAAGGGGGTAAATATCTTACACTACTTAAAAATATATAATTATAGAAAAACACATCTGATCCCTTAACCAGGCTGGCTGGCATTAAACATGACTAGTCATATCTGATGAGCTGTCCTCTAGTAGCAAAATATGGCTAATATTTATATTAAAATGTCACTGTCACCTAAGTCCATCTGCCTATGTACAGTGAATCTATTTAATTCTTGTAATCCTTTATATTAGAATGCACATACTGTTTGTATTATTTTGATCATAATTATCATTATCTATGTGTTATTCACTGTACAGTTTATCTGCGGCAGAATGTATTTGTTTTTCAAGACCCCAACATGTGATATTATTAATGTCAACAGCAAGACTATGTATCCAGAATTTGCTGTATTTAAAAGTGTCATCTTGCTATTAGGTGGGTCTGTACAGTGTGACACAAATATTTCTGAGATGATGCTTTCTTATAATATTCAATTAGGAACACAACTCTACCATTCGTGACGCCCAGTCAAGTGGTGGAACGTCTATCATCTGGGGTTTGCTTTCTCGTTCCATTAGGACCTCGTGTTGACTTGAGGTTTCAGACCCCACAGAGAACACGCAGCGCACGTGTGGCGCCAACTTACATGGCACCCAACTCATGATCTGGGCAGACAGCTCCTCTTCAAACTACAACAACACACATATTGTCCTCATAACACAAACATAAACACTTGTTCAACAATACTCATGATCTGGACAAATAGATCCTCCTCAAATACAACATGTTTAATGTTATATAACTCATGGTGCACTGAAGTATGGCTTACTGAATTAAAAATTTTAGAAACTATAATTATAGTTAACATAAATTCATTACATTACACACTACAAGTAGTCTCCAACAGTGGCCTTAAAAATTTGTTTTTAATTTAGACTCAAAATTTCAAATGAGTCTTTAAGGCAGATCATGCCAAAGGCGCGGTCATTTGGTGAAATCATAAACATGGATGGACAAAGAGTTGTCCTTGGATCACAGAACTGCCAACAATTTATGGTGGAAAGTAATTTTGCTGAAGATGAATGGGTCTACTCCTAACACTCAGATCACAACCATCAGTCTTTTAAGAGGTATTTCTGTTTCAAATGAACTCATGAAACTGAATAAGACAAATACATTTGGAACAATGAAAGACAATTCTGGTAAACATTTCAATAGCCAATACAGCCTAAACCCACCACAATGTTTGCATTCAAGTGGAAGCTTCTGGAGCATAAGAAACTTTTTTAGTCTTACTTTGACGTTTTGAAACATTCACGATGGCAGATTAAACACAGATGATAAACTCATTAGCTCTTGACAAGCAAGAGACTTCCTTGTCCACTTGCCATGTTAAGTCTTGTTAAGTCTCTTAATATCAGTGCAAATCAACAGACATTTGCAAGAAGCCATAAAAGGTGATCAGAATTCAATGTGATATAACAGACATATGACAGGATGACACAGTTGATTGACAAGCTGGACAGTACACTGACCTGATCGATGCCGTCCACTATTAGGATGACCGGCCGAGTTGTAACACTGGACAGTAAATCACAGCACTTCTGGGCAGTGAACATCATGTCTGCCTCCCACACAGCCCCCTACAAGCACAACAGACACAGCTACAGATGGATCACATAGCCCCCTACAAACACAACAGACATGGCTAGAAATGGACCACACAGCCCCCTACAAACACAACAGACACGGCTACAGATGGATCACACAGCCCCCTACAAACACAACAGACATGGCTACAGATGGATCACACAGCCCCCTACAAGCACAACAGACATGGCTTCAGGTGGATCACACAGCCCCCTACAAACACAACAGACACTGCTCTAGGTGGATCACGTAGCCCCCTACAAACACAACAGACATGGCTACAGATGGATCACACAGCCCCCTACAAACACAACAGACACGGCTACAGATGGATCACACAGCCCCCTACAAACACAACACACACGGCTACAGATGGATCACATAGCCCCCTACAAACACAACAGACACGGCTACAGATAGATCACACAGCTCCCTACAAACACAACAGACACGGCTACAGATGGATCACATAGCCCCCTACAAACACAACAGACACGGCTACAGATGGATCACATAGCCCCCTACAAACACAACAGACACGGCTACAAATGGATTACATAGCCCCCTACAAACACAAGATACTGCTACACGTGGATTACTTAGCCCCCTACAAACACACAAGACACTGCTGCAGATGGATCACATAGCCTCCTACAAACACACCAGACAGACAGATCAAACAGCTCCCATTATAAAAAAATGAGGACGTTGTAATGGCTGTGTTGACTGGTTACATCTTAACAAACTCATTGCCTACATACATAACATACCCCTTCAACATCAAGTTCGCGGAAGAGTCTCTTTAGCATTGGCTCAAGCTCTGTCGAGTGTGGAGCTGCCCCAACAAAGTGGTAGAAGATGTGCCAACTGTTACTGTCGCCAGCTCTGAAACGACAACCACTTTTCTAATTCATCATAGAAGTTGCTGAATCTGTGTGTACCACTATTCAGGAGCACTTACTACAGTCTACAGGTTGTTCTGAGTTTCTCTTTAGATGGTGTAAGAATTATTTGCAATTGAAACAGGGCAATGTGAACTTAAAGCGTCTTTAGACTCGAGTCTTTTTCAGTTTGATGTTGTGTTCTTGCTACTACACATTACTAGAGCTTACCAAAACTAACAAATTAGCAAAACCATTCAATGATCTTAACAAGTTTGCATTATTTGAGTAAGGTATTTTGACCATACACTATAAAATATTTAACATCATAATCAATTAAAAACTACTGTTAAATGCTAAAACGGTTCTATGCAAAATGCAGGTCTTCAGCAAAACCGCAGCTATAACCTATACTTCCGCAAATTCATTACTAATCATCACAGTAATTTTTTGTCAGACACACAAAGTATAACAGGACACAGTGAGTGAAAATAAGTGGTGGTGGACTGCGTCAGACTAAGATGTGGTCAGCCTCCGTACCCAGTCAGTTGTCCTGCACCGATCTTGTGCTGCAGATAATCTGCAGCCGCAGCCATGACAGCTGTCTTGCCACAACCCGACTCCCCTTTCACCAGCAGTGGAACGTCCCTACTGCTGCCCCGGATGTAGTGCTCTATCTATAAATCCACGACAGTATCAAGGTACTGACAAGAGAACAAGTGTGCAACTCAAGAATTATTATTATTTTTGAAGTTTCACGACCCACTGAAAACATTTCCTAACAATAGAAATTGTACCATAACCGTTTGTCCATATTCATGCATTGCAGTTAGCCAGTCCAGCAACAAAATAATGGCGATAAAAAGGTAGTTAACATGTACAATGTATATATACTTATGTATATATATATATATATATATATATATATATATATATATATATATATATATATATATATATATAAACTAGGTCTAGTACCTTTATTTTCATAAAATGAGTTAATTTCCCAAAAACATTTGAATGATAAGGGTCCTTTATCTTCTTTTTCCATTAATGACAACTGGTCAACTTGCTGACCATCATTGGTTTTTCAGAGTTGTCCTTCTCTAGAATTAGTGTGTCCACTACAGGTTACACATTTACCCCCTGTGTGGGATCTTTTACTTCCCCAGGCATAGACACCAGATAGAAGGGAAAGGACCACCATTTTTTTAGTGTCTCTTCCAAAAGACACAGGCAAATGTCTGGTGAATGAAATTGCCTAAGCTTCAAAACGGCGGCAGGTGGGATTGAGGATTGAACCACCGTCCCTCGATTGACAGTTTGGCACTCTACCGCGCGACCACCGCTCCCCATCTTTAGCCATACAAATGTAAAACATTTATTTTTCAACTTGTCCCTTTTTAATTCATATTAACATGTTTGTTCTTCTTAAAATTGACCAACCAACTTCAACACTTTGAAGATCACTGTTAACATTGGGTTGGTAGTTTAGAGAATAACTTAATGAGTCCATGATGCGCCTTTTCCATTTGCATGAGAGCAATTTTAACTTAAACAAGCAATATCAGATAGAAGGGACAAATGGCCTAGTGTTATATACAATTAAAATTGAACTAATATATTATATATATATATATATATATATATATATATATATATATATATATATATATATATATATATATATATATATATAAGTATATATAATATATATATACAGATAAATAAATAATATAATTATAATATATTATAAAATTGATAAAATTGATAAAATTGATAAAATTGATAAAATTGATAAAATAAGTAAAATAAGTAAAATAAGTAAAATTGATAAAATAGATAAAATAAATAAAATTAATAATAACACATTGTTAATTTTTTATTATACAAGACTGCTGTTGAATCATGATTAACTGAATTGTTTTAATGTTTTCACTTACCTGGGTTATCACACTATCTCGACCCTTGACCTTTGCACTCTGTGGCTCCATAAAGTCTGTGTGATTCTTCCTCATTTCCGCATACTTGTCACATGACAAACGATATTCGGGAGAAAAGTCTGTGCCAATTCTTGTTTTCACAAATTCTAAAATCTGCCAACGGAAAAGTGCGTAAGAAATTTAGAAACTTAGAACCAGTGAACAATTGCTGAAATGTTATGTTCGAGTTGTTATTATATGCGCCTGGCTGAAAACGTTCACACATTTACTTATGGATTTTATTCCCTAATCCTGAACAAAACATTGGCATATTATGTAAATGTCAATAACAGAGAGAACAAAGAAATTATACTCTCTTAAATACGTATAGTCAGTTTTCTAAATATAGGTATATCAAAACAATGAAATCAGCAACATTGTATCAGAAAAAACAAACAGATTTTCACATTTATTTTTGGATTTTGACTTAATGAAGGCAGTTACCTTGCAGGATTTTAACTGGTTAGACTGTAATTATGTATTGTTGTGATGACTATGAGACAGAAAATATGTTGTAGTTGCTATATGCTGTATAACAATCACGTCAAAACGAATAGTTGTGAAAATGTATGTTACATATGAGATAAGTGCATTAATTTTGCTTAAAGGCTTAAAAATTATCAGTCTAGTAACATGTATGTACTTTGTCAGAATGCAAAAGAACAACATCTTATGAACGGCTTCAAGGCAAAACACACTTTTATTCAAAACAAAGATATCACATTTTTTCTGTAACCCTTCATATACCATTGCGTAATTCAAGAAAAATCACTACCTTGTCTGCGAACTCCTCCTTGGCAAGTTTCAAAACGAGTCTGTTCCGCTCCACGTCCCATCCATCACACTCGTAACTGTACTTCACCACTTGTTTACACTGTAACAGAACCAAACATACAGTTTGCCACACGCTTACACTGCAATAGAAGCAAATATACAGTTTATTACATGCTTACACTGTAATAGAACCAAACACCATTCGCTGATACATACAATTCACCAAATGCTTGCGCTGCAATAAAAACAAACAGCTCACCAGTCACAAAAACAAATAAAGGAATAATCCCACGTGTATGTGAGATATAGTTCATGACAATAAATATGACCAATCACACTGTGCAGTACGGCAAAACATGAGAGGCTATGACACGTTTGCCATGTGCCCTCCACATCAAAACTTGTAAGGGTGGTGACACTTACTGGATATCGTTGCAGCCGCTGTGTGAGGTAGTCCCGACACACTGTCATGGGGATGATGCCTCTGTTCATGAACTCCCTCGTCTCCCCAGGGAACAAGTCATCGAGGACGTGGTCCTCCCGCACCAACACCAGAGCTACAGGCACAGAACACAAATCACCAGATCAAATACAGCAACAACAACAACTACTGTATTATATAATATGACAAGTATGTCCAATAAACACCGTACGCCAGTTGCATAATGGTATTTGCTATCACTTACTCAAATAATTTTTTAGATATACCTCCATAGGAACATAAATTTCTGTTGCACTATTTTTTACTAATGATGAACATTTATTTACACATAATCTTCATATAGCTAATATAATCTCCAAATTTTATGAATATAATTATGATATATTTTTATCAAGATACGAACCAAGAGTTACATTTTGAGACCAATGATGCAGGGACTAATCCTAGTAAACATCACAAATATAGATAAATTTAGATATGCATCAATTATCATGTGGTGATTTAAAAATAAAAATCACTGTTTATTATAAAGACGAATGTGTCAGAAGTTGTATGATATTTACCAACACTTTTGAGTCCCATTACACAATATATCACATATTTAGATGAGTGGAAGCATATCTCCATACCACCACTTACACACAATGCAAAGCAGCTGCACATGAAAATAAACTATCCTCGTCTCTATTTAGTGTTCTCTATCCTACAATGCTTATGAAACAAAAACGACAATTGGTTTACTAACAATTTGGATTGTTTTCATTGTACGCTTCCTGTAGCATTTCCACCTCACTGCTGGTGAGCTTCAGTTTGCGTCTGTAGACTTCCATGACAGAGTCCATGTTGTCTGTCCATGTGGGCAACAGACCCAGACTGTCACTGCAAACAACACACAAATACTTCATTCAGTGTCACCCAGAAGTATTTACCTCAACACATTTTGGAGTACCATGTGAACTTCTTATGACTCTCGTGAACAATATGTTTATTGGGAGTCCCCTGAAATTTAAAAGTACTGATGATAGAATACTGTACACTGACTGAAACATACTAGCAGTACATCTAGAGGTACTGCCCGCCTACCTTGGATATTAAACCCAGTCAATCTGACTGCACAACATTACATAAACATTTGGCAATTTGGCGAAATATTGCTTCATATGGCCTGTTTATTGCATCATGTGCCCTGTTTGAGGCATCCGTTTAGTGATGTCATCATCCACTAGGGCAGCACTTTGAACTTACTTGCACAAATACAAAAGTTCACAATTAAAAACATATATTTTTTTTTATACTAGCATTGTATGAATGTCAGTAAAATCAGGCTACACTAGAGCAAGAAATTAGACATTCTTAATTTTCTGTAAGGAAATACCTCACTGTCCAAGGTCTTTAATCAAACAAAATAATTATTGTCCAACTTACCTAGTAATGTTGATGAAAAATGGCTGTACATTATTGCGATATGACTGTTCTATTCCTTTGTGAATGTTCTCAATGGTGTCTGCCAACAAGTATCCTCCCTGGAAGAAAGCAAAGCAATGAAACCATAAAGCTAGCACTAATAATACTCTGGTAGTCTAGTGTCTACTGTTTAGTCCTATCTGGATCTCAGACGTTAGTATATTGTACGACAGAGGTACAGAACTTGAATCGTGGACACAATCTCTCAGATAACAACATCCACATTTCCAAGCACGATTCTGTCTCATATAATTTATAAGGTAATGTTTGTTTCTATCCAATTAATGACTAAGGTGAAACTTTCAAAATCAGAATTCGCCATTGGCTGGTTCCTGCCCACATATATACAATATCAATATCATTATATGCTATGTGATACCACTTGTCAGATCATCACAGAGTATTCAGAAAATGTGCTGTTACTTTATAAATTGAATTTAACACATTTTTTATTTTACTAAGGTCGGAATGGGAAAACTTGTCAATATCAGGGTTCTCATTCATGTAGTATACTGTATGTTTAGAAGGTACAGTAAACTGATGGTACATCATATACCTGATGGTAGGACCCACTAATCCAGGTGGAGACAGAACCTACCCATCTGACGTCTGTCTCCTGCAACTCAATACAGTGGGCTTCACACCATGACTGCAGCGAAGGAATCACCTACAAATATAGCAAACATGAAATAAACATGTACTGTGACACAAGTGCAGAATGTGTACATGTGTGCGTGCATGTGTGGTACTAGGTACATATATTTCTATCTGAAGAACGCAACACAGAATGCTGAACTGTTTTTATGTCTAAAGCAACATTTTTCTCCAGGACTTTCAGTCACATCTCATGGACTTCTTCAATGGACTGAATCTAAAGTTGTGTCAGATGACCTGCTATTGCATGTGGAAAAAGAATTTAAACATCTGGCGTTTGCTGCGACATGTGTAATGTGACATGACTGTAAAAGAAGTCAGTCCCAGTGATGCAGCTGAAAGATCAGGAGAAAATTTAAAACAGGTTTCTTGAGATGTAAATACAGCTCAGTGTGATTAATCAAGAAATCGTAACATTTATACATTCAAGAACAACACGGAATAGTTGCCATATCATATATCTGTGTAACAAAAAAGGGACTTTAAATAATGTGCAAATTCATGTGATAGTACAAAGATTTTGTTGCATTCACAGTTCCAGAAGTGTAAGATAATTCTGTAACTATCAGAAATATTTTCTGCACACAGGTTTTGTAATGCCCATTACTGTAGGTATAAAATACACATAATAAGCTAATGAGGTCATGTCCTAAGAGCAGCTAAAAGTCCAGGTAGAAACAGGTAACATGTTTACATTTTGGGAAGGCCCTGACTAGTCAACTACACATTTCTTGTGTACAATGAAAATATCCTCAGACACATCTATGCAAAATCTTTGCTAAATAGATATTCAACGGATTCTGAAATCTGAGAGCTACCAGCGGATGGCAGACGGTGGATTGTTGGACCTTCAGCCTAAAGACCTAAAAAAACTTTACAAAATACCAATTTATTTTCACATTTAATATATTCTCATAGTACAATGTAGAGTATTTTCACCTCCTTCAATAGTAGTTCTCGTTCTCTCCCAAAGTCTGCATGGTAGGATGTGATGTACAACTTTAGTGTCTGCCATTCACATCTTGAAGCCATACTTTGTTTGCCACATCAAACGCCTGTCCACAATATTGTTGTTTGTGCCATCTAAAAAGAGAATATATATATATATAATTAAGCACAGTGGACCATCAATATTAATTCACTGTCACAAATTGCTTATGCCTTGGTTTCTCTAAATATGTTCATCTCTATTTTTAATGGCTTTAATTACATTTTTCAGTAGCAATAATTATGTCTCAAAATAAGTAGAATTTCACATATACCAGCTGGCCAGACTGCGGGACAAACACATGAATCAAAACATTCAACATTTTCCAATATATGAAGCATTCCATGTTACATCTGACGGTAATTACATGCGATATCTTTAATTGTTCAACACGCGAGCATGTTCGACTGGTGGGGCATTGACTTTAGATACTATACAGACTTTTTGAGATAGTCAAAAATGTGGAAAACTAAATATTCAAACACATAAAAGACATCATGATAAATACAAAATGGAGGTATATATTCAATTATGTTATGTTGGGCACTAATAATACCCAGTCTAATGGCTTGTGGGCAGTTCATTTAGTTAGCTATTGTAGATACCACTATAATCACCTAGTTTCTTGAAATATTTTTGGGCATTTGTCAATTCCACTGGCACTGTCAGCATTTATAGTCGATAACACCAGTCCATATGTGATTATGTCTACTCTAGTCTAGATTGAGTAAAATGAATGCCAAGACAATGTTATAAAACACAGCCTACCACTCGTAGCCTGTATTAAGCTATATGTATATAGCATATAGTTAACAATACGATTAGATTGTATCCCCTCCCTATCTATCATGATCTGCCGAAATGGTATTTATAACCACGATTTATAAATTATTATGACTCGGTGCCAAAACGCAATTCGTCCCGGAAGTTTGTTTACTTTCAAAAATGTAAGGTGTCAATTTATGGATAATCAAAATGGTGGCGTTTCAATGCACACATTCGTGTAATATTCTGATCAATAAATGTGTCTAAAAATGAATAGCACATACCGTGTAACGCTTTATTTTTACAATCTTCCCCTCACCTCACGCTACGAGAAATACACAAAATCGGAACGCCGTCTAACGGAAAGATCGCGCATCCTAACACTAAGTCAATTAATGTTGCCATCTGCCGGAATTTTGTGAACCAATTGTGTGACGCTAAAACAAGAGCACGCTGTTGCTTTGACTTTGAGTTAGCAGCAGCAGTCCTGTGCATATTCGTTCAATGTCAGATTCCATGTTGTCATGTCTGCGTCACAGTTATTTAAATCTAATAAAAGTTGATTAATAAAAATGTTAAACCGATACGTCGAGAGAACGCATCTTTGTTGTGTACCACGAGTTACACAACAAGATTTACTGTAGGAACCATTCCATTTGACTACAGCATTCAGCTTGTTATACCAGTCATACTTGTAACAGTAGCCACTCAGCCACTCCTGCACAGGCAAAACATGAATTAACTTTAGAAACAGTGACACGTGACATGTAGAATCGAAAGATTTCTCGGCATCAAGGGCGGCTATAAACATAGGGATGTTTTGTGATTTAAAAAATAAGATGCAAAATCGTTTAGAAAATTGCATGCAAATGCTGTACCTCGATTCTCGCGAAATTCAAACTGATTGTCAAATAAATCAGTATGTACCATCTTTGTATGTATAGCGCCGATAATTATGTGCACTGTTCGGGGTTAAGTGTACATTTCTTTAGCATGGGAACAAGTAAATCAGTGGTGAATAATGTGTACGCATACCCTGGATACTGTAACAGTATATATTGATGAACACAGTATAACGAGAATTTGCCATATATAAGATGTTCAGCACAGTGTTACCATCGAGTCACGGTGATTTCTCTTTACGAACATTGGATATAATTATAAGCCTGTCGACTTGATCCTGTTCTACGGCCTGTGTGCCTATCAAATAACAATTATCATTTTAATATTGCTCTACCAGTAGATCCTAGGCGTATTTTCGCTGACCTAATAAACCTAATTAAAAACAAAAAGGAAGAACCAACATCACAAAACCAACACTACATCATTTATACTTACGGCAAAAGACAAAGTGCCCAATGTCTCACTTTGACCAAACGCAAAAATATCAACATCACCATCAGCACGATTGAGAGAAACTCTTGAACTCTTGAAACAGTTAAAACCAACTAAAGCTAGTGGGTCTGATGGCATCAACCCTCGAGTCATCGGGGAAACTCCACCAGAGATCTACATAACCGTGATCTACATAACCTCCCTGACATAGTATCCCGGAACGGGAAATCTGCCTACACTACTCTACACCTGTGTTCAAGAAAGGGGAAAGGTACAAGCCTGAACATTATCGGCCCGTCTCTCTCACGAGCGTACACTGCAAGTTGCTTGGTCATGTTTTGGTAATCACCATTCTGATACACGTGGAAGAGCACAAAATATACTTTGCCCGGAGCAACATGGTTTTCGTCATGGCATATCCTGCGTGTCGCAGTTAATTGCTTGGATTCTAGAATAAGGTGTCTGAAGCGCTTGACAAGGGAAGCCATGAACACGTGTTAATCATTGACTTCTCAAGGGTATTTGATAAATGAGCCACAGCCTTCGCAAGATCAACACGACTTGCAACAAAATATTGATAGAGTAGCAGCCTGGGAACAACGTTGGAAGATGTCCTTCCATCCACAAAAGACCACTACAATGAGCATCACTCGAAGACGCATAGTCCTGGCCACAGAATACCACCTCCACGGCAAAATAACACCTGACTGAGACTCCAAAATCATAGATGATTGCAACAAAGCCTGCCATACTTTGGGCTTCCTCAGGCGGAATATCAAGTCACCAAACTTCAGGCTAAAAGATGCAGCATACGAGGCATTCCTTCTTCCAGTACTTGAATAAGCCAGCACTGTTTAGGATCCTTTTACCACAAATAACACCAAAACACTAGAATAAGTTCAGAGATGAACAGCCAGATGGATGATACGAGATTTCTTAAAAGTATATATCGACACAATTATAAAACAAACTAAGATAGCCCACTTTCGAACAGCAGAGAAAGAAACCCAGACTCAACATGTTTTTTAAGTTCCACCACAGACTCATCCACATCGAATCCATGCACAATCTCTCACCAACTGTCTGTAGGCGACCTTAATTGTAAACTAAATTGTATGTATATCAAAGTTGAATATAACTACCGAGACATTTAGCTTTAGATATGGTAAGACTCGGTACTATACCGAAGTGAAAAGTTCGTAACCCGAGTAAAACCGGGAAGGCCCGAAGGGCGACTAGGTGGATGAGTAGATTAACCGTCGTCGACATGAGTTGCTGAGAGAACAATCTGCTTACTGCTCGGCTTTATAATTTTCTATCTACAGGACTTTGGTCCGCATAATTGTATACAAGTTTGCGGACGGATGCTTCAGCCGCATGTCTGATCCCTTTACAAAACTCTTAATATTTTTGTATAAGCTCAGCCAATTAAATCGCCGGCTGGGAGTGTGGTTGGGCTCCGGTCATGTGATATATTAGTGTTATATGCAATTTTTGTGATGTAGAGGCAAATAATTATTCGAATACACAAAATCGACCAGCTGCTCGATTCAGTCGCGGCTGGCAAAGTTAATTTCCTGTACAACTCGGCTAAATTTTACACCATAAATATGGATCAGTCAGATATGGCGTGTGTGGATAGTATCGACTGACAGGAGCACAGGTTTTCCAAACAGGTATTTCCCGACCACATGTGGTATATCATTGCTATGCGTATTGAGGATGATAGCGTGCGCACCTATAGACCTACGATCATGCGTACAAACGTAGGCCTAGATATAGGTGCATTCGCGTGTGCGTAGTAGGGCCTATAAAAAGTACGTGTCTGTGCATCCGTCCGACTTGCATGCTGCTGACGTGGGATTTGATTACTTGCTAAGTAAAATCTCCATAGATAATACAGTCGATATGCAATTGAACTCATAAAACATAAAAATAGCAGCTTTTTGTGATTATTAAGGTGAGTGAGGCATTACGAAAAGTCGGGTGTTGTTTGCGATATAGTGCCTGGGGAGTGAGGCCTACCGTAAAAACTAAACGCGACGTGCGGCGTTGTTTCCACGGAAGTGACGTCACTGTCGTACGCCACCATTCCCGCCGAATTGCTTCGGTGTGTCAACGGTAAGCCTAACAACCCCAATTAATCATAGATCATCTTTCTGGATTAACCCGGATTACGACGTGACGATCGATGCAGCAGACAGAAAATGAAAAACACCGCATCGATATAAAACGACAAGCAACCGTATAGGCTTACTACTTACGTGGTAAGTTAACAAAACATATTCAAGTTTTATTCGCTACCGCTATCGTTTTAAAATATTCAAGTTTTATTCGCCTGCTATCGCAGCGTATCGCGATACGGATATTGTGTATCGTGTACATGAAGACGAAATAGGCCCACCGTGCGATAGGTAGACCTCCTATCGCAGTGGTAGGCCTATGCCTAAAACCTTGTATAGATCCAGCTCTATTCAAGCTATTGGCATGTATACCCTGACTATTTATATAGTTAATATATATATATATATATATATATATATATATATATATATATATATATATATATATATATATATATATATATATATATATATATATATATATGTATATATGTCTACTCTCCCACACACATTGCAGCACTTCAGCGTATCGTCGTGGGAAATATGGCGCGGGTTGTAGAGGAATGGCCTCGATCTCGTGACCTCCCCCTCGACTAATTCCCCTCAGCCTCAAACACAAGCACCGACACACGCATGCATGCACACACATAGTCTATACGGCTATATCATGCTAACTAAACCGAGTGAGTCTATATATTACTAAAATAACAACAGCGCTGGGTTAGATCGAGTCTTGGCGCGTGGCCTAGGGCCCGACCCCTCCAACCTCCCAACCCCCCGACCCCTCCAGTACCCCCATGCAACCCCCGACCCCTCCAACTTCCCCCGACACCTCCGACCCCCCCCACCCCACCCCACCCCGTATAATCAGTAATAACCAGAGAGATCTCCAACACCAAACTTCACCAATCAACAAAACAACAAACGTGCCTCCCTGTAGAAAAGAGAACGTGGCATAACGATAGGAGGAACAGCAACGTATATGCCTTTGTTTATTAAGTGGAGACCCCTGCCGGCTACTTCGTCTATAGGGTTTGCTATATGCATGGCGGCCGCGTGGCCTAATGGATAAGGCGTCTGACTTCGAATCAGAAGATTGCGGGTTCGAGTCCCGTCGTGGTCATTTTTATTAAATTAGTTTTATATATAATTTATAATAATTATAATAAAAACTGAAATATATAATTTAAAATCAATTGTGTTCATTTTACATTATATATTTCATTGTTAATTATATTATTCAGTGTCATAAATTTTATAGTCATAGAAGGAACAATTTTTATTTTGTGCGATTTCCATTGATTATCCAAAACTTGTGAAACCAGTAATAAATACACATAGGAACCTATTAGAGTCTATGGGGCTTTAATATTATCTAAACGAATGCAACATTTAAAATTAGCATATATATATATATATAAATATAATATAAATAGATTAGAAATACACACACACACACACACACACACACACTACACACACACACAACACTATCACAACACACACACACACAACACACACACACACACACACACACACACACACACACACACACACACACACACACACACACACACACACACACACACACACACACACACACACACACACACACACACACACACACACACACACACACACACACACACACACACACACACACACACACACACACACACACACACACACACACACACACACACACACACACACACACATATATATTAATGTGTAAGTAGGCCTATTATGCTTAGCAGGTCACCATCTACAGACAATCAGACGTGATTTTATTACTGTTTTACGATAGAGACAAAATATTAAATCCTGGCCATTATCTAGCCTAAATCGGTCTGGAATTTAAGCGACATTTTCTTGTAACGCATTTTAAATCGTTTAGCGTAGGTCATGATTATCATTGTATGAATCTGTGATGTGAGAATATTAAAGTGACCATCTACAAGTGTAAACCTATCACCAATGCGAATACTATTCTTACAGATGGACGTATATTCTTTTGTCTACATTCAAGGGGGTCCGCAATGGGAAGAGGGCACTTGCCCTCCTTGATCTGGGCGTGCATTTGTTTACGTATATTCGCCAGTCAAAGTACAGGGGGCCTAATTATGTTAGCTTTATCTTTTAAGTAACACGTTTTACATTTTATAATGTTCTCAACCGGATATCTGAACTCAGAAATACACATATGCCACAGTTGGACATGTCGTTTGCGTAATTCACTACTGTAGTGGAGATAGGAGAGTAGGATTACTCCACACTGCAATTGCCTTTAAACATATGTTACATCCTAGCTTAGGCTTTGTTGAAAATGTCGCTGCATTGTTCCACGCCCCGGGGTCTGCAGAAGACACACCGGCAGCTGGAGAACACTTCTATCGTGCATCTGTACAAGAGCAATTAAGGACAATCATCGAGAATGCGACAAATAACGTTGGATCTCCCAGTTGTCTTGCGAACACCTAACCCGCCTGTTCCCGCATTTAGAGCAAAGTCATCTACTTCGAGAGAGCCAGTGGCTCAGAGCAAGCAGAGGGACAGTTGATATTTGCAGCTCGCTAACTCCCGAAAAAGAGCCAGGAGTAGAACCGCGATCTCTACACCAAATGTATCGATCAGAACAAATGTTTGACACGATAACCTGCGATAGCGTTTGGAAAATAACGACAAAGTTGGGTTGTCCTGACGTGTTCATCGGCATAGTCAGACACGTTCAGGAGGACTTCCAAGCTCAGGTTTTTGCCCCCCGGCGCCTTCTCAGTTAGCAATGGCTTAAACAGAGTTGTATCTTTGTACCTATTCTGTTCAGCATGACGTTCACGGTGGTGTTGTCCGACGCCTTGAGGGGGCTGATGGTCAAATACAAATACGTCAAATACCGCACTGGTGAAGGGGTATTTAATTTGAGAAGACTTCAGCAAAGACAAAGGTATTGCAGGATGTTATCCCCAATTCCATCCTCGCTGATGACAGCGCTCTCAACAGCGGAACTTTGCAACTAATGCAAAGTAACACGGACCGATTCTCCAACACATGTGACAACTTCAGCCTTATCATTAACACCGAAGAAATCTAAGTTACCCCCCCCCCCCACCGGAACCAGAAATCAGTATGAAACTTGAAATGGTGGTTAACCTATTCCGAAGTTGCCTACAATGATGACTAGATCCACTGATGCATTGCATTTGGAAGAGTGCACACGCGCGCACATGCACACGTACACGCACACGCACATACACAATAATTAAATTATGCCACCGCGGGGGATGTTGAGATGACGTATTATCATCACGATATATATATATATATATATATATATATATATATATATATATATATATATATATATTATATTATATTAAATATATATTTTGTGATGTTGTTGGTGTGTGTGTGTGTGTGTGTGTGTGTGTGTGTGTGTGTCTGTCGTGTGTGTGTGTGTGTGTGTGTGTGTGTGTGTGTGTGTGTGTGTGTGTGTGTGTGTGTGTGTGTGTGTGTGTGTGTGTGTGTGTGTGTGTGTGTGTGTGTGTGTGTGTGTGTGTGTGTGTGTGTGTGTGTGTGTGTGTGTGTGTGTGTGTGTGTTTATATGGTGTATACGTAAATACGTTGTCTCAACATCCCTCGCGGTGGCATAATGTATCACTAGTATCACGACAAACTGGTTACACCGAGTGACAGATGCCCGCGACCATTCTACGTGACCCGCCGACTAATTGGCATCAATAAGTACATATATCGTCGTCAGTGACCAATGTAGGCGAGTTATGTCTTTCCTAGTAGCTTCAACACCTCAGACGGTCCTCTGCCTGTCGCCCTTGTCAGGTCACATCCTTTGACGAAGCAGCCAATATAGCAACAAAACATTCACCAAGTTTACTAATGAGATCGTATGTGGAGTGTCCAGCCGTCAAATGACATCAAAGAAACAAATATTATAACTGGGATTACACGTGCGTGCGTGCGTGCGTGTGTGCGTGCATGCGCGCCCGCCCACTTTAAAGAAGAAGCAACCTGCGCAGAATAAACTAAAGAATGTATATACAGTGCAGAGAATATTCGTCGTGTTTTTTTCTCTCCATATAACGCAATTCAAAATTCATGTTGTTCGTCATTCTGTGGCAAAGTTATGTTATGGTCCTCTGCTTCAATATAGCCACTTTACTGCCAACGGTTATGGTCGATCTCCATGTCTCGCGACCATAATATATGCGAATAATAATGACATCCAATTTGTTATTCTGCGGAATGCCGCCAGCGTGTTTTCGACGAAGCGACAGGGGGACAGGGTTACTGCTGACAGCAGTCGCCAAGTGCACACTCGAGGTGGTCACCTCCTAGGGAGAGTTCGTGTGGGACACAAACGTGTGTGTGCGCGTGCCTGTGTGCCTGCGTGTATGCGTGCGTGCGTGTTTGTGTACGTGTTTGAGGACGCGTGTCACGTTTCGTCAATTTTAATTGTGCGGCGACGATTACGAATTGTGCAACATCAGAAAATCTGTGCTAATACTTTCAGCAATGTTGTAACATATTCCTCACAAATGTTTAGTTTTCTTCTGTTTCTTCTCTCAGCCTCGCCCTCCTTTCCTCTCTCTCCCTCCCATCTCCCTCTGTTCCTACCCCCTCCCTCCCTCCCTTAATATATTTATCCTTGCCTCCCTTCATTCCTTCCGCTCCCCCTCCGTGCATCTTCCCTATCTCCCTTCCTGCATCATCCCTCTCTCCATATTTGCCTCTCTCTCCCTAAAGCCCATTCCCTTATTCCATTCATCAATTGACCCCCCTCCCTCTCCTTCCATTCGACGTTTATGAGCGTCACTCGATTATTAACAACTTCAACGCGTCATTGACGTATCTGACGTCACAAATTACGTCAAAGCAAACGTCACGCACTTAATAATACCAGAACTAATGCATCCGAGTTGGGGGCTCTTCAATACACGGCGCCCTCACACGGATGGGATCAAAACTTAACACAGATACCGTACTAAACGACGAGACGTCCGAGATTGAGCGAGATCTGTGCGCGTTTGGTTCCACCGGGGGCGAGTGCCCCAGCTTCTATCTAGTAGCTCTGCTAATACCCCACAAGAAGGCGTTTGTAGCGCCTTGTTTCGCTCCAAACGCCTTCCATTTTGCGAGTAAGTGCAATATGCCTATTCATTTTTATCGTTTCATTCTTTTATCTGTATGCATAATAACGGATTAATAAGGAATGCGCTGTCCGTGGTGCACGCGTTAGTCCACACCGTTGTCATGAGTACCTAGATATTAATTATCACACCGGCCGATCCATTGATATTTCTAGCGCAATTTCCCATGCATACAGGTGTGTCCGTTATTCACGTATGGTTGACTTCGCTTGCCGAATGTCAATGCAATCATCCATAGACCAGCTGCGATACAGACGGTATCATTACCATTACGGTTCAGTAGAAAATGTGTAGCCATAGTCGCTCTTTTGATACAGTTGTGTGATAGGCCAAACTAACTGAACGACATCTAGGGCCGATCTGTCAAGGGTTTATGACAAAGAACGTCGCTCACGTCAATCCTTGTTGAGATAGGACGGTCCATGTCGAACGACGTCTCGCGTCAGCTGTGTGCGTTATCTCATCGTCCAACAACGAAGCCAGACGACCGTCGGTGTTACATATCAGATCGTCATGAGTGTACACCAGTAGTTAGTTGTGAAAGATACACACACAGTTATATCATAAAAGATTGGTGTTATCTCGTGTGCTTCATGTTAAGTAACAATATATCTGGTACAGATGTGTTGGTTTTTGGTAGTAAAGACAACTGACATAAAACACGCAGTAGTTTGTGTAATTACCGTATGTCAACTCAGGTGGGAGTTAAAATGTAGGACTCATCAAAAAGTTTACTCGGTGTTTGCACGAATATTACACACAGGAATAGTTGAAAAATGCTACGAGGAAACCGATAAAGTAGTTAATACATTGGACTGGACACGTAGAACGGTTGCAGGGGAAATTGTGAACGTGGAGATCGGATGCTCGCAGAGTCGAATGATAGAAGTAGACGATGAAGACAATGGCCGAGATGGGAGAACTGTGTGTCTAAATGGAGGTTTGGTGAGATTGACGAGTAATTACACATGCGGCACATCGGCACACTATGGCACAGTGTAGGTCTATCGTACGATCATGTATGTATAAGACATAGGCCTATACTGTCATACTGTCGTTGTGTAAATATGTTTAACAAAGTTACTACAACTGTACAGTAAACAACATAATGTCGACCAGGCGCATTTGTAACCAGTCACGCAAGACGTTCCATACTCACGTCGAACGCGTTGCCGCAACTGTGTAACAATGGTAATGACGTCACATTTCACTTTGTGACGCATGCCTTTGTATTCTCTAATGCAGCGCCTTCATGTGACAAGTTGCATTCATCCCACGTGACAAGCACAGCTGTAGTAAGCAGTAGGGCCGATGTGGAGGGGTCTATTGTGTTGTTATCGTAACGTCCAGTTACCTGCGGCGGCGCCATTGAAATATCGACGGCAAAGTGTCCAGCTGCATCGACTGCATGATCGCAGATGTCATGTCCAAGGAACGGATTACCACTACGGCTGCTACATTGTGGGATGTTGGATTACAATTAGTGCATAGTTCTAAAACACTGTGATTATACTTGTTTAATGTAAGTCGTTTTTGGAAGAACGGCAGCCACAACAACATGTTCACTGAATATGTGCTGTTGTTGTAGACCTGCAACATCAAATATACCACGGTTAGTTGAAGGTCTACATCCGACGGAGGCTTTGCTTCGTACAGTGGACAGCCAACTACACTTACCTCCTGGTTGTACTGTCGACACTGATTGTACGTCGCGGTATTATCCGAATGGTGCCATTATAAGGTCTTTGCCATCTGATACAGAGCTCCCCTCGCAGAAACTCGGCGCGGCATCCACAGACGCCGTGGTCGTTGTGTCCGTGCGATTGGTCTTTGAACTCCACATAGCCCCTTCTGGGGGCTAACATAGGAGTCGTACGGTGCGGTGAGCATTGCTTGGGTGCATGAACATGACAGTGAATTTAGAAGGACAATAAAAATTGAAACGTACAAGTAACTGTGTAAACAAGTGTAGTAATGTGTGTAGATTAAAAACAGTCTCTGTATCTAATTTTAAGCTATAGTCTGGTGAGGTGAGCTGGAGCAACAAGGTGGATGGTACTGAGAGTTCGTTGGAATTGGTGTAGTGTCGATATGTTTATGATTTCTGTGGGGAGTAGGTTCCAGGCTCTTATGACTCTCGGGTAGAAAGAGTATGCGTATGCGTTGGTGTGTGCGTGGATTTGTATGTACTTGTTGTGATTGCTGTTTCGTGTATGGGAACATGGGGTTATGATGTGTTGTAGTAACGTGATATTCATGAGATTCTGTTTTATTTTATAAAAGAATATGAGTTGGTGTTTTAGTAGTCGTGTTTCAAGTGTGTCCCAACCAAGTTTGTTTATTAATCCTGTTACACTTGTTTTGGTCGGTACAGTGGTGTGCTTTTGACAAATTCTTTACGGCAAATGACACATTGATGTCACGACTAAGTTTACTCATCGTGTCAGGGACAGTGATCCAGAATTCATTTACATTTCCCATCTGTGTATCTGCCAATGTGTTCAGTTGCGTCTGATATGCGGTGCCTTTTCACCATGCATGCAAGATAGTTTGTTTGTTGGGTCCCACGTGACCACGTGTTTCTCAAATGACTACTTAAGCACGACGTTAGTGTAAAATAGATCGTGATCCATCTCCAAATATGCGATGATAATACACCGTTCTTAGCAGAAACATAACAAAGTTATCCAAATACTGACGTTTATACTATATAGGGCCTATACTACAAAGCAATACATGTTGACTTTAAAAATGTGGCCGAAGAACATACGCATGTGTAACAAAATAGATTTCCTTGTTTTTGCGGCGAACCAATCCATCTGTTTAGATGTTTCCTAAATAATGAAAAGAAACACGTTGGAATTCTAATATTCAGCCCTTTAGTTATTTTTATTTAGCAAAATATGGCTTATTAACAAATAAAAAACACTACGTCGAGAGGTAAAGCTGCCAGATAACGTACACTCACGTACATAGCCAATGTAGTCACATTCCGTGAGTCAGTAAAGCATCATTTTCCGTCTCTTGGTCATCCGCCAGTCATGGCCATACACTGTCTTTCTGACGTGACACGGTCCACCGATCGCCTGGCATTCATCGTTGCGCGGGGTTCGTGTTGGGTGGTTCAGTTTTTATACGCGTGTGTCATCTTGATTTAATAGCAGGGCCAATTCCAACCTCGCCCAGTTTAGGTGGATTTATATTGCTTATGCGAGCGACCGGTTTGGATTTCACACGCCTCCTGTAGGTATAGGGTAACCTGGGGCAGCCCGCCCCCCTAAGGGAAAATTGTGTATTTTTGTATCCATAACTTTTCGATGCATAATTGTGCAGTAATAAAGTTGAGGTGTATATATACTTTATGTATGACACATGTCTCTGAACGATTGAATAACCAAAACGTAAGTTATGACAAGTTTAAAATGTGCTCTAATAAAACCGTTTTGCCCCATGCTTGGGGTAAAACGGCCCCTCGCCTGGGGTAAAACGGCCCCTCGCCTATTTACTCTAATATTAGGTTTAACCGGTGTAATGATATAAAAACAATGTGTTTTATCCATTATTTATTTAAACTGTCATTAACTACTACTATTATTCTCACTCATCGTGAACAGAAATAACCACCACTCCGCACCACTCATCGAGAATTACATTAGACTCATCAATGTTAAGTCCGTCTTCTAATGCTTCTTCGATAATACGACACGGTAACATAATACTGATAATATTTGTTGCACTTCTAAAGTTCTCCCGCTCTATTGATCTTACACCCGGGACATCCCGGTTTCCTACCTATCAGCTTCTGTCTGTATTACTCGACATTACGATCACCTTTGGCATCTGCATCATCACAGGCCTTAAATCATTATAGTGTTGAACATATTATACTAAAGTAATGGCATGCAGAAATTGCAGATACTTCGCGGCAGATACAACAGCCCAATCTTCAATCGAAACCACTCATCATTAATTATAATATGTCCAAAAAATACAGTTGTCATTAGAAGCAATATTCTGCATTATCATTACACTCGTCACTGAAAACACTCATCAGCTTTGGAATTTGCATCATCACAAGCCTTAAAATCATTAACATATTTTATTAAAGAATGGCTTGCAGATACTCTATTGTCTAATCACACTCTGACTCGCGGTTGGGACACACGAAATACGGGAGCCCTGGTGGGCACTCACTGTGAGCCCAATTCTTGCATTCTTGGCATTGAACCCAGACTTCTCGTGGCCGACTGCAACTGAATGGTTCTCCGCACACCAAACACGGCCATTCGTCTTCATCGCGGCTTTCGTCGACTTTCTTTCACGTTTTACTTAAATTATTGTGTATGCTATAAATACATCACAGCTATATAGCGTTTACATACCATATTCGCATGGCGTGGCAATACGGCCCCAGGGACCGTTTTGCCCCATTCTGACAGGGCCGTCTTACCTCATACACACCAGTGCTGACGTTTTCACCTTCACACGTAATCCTTTAATATCGCTCCCTTTTCGATTAAAGTAATTGAAAACGTGTATAGACGTAAGTACATTAGTACCAGTCGCTGGGTTATCATCACACGATGGACATGTTGGCATCGATTTGACCGAAGAGTGATTATTAGATCACAGGGTATGCAAAATTTAAAAAAAGGTTTGTGAACTTACTTTTAATAGCGTTTGGCCTTGCGGTCGGTAAGAGTATTCGCTACATAGCAGCATCATGTTCCACTATTCAACGTTAGTTTGTGTTCACTCGTTTGGCAGATAAGACGGGGGCCGTATTACCCCCAGGGGCAGTTTTGCCCCAGGTTACCCTACTGTTGTACAATTATATGGCAGTTATCTACTGTTTAATGCACTTGTTTAAAAGGTATACATCACTCGTGTTGTTGTGTTGATAAGTATAGAAAAAGTAGTTGCATTCGTATGTTGTTTTGTAATATTCGTGCACATCTTAAATAGTTGCATTCGTATGTTATTTTGTAGTATTCGTGCACATCTTAAGTAGGTTTCTTTGAGTTTGAACATTGAACAGTTCGAATATTTACAATGTATATTTACATATTAAAAATATACAAGTATATAACTGGGCAGTAGAGTTTAGTAATGGTGCACATCCTCATGTGTGAGCAAGGTAAGACATGAATCAGTATCAATGAATGATGTATAATGACTCTGATATTTTAGTTGCGATTTTCTTTAAAACATATTTAATTGCATGGAAAGTTGTTATTAAAATACAGCAAGTTACTGAAGTAACAAAGTATACGGCTTAAACATAAATTCACAATTCTTAACAACAACGTTCTACATAGATTGACATATAGCCTCTAGGTTTATTTCTTCTGCGTTTCAAAATGATTGTTCCAAACACATGGTAGCAACTAACTTAGGTAGCCGTGTGCACATGTTGTTTATAATAGGGTTACTGAAACCCTGATAGTTAGAATAATGCTTAGTCAAATGTTGTACATTTGAGAAACAAAGTATATTTCATTTGATGGTATATTCCAATTACCTTTTTGTGCTTTCGTTGTTTAAAATGCCCATGTTGGCCCGTAGGGAATAGTGTACTGATAAGATCACAATAGCATTCAAATGGAATGAATACACTATCGAAGTGTCGATGTCGTTGAACCGTCATTGTTTGCCTACTTAAATGTGCACACATATATCACAATGGAATTCACATATGGTGTGGCTACTACTCGTATATTTCAATGCCGAATATTGACATAGCTTCAACAAATGGGCCAAGCACAGCGCCAGGCTGAAGGCAACAACAATGTAACATATGCTAGTCAGCAAAGCATTTCCGTATCAGTGAATCACAAATTCGTAAAACCACTCGATGAAAGAACACGAATCTGTTCGAGTAATAAATAATTTGTTTGTCTGTGATGCCAGATATTACATCTCATTAACATATGAGTACGCATTGCGCGCGCGCGCAAATAAACGGGGATGTTATGAACGTTGCTGCATAAACGAGGCGTAGAGAGGCCTGCGCTTGACCTAGCGCTTTTCTTAGAGGGATATTTACATGTAACCGAAGGTAGCGACGGCGGCAAGTACCAATCAATCATATTCATAACAATCACAGTGGTTGTGGCGCACGTGGACTGGTGTTAGTCATGACGCGTGCTGACGTAAAGCGCAGCCGCATTGATTGGACGCAGCCACGCGTGTCGAGTGTTACGGGCGGCCGACGGTGGCGCAGGCGGACAAAGCAACCAGCAGTCAGTGCCGTGTGAGTACATATGTGAGTCGTCGCTGGCTCAGGCCGTCGACCTGTATGACCATAAAACGACCCAGCGGCTGTCAGACTGGACACTGATATAAAGAGATAAACAGACGGCGGATATAGTTGGTTTACAAAGCCGCTGCGTCGGTACGTTCACGGTTTATTGTCGACAGCAACATTGGGTGGAACAGAGTCCATCTAGAGCTGTACGCCGAGTGAGTCACGCTGCGAGATCTGGCGTACGACTGATACGCTGTTGGTGATCGATAGACGCGAGGACAGATCGCAGACAAAGACGACGCGACATGGCGATGGTACGGAATCGGGACGTCGCATCTAGCGAGCCAGGCAGGCGGCGTGTACGGATATCATTACCTTACCTTATGGCGGCTGCCGTCGTGCTGGTGGTGGCGACCGCGCCGCCGACACGGGCCGTGTGTCCCGCGGTGGACGAACACTGCTACTGTCGCAAAAAGTTCGGTATGTTCAGATACCTGTATTGCGAGAACCTCGGCAATGTCTCCAACGTGCCGGCGTTTCGCGAGTCGGCGAACTTTTACGACACGCTACAGATACGTACCGGGACGGTGATTTTGACGATACAGGCAAACGCCTTCAAGGGTGTCCAAACCGAAAAGGTTATACTGCAGGTACGTACGTGATATGAATAGTCAGAATACCAACACTAACATAGCCAAGCACACATCACAAACTTGTAGTCGTCATTGCATACGATGTTTACAATAATACTATTTTAGTTTAGCAAATCAATCAACATGTCTATTTAAAATCATTAATTAACTTACAAGATACTAGATTATATAAAAAATTACACATTTGTATTATATAACTAAACTGTGTCAAGCAGATTTTGTTTGCTGATTACACAATACACACCTACCCGATTTACAACCATAATCGTCAACCCACAACATCCGCTGGCAGTGTTTATGAGGCAGAAATGGCATTGTGTAAGAGAAGTCTCCACGTGTGACACACACCCCGGTGTCATTTCTCCCGGTGTCGTGTCTCCGTACTCCCACACACGAGAATCGTTGAAGCGTGAATTCACAGGAAAGCATCGCAGGTCATGTCCGCCAAGCGTGACAAGTTTAGTCGTCCAACCTACAGGGGTCCCATTTCGCGAATAAGTACGATTTTATAAACTATTAAGTGACCTCGCTCACGAATTCGAAGTATGCCTTACTCTCCAACTCTCCAACAATATTGCCATCGTCTGTAGATATGACAGCCCATTCTAACACATAAAGTCGACATTCGGGTGGACTTGTGACTAGTGTGCTTGTGCTCTGAATACGCACACTGCACGGCACAATGAGTGAATTGTCTATCGGCAACAACTCCTTTGTAGCGTGTGTAGATGCAGGTGACTTGATACAGTAACTTGTTTGGGGAGTAGCAAACCTGTTGTCTACATGCTACATGCACGGGTCGGCAAGTGCAACGATTGAAGCCTATGGTTGTATATTTATAGCTTCGTGTAATGTGTCACGCAAAAGGAAACTCTTAAATAATGTCTTGGTTTAATTTAGGGCGGCTTCTCTGGCAGTCTGTGTATAGTAAGTTTGTGCAGCCACGCATGGCGGCAGTGTAGTGTCAGCAGTATCGAATACACTGTGAAGTGTAATGTGACAATTGATGCAGCATACATTTACTCCTGTTTATGTGCTACAAGTACACAGGCTATTGCCAACTAGTGCAGTGTTTCTTGTTGCTACTACTGCTTCAATAACCAGTTTTGCAAAAGTTATTATTAAGAGGCGCTACCACCAGTCATTGTGTGATAAAACGTTTCAAACATTACTATGTGTTTATTTGCGGCAAAGACACCATGCGCACGTCGACAGAACCAGCTGACCTGTAATGATATAAACAGTGGTTCACCTACTTGCTTAACGCGCATGCATATACATGCATACATGCGCGCGCACGCACACATTAATATTCAATGTGCACACACACACACACACACACACACCAACACACGCACGCACGCACGCACGCACACAGACACACACACACACTCACTCGCATGCATGCACGCACGCACGCACGCACGCACGCGCGCGCAGTTCATAACTTATTAATTATTGCCAATTATGAGTCGTTTCCATTTATGAGTCTCACGTCAATGCTGCAACTACCGTAGCCGCATCTGAAACATTGGCCGCAACCAATAGCTACAAGACCAGTAACCCAGATCGACTGTTGTTCTCTCACAGGGCATCGGGATAACAACAATCGAGGCGCACGCATTCGACGGCCTTGAGGACAGTGTCATTGAGCTGCACCTCGACGACAACAACATCGCCACTCTACCCGGCCGTCTCTTCGCCAACCTCAAGCTCCTCACCTTCCTCGGCCTGCAGAACAACCACCTGACGATGCTGCAGCCGGACACCTTCTACGGCATGTCGAACCTCCACTACATGTACCTCTTCAACAACTTCATCGAGCGCCTGCCGGACGGCTGTTTCGCCAACCTGACGAAACTGGCGGGTCTGTCGCTGCACCACAATGAGATCTCGGTAATCCCGGCCGAGACTTTCCAGCCGCTCACCTCCCTCACCGAACTATACATCGACAACAACAACATCGAGGCGATCCCCGCTGACGCCTTCCGGTCACTCTCGGAGGTACGCATGTGCGGGCAGTTTGAAACGCGTGTTCTGTTGGTGCGGGCAACGGAGGCTGTCGTTGGCTAATAATTTGTGACGGACATTTGATCTGGTATATAGATCATACGATGTTGATAACATAATTCGCTTATTTCTGTCACCATAAATGCTGACTTAAATTGTAGTATGCATCTTATGTATGTTAGATCTATAATAACGCGCAATCAATTATTTTCAAAATTGTACTATTTACAACTAAGTATATCTATTGGTAAGACTTGTATATTCTGATGACTAGGTGTGTGTGTGTGTGCGTGCGTGCGTGCGTGTGCGTGTGCGTGTGCATGTGCATGTGCGTGTGTGTTTAGAGATATTGTAAAAGAAGCTGTTAACAGTATACTTATTTGGACTCTGTCTATGTTTGATTTAAAAAGAAAATGATCATCCCGATCCGTATATGCATAATTGTTATTATTTATATTAAAGTTCAACGCAATCAAGAATAACCGAATCGCTCCCAGTGAACTTGCCGTTGACCCTTGTAGCTGTACTACCTGTACATGGGAGGTAACTTCGTCAGCGACATCCCCGACGGCTCATTCGACTCCCTCGTCAAGCTGGAGACACTCGACATCTCAAAGAACAAGCTGGGAACGGTGCGAAAGACGGACTTCTCCAAACTCACCAAACTCAAGGTTTGTAACACGTCCTACCATCGTCTTCTCCGATGTCTCTGTGACACCAGGAGTCTCACTTGCCTATTCCTTTTTACATTAACGACATTCCAGACAACATTCCTTCCCCAGTTAGACTCTGCTGATGACACCATATTGTATATAACTTTTAAGCCTAAGATAGAAACAGTTGCGCTCCAGAAAGATCGTAACAAACTTGGTAAATGGGCAAAAACCTGGAACATGGAATTCAATCTGAAAAAGTGTCCTTCCGCCTGTATCCTCAGCATGCTGAGGCTGGCCGGTATGTTGAAGAAGAAGAGAAGATTAATCGTCCTCTTGACCTCTTGGCGTTTGCGTACTCTTCCTGGCAGTCTTTCCTCGAGCATTATCTGTAGGTGTGTTACATCTCAGTGCGGTACCGACTATTTTTATGTCCAGGCGTTTCTATACGCTCGTCTCTTTTCTCTCAACGCCTCCATCTGCAGACGGTTTCAGACAAAGTGTCGTTTCACCCCGACAACAAGTGCCCGCGGCGCTCACCCAAAGACATATTTGGCAGAGCCCGTATTGGTTTCTGTATGTTGAGACGACTATATATGTGATTCCACGAAGGTTCTATGTTTGCTTATCTGTCTGGGATCATCGCCTTCGCCTGGCATAGTCACCAGTTTGAATGAACAAAGGATGTTTCGTGTATTTTATGAAAGCGAGTGTGGGATAAACTAACTTGTCGACGTTTCGAAAGGGAAGTAAATGGAATCGAAACCCGGTCATCCCAATTGATAATTCGATGTTCTACCACCTGGCTACCCTTCACATGATTCTACAGCTGATATATTGTGTCGACTTGTTGCAAACAGTTTACTCTGGCAGACATGGTCCATACCAGTTATATACCTTCATCACTGTTCGGTATTCATTGTGTAGCGCAGACTGAAAATCGTTTTTAAGCCTGCCGTTTAGATGGTTTCCCTGAAGGAACACGTGTAAATGGGTAGGCAATTATTTTGAGTGTCGTGAAATATTTTGAGACTTTTTCCGGTGTTAGGTGATGTTACTGAAGTATGGTGTTTGGTTTGGCCTAACTTAACGCGAAATTGTCAAAAGAGACAGACCGTTTGTTGACATAGGTGACTGAAAGTATGGAGTTAAATGTCGCTTGAATGAATGACTGTACGAAATTTCCCAAATAGTTATGTTCGCTTTAGCGCTCATAGACGATGCTTACAACAGGGCAGTAGACCGTCGACTCACTGGTGAGCACTCACACGTTTGGTTCGATAACATGTCTAGCTGGTTTGTCCTTCAGAAAAACTACTCTCGTCTGAGCTGTTGAATTGTTTACGCTGAAAACGTAATAGTTTATCAGTCATAGACACAGACAAGACCTCTGTGTGGTCGATACTGTTTGCTGGGGTTACAGTCCCGGAAGTTTGGATTGTATGTCAGATTTCAAGAGGATGCATTTTAACCTAACTTGTGCGGCTCTTTCATGGGTCTAATCTCATGAGATGAACACCATCGTTCGTTGCTCTCTAATGCCACGTGCATAGTCGTTGTGGCTATACTGGCTGTTAAAATGCCCTCCGGCGGTTTGCTATAAGAAGTGCCTTGTTATATTACCTGGAGCGAAATGCTTCAAATCCCCACGTACTATTTGTTTGAAGCACAGCCCGTGAAAACTCGGAATTTAACTGTTAAACAACGCAAGCAACCAAGTTGATGCATTGATGCTGCCGTCCATTTAGACACAACTCATTCAGGTTTATTTACGTTATTTATTTATACATATATTTCATCACGTCATTCTGAGGCAGAATAACAATTTGCATTTATTTATTTGTTTACTTGTTTATTTGTGTGTTTATTTATTGTCTCTGACATTTTAAACGTTATTCTTGATACTACAATATAGACATTGAAGGCATACCATCTGTCAAATTGCAATTTATGTATTTTTGGCGCAATGCTAAAAGAAGAGCGGCAAATGGCGCGCATGGCTGATTTTTGCAGAAAACCGTCCTTGCTACACGAGTTGTCAGATGCCTAGTTCGGCGAATTGTACACTCACAACGGTGTCGTTTTTGTTACACAGAAGCTGCTGCTGAACAGCAACAAGATCACGTCGATCGAAGATGGTTCGTTGGACGCGCTCACGTCCCTGACGAATCTCGCCCTCTCGGACAACCGCCTCGTGGACCTCCCCACCAACCTCTTCCACTCGCTCAACTCCCTCGAGGTAGGGTTCTTATGTTTTAGGGCCTGCGTTAACAAAACATTTGTTGCCAGAATTTAGAAAAATTATGCATGTATTATTGTGGATGTTTCGTGGAAAGTATTAAAATATGTGTATTTGCTTAGTTTAATTATTTAGTGTCGCTTAGTGTCGCTTGGGCTAAGTGGGGGCAAAGCATTCTTCCTAACACACATTGCTGACTGTCCTGGGAAATAAGTTGGCGATATTCAATGAAATATTGGTTGATCGCCTGCCCAATGTCACTTACCTGGACTTGGGCGATATATGTAAATTTATATATAGGAATATAGGAGACACTGTTTATCTCGCTAATTTCGGCAATACTGCATTATACAGCGTGTCCCATAAGTCTGGAATCATAACGAAAATAGCAATGCAAGTGATTTTATTCACAGAACATGCCAGAACATGGACAGCACGTGTCCACCACTGTTACTTATACACAATATCCAAACCAGATATCCAGTCAACAAACACATGAATGATGTCAGGAGTATATAATGGTGGTGCATACGGCAACAATGCGCTGCAACAAACGTCCAACATTCCGAATAGTTTCCGCCTTTAGATAACCACAGAGCACTTGTATAGCAATCATTTCCCTTTGATATCAGACACGCCCTGTATAATCTTAGACTAAATAAACGTTCGCGACTGCGCAGATCCTGCACCTGTACAACAACGACCTGGCGTCCGTGGACCGCGCGCTCTTCAGCGGCCTCGGGTCACTCAACGACCTCAACCTTCAGGAGAACGCCATCGAGGACCTGCCGGCCGACTGCTTCGACGACGTCGCCCAAGTGACGAACGTCGAGCTGTCGGACAACGCCATCGAACACCTGAAGCCGGGCACCTTCAGCAAACTGACGCACCTTACCGACGTGAAGCTGACCGGAAACAAGATCGCATCACTTCCGGCTGGCGTGTTCGCTGATCTCGCGGCGCTGACGACGCTCTACCTGGACGGGAACCGCATCGGTTCGGTGAGTGCCGAGGCCTTCAAAAAGCTTCCGTCGCTCACCTATCTCCACCTCGGCCAGAACCGCTTACAGGAGCTGCCGAACAACGCCTTTAGCGAGCTGCCCGCCATCTCGAACCTGAAGCTCGACGGTAACCAAATGACGGCCATACCGGCTGCGGCATTCACCATGATCCAGAGTCTGCGCTCACTCGACATGCAGGACAACGACCTCGCGCATGTCGCTGACAACAGCTTCCGTAGCATGCAACTGGAGCGGCTGAGCTTGGCTAGAAACAAGATCAGCTCGCTCGGAAAAGACAGTTTCGCCGGACTCAGCAGACTGAGGATGCTTGAATTGCAAGAGAACGTCATCGCTTCAATTCCAGACCGAATCTTCGCTAAGAACCTCGCTAAGCTGGACATGCTCAACCTGAGCCGCAACTCACTGGAGAACATCAACTCGGAGACGTTTAAAGGTCCCGCTACGCTTGGGACACTCGATCTGTCGTATAACAAACTCTCCACGTTGCCGGATAACGCTTTCTCAGAACTAACGACGCTGGTCGACTTAAACCTCGAACGGAATAAGATATCGCGACTCGATCAGGGCACCTTTACCGGGGTGGTCACTCTGAAGACACTGTCGCTCGGCGGAAATGGATTAGATAAGAATTCGCTGCCGTTTTTATCCAGCCTCGGACAGATGACGACGTTAAACCTCAACCATAACGGGCTGATGAGTTTACCTGCCGATGCGTTTGTGGGTCTGGGGAACTTGACCACACTGAATCTGCGCGGAAACGAGTTGGCGACATTCCGTAGTGAGTTGGTCGGTCGCCTGCCGAATCTCACGAACCTGGACTTCGGGGATAATCAGATAAATTACGACTCGCTTACGAACCTGCAGTCTTTAAAGCTGTTGAAGACACTGAAACTTGATGGAAACGCGCTGTCAGCGTTGCCGCCTACATTCTTCGCAAACCAGAGCATCCACTACCATCTGGAGCATCTGGATCTGTCGAGCAACAAGTTTACTCATTCAGTATTCCAGCTGCTCACGGTATTGCCGCCTGACGCCTTGACGTCACTGAGGCTGGACAACAACGTTATATCGCAGCTGCCCGCTGACTCCATAGCCGCACTACCGAAGTCGCTCACCGTGTTATCATTGCGGAAGAACAGCCTGCCGTCGAGAGAACTGCTCGCCTTGAAGGTTCTCACCAACCTGGAGGAGCTGGCGTTGGACAGCAACGAGTTGACGGAGCTACCGTCCGAACTGTTCGCTGCCATGTTCAACATGCGTCATCTCACGGCAACGGGAAACCGCATCAGCGCCATCTCGAAGGCTTCGTTCCTGGGACTCGGTCGTTCGCTCGAATACCTCAGCCTGGCCCACAACGGCATGGCGTTCATCAAAGATACAGACGCGTTCGCCGCGATCTACCGACTCCGTCACCTCGACTTGTCCCACAACAACCTGCAGACTATCACTCTGCCATCGAGCATGCCATATATGCGCGAGCTACTGCTTGACCACAACCGTCTGACGGCGTTCCCACACGGACTACGCCACTTCGCCTTCATCGACTATCTTGACCTGTCCGGCAACCAGATCGTCCAATTGCCGGACCTGACGCTGACCAGTTCGTCGCCCGTACAGAAGGTCGACTTCTCCGGGAATCGCCTCGAGCGGCTGAGCGGCCTCGTGTACCTGGGAGAGATCAATGAGATCGTCCTGCGCGGCAACCGCATTCGCCAGATCGACGCCGGCGTCTTCGAGCGCATCTCGAAGCTGGGCGCGCTCGACCTGTCGGCCAACTCTCTCACGGGCATCCCCGACGAGGTGCAGCAGGCGTCGGCCAGTGTCGGGTCGGTGATGTTGGCCGGTAACCGGATCACCGCCGTCGACGTGTGGACGGACACGTCCCGCCGTCGCACGGCCGTCGAGAGGTTGGACCTGAGCGGCAACGCCATCGAGACGATCGTCGACGGCGCATTCGACGCGCTCAACCAGTCGCTGCTGGAGCTCGACCTCAGGTACAACCGCCTCGCAGGTCTGCGGCCGTCACTCGTGAGCGGTCTGCCCGAACTGAAGGCGCTGCGCCTCGAGGGCAACCCGCTCGCGTGCGACTGCAGTCTGGCGTGGCTGCGGTCGCTGCCGGCGAGGATCGAGCTCGACTGGCCGGTCTGCTCGAGTCCGTCAGACCTCGCCAACACACTCGTCGTCTGCTTCGACGTATCCCAGTGCGGCTCGCCGGCCGCCGTACACCCTCGGTGCTCACAGACCCGCCCCACCACCACACCTAGCACGACCACCACCTCTACAACGACCACCACGCCTACAACGACCACCACGCCTACAACGACCAACACGCCTACAACGACCACCACGCCTACAACGACCACCACGCCTACAACGACCACCACGCCTACAACGACCACCACGCCTACAACGACCAACACGCCTACAACGACCAACACGCCTACAACGACCAACACGCCTACAACGACCAACACGCCTACAACGACCAACACGCCTACAACGACCAACACGCCTACAACGACCAACACGCCTACAACGACCACCACTTCTACAACGACCAACACGCCTACAACGACCACCATTTCTACAACGACCACGTCGACGACTACCACGGCCACGAGTGCCACGGCCACGGTGACTGTGCCGACTACGACCCCGACAACAACGACCTCGACCACGCCGACAACAACGACTACTACACCAACAACGACGATAACTACAACGAATATGCCACCAACGACTAATACAGCACCATCGACGACCACTACACCAACAACAACGACTACTACTCCAACAATAACTACAACACCAACAACAACAACGACTACTACACCACCAACAACGACTACTGCACCAACGACGACTACTACAACAACGACTACTACAACAACGACGACCCCTACGCAAACGACGTCTACACCAACTACGACACCGAAACCCACGACGACAACTACAATACCGACAAAATCCACACAAACGATTCCAACAACGACAACTACACCAAAGACTACTACAACACCTACTACAACAACTACTACACCGACCACTACAACGACAGCGAAAACAACTACAACACCACCAAGTGGACAGCCACCAATGTCATCACCTAAGCCTGACGTACAGACAACCGTGTCTTCCACGGACACGGACTCGACGTCTCCGACCGGAAGTGGATCACCCGCCGGAAAGTCGAGCAGTGGTAGCCCGAACGAGACAGGTATAATCGTCGCCATTGTCATCGGTGTAATCGTTGTCGGCGTCATCATAATTGTTGTCGCTGCCGTGATCGTGACGCGGTGGCGAAAGGCACAGAAGGAGGAGTACAGTATGATGTTCGAGAACCGCTCGGACAACAACTCTGTCGTCGCCTTCAGGAACGGCGCAGACAATGGCGCGTTCGACGGCGCCTCGAGGAACGGGTCACAGTTCAACCTGACCGAGGACAACTGCGGACAGACGAATGTGTGAGCAGAGCACTTCCGCTTCCGTTTCCACGCGGCGGAGACAGTCGGATAGCTTACCACCTGTGGTGTGTGTATGCGTGTGTGCGTGCGTGCGTGTGTGTGTGTGCGTGCGTGCGTGAGTGTGTGTGTGTGCGTGGGTGTGTGTGTGTGCGCGCGCGTGTGTGCGTGCGTGCGTATGTGCGTGCGTGCGTGTATGTGGGTTCTGGATTACCACACAGCCTACCTCTCTCTCCTTTCCTCTCTCCCTCCCTCCCTCCCTCCCTCTCTCTCTCCCTCCCTCCCTCCCTCCCTCCCTCCCTCCCTCCCTCCCCCTCTCTCCCTCCCTCCCTCCCTCCCTCACCCCTCTCTCTCTGTCTTGTATAGTCACAGACATTGCGCAGGCGCAACGTTATGATAATGGTGTGGATCGTTCTCAAGCGATTGAAGCTCGTAGTCGGTTACAAGTTCTGCATAGTTAAATGGATTAAATGTTACGATAATCACCTTGTTGTTGGCCATATGTTGCATTTACCTAAATTGCTTCAGAAATTGTATACGTTGATTGGTGAACCTACGGTGTGTCATTGTACGGAAATTCCTGTGTTTGATCGTCGGCCAAAATGCTGTCACATGACGGAATGTTTGTTATTGTATAGCAATTTTGTAGAACGCTGTAAAAATGCTATATAGGGAAAAGTAAATTGTTTAAAAAAAGAGTCACCAATGCAATTTATGAGTGGTTTACTTTTTTATTTTATGTAAATATATTTTATGTACGCTGAAATTCCACGCCAATACTGTTAAAGCGTCAACATGGATCATTGTCATCTTTGCACTGCAAATGGCTTAACATGTGGATGGCATGTGCGTTGTTTTTTATTGTTAACGTTTTTAAATATTTAAATACTGCGCTAGCTTTAAAGTGCCGCTTTTGTTTATTAACAAATGTTTTTCTTATGTTTACTTTTGACGACATACATTTGTGAATGAAGACATACCAATGTTCTCGCTTGATTTTAATCATGTCGATCTAATCGAGTTGCCATTTAGGTAGACCTGTTTATGTCATTGTTCGTTATAACTCTTCTTCCGTGGGTTCTTTGCTAAACAATAGGCTGGTTGTGCGCAGGTCACAATCTGTGCATTTATAGAGACCTAGAGACAATTTGTGCCACATGTAAATCCGAATGTATTTCAGAAATCAACGCACAGTCTAAACTTTCGTATATGTAACTAATGTTGGAAGATAAATATAGCGTGACGTCGGTCCAGTGTGACGAGTCATGAGTAATTCGCCTTTGAGGACGTCGTTGACTCAACCGGAAGTTGCGCTGTACATACTTATGCTGGTTATCTTTTGCGTCACTGTTGTTCTTAATAATGTTACAATTGTGGTGCATTTTAATGCACAACTTTGACTTTTATAAGACTGTATGCAGCCATGGTGTAAGCAGAAAACATCTTTCTGCGCGTGTCGATGACGTAAAACGTATTATGTATGTGTGTTACTATAGACGTTCGAAGCGTGTCGTCTGTGTCTGACGTTGTGGCGGTTGGCGCCACTCCACATGTTTGTATGCCAATGCAATATGTCGTAGACAGTACTAGACACACTGTACCTTATCGTGTGAGTCGACACAAGTAGCAATTGGCAGTTTGATATAACAGAACTTTACTGGACGCTGCGCAAAGATAAGGTTGGCGCACTAAGATTAACTGTGTTAGTGAAGTTTTTTGTGCCATTCTCCGAACTACTTGATTTGTTTTTTAACGGAACGTCTGCCTTATTGAATGTTATCTTTAAATATGTGGGTCAAATTCCCCGCCATTCACTAGGTTTGTTGTACATAGCTTCGGTCTTACGCCCTATACTTTACATTCCCGTCATCCTGTGGGAGTTGGTCGTCAAATAAATACAAGAAATGCTGGCCATTTTCATTAAATGTTGGTGTGTTCTTGTTGCGTTGGGTAGTAATGTCTGTGACCCGAGAATACCTGTCTGCGTGACTCAGGTTGGGCGGGCGGGTGAGCGTTGAGGAGAATGGTTTACGACCGTGCACGCTTACGTGTTTAACGACAAGTCGCCTTTTGTAAGTGTAGGTTGTTGCAATGGAATGTCGTAACGTATTTTTATTGCCGAGACTCACCAGACAAATGGTGTGACCAGACAAATGACGACAGCGATGTCCGACCAGTGACCGTATGAGTCGAGGCTATTTTAGACACCGCGTCGAGATTCCGGCTCCAATTTTCAAACGTTTCCTTTGCTGTTTGGTTAAAGCGTCGGACCAGTGACCGCACATAGCGAACACAGACAGGTCAAATTTTCTTGCGTGTGACACCGCCGTTTAGTGTTGCCATTTATGCATACCTAATACCCTGTCTATTATATGCAATTTATCAGTATGTCTCATCTGCGAGAAAAAACGCGACCGTTCAAAGAGGCTTTGATCTGTAAACGTATACATGTAAACACCTTCCGAATTCACTTTTTTTACGTGTGCAATTGTCGGGTTTACATGCATACATGCACCAACACGCACGCACTACGCACGCACAAAGCTAGAGTAACCAGACAGGAACGTACAACATTCGCTTTACCATAATAAATGTCTTCGCGACCGCCACAAGTACGTCTGACAGTTCTCCTAATTAATGTTTTCTTCCAGGCGGTTGAGGCGTGAACCGACGTCCGCTTGTGCAGCGAACCGTGGCAGTGAGACACGAACCCAGTTTCATTCCTAAAATTGTCCCATGTGGGTACTCTGTTAATGCCTACTGCGGCATCGTTTCCTATCGTACGCCACAGGGTGCACAGAAGCTCACAGAAGCCTGCGATACGGCGGTGTCAGTCATGCGTGACCGCGCTATAATAAACCCGAATAAAAAGCAGACGACACCGTGTGCTCAAGACATGACTCAGACACGGGCGTGTATTACCAGTAGTAGCTTAGCATCGTCATCGGTGAACAAGTTCATTCACAATTGTGGCAACAATCGAATTTCAGTCACAGCCAAGCTACGCCATATATTTAACACAAAAGCCTATAAGTTTGGTTGGTGTTATCAATTTGTCTATAACTACAGTAAATGCTACATTTACCGGAGGCAACTGGCGGTTATATTGTTAACTAGACAACATATGCAATTATTCACCCTATCAGACACGAGTTTAGATACAGTGTTCGTGCAGGCGCAAGCCGTTTGTAAACACCACGGGTATGCTGCTAGAATACAGTATTCCTCCGCGAGCTGCCAAGGTAATTCCACGCGAAGTTATGAACCTGATATATCTACCATTTGACATGTGGCAGTACACAGATTATTTTCCGTAAGACTCGATTGTCGTCAGCTTGAATGCTAGTTGAAAGAAGTTTCAGGCGCTTCATTCAAAGGAGCGTCCTAAGTACATATTCCATGTCACATATACATTACCTTGCGTCATGTCAAAGGGCCAACTAAATGGCCGTTGCCATCTAGTGAATACTTTCATGTTGGCTTTGATAAAATATCTTCATGTGAACAGATGAACGGTTTGATATAATTGTAATTATACTCTCGTGTTGTCGGTGTAGTGTAGAGTAACCAATGTTTCGCTATACTACACCGACAACACGAGAGTATAATTACAATTATATCAAACCGTTCATCTGTTTGCAGCGTCCCTTCGAAAGTTCCAATTTCAGTGAGATAGCACCGGCGGCTAATTTCGAGATAGAGAAATGGGCGACTACGGAATAAAAGTCCCGATATTAATCTAGTACTGATTGCTAAATCGCTACTGACATCTTCCCACAATCGTTTCATCAGTAAAGGTCAAACAAGGGCACGGGTCCTTTCACTCAGCCGGCTCTTGTTGGGTCTTCGTTTGTCTGAATTGTGTCGATAACATGAGCCTGGCGTCACATTCAGGCACCAACAGTCTGGTATCAACCAAAACCTGTGCCAACGACCTTCCCATATAAACAACATTCAATTACATCAAGTGTTGTTAGTTGTCAGTCGTGTTATCTTGCACCACGTGTCTCGCCCCAGCAGGCGCGCGGGACTTCCACAGCGCTCTCGGCGGCACGGTGAATCACTGAGCGCAGACGCGTCAACACCGCAACTACCGTCTCTGCCTTCGCTCACCAATCACAACAGGCATGACTTAAATTTATAGTTTTGCAAAGTACTGCTCAGGGTTCACTAAGGTCGCTCAACATTATCTTTGGTAGCGGTAGACGCTTGGATAAGAGGCTTTCGTGAAGCCAAGGTAGGGTCATTGATCGAACAAGCGAGATTTCTATCAGAAGACACCGGCTGACAATGCTGGCATGTATCTATCTATATGTCTACGTGCATCCCGTTGTTGAATTAAGGTTGATTAACTGCGGGCGCAGTGTGATGGGACGCCATCACCATGTGCTTGCTGATATTGGCCTACTGCGGGGAAATTGTCCTGAGGTGAAAGATTAGGCAAAGGCCTACCTATAGTGAGTAACATATAGTGACATTGCTGTGATGTATTGCATTCCATTGTATTGTATTGCACTCACGCATGCACGCACGCACGCACGCACACACGCACACCCTTGCCCACCCGCCCCGTGCGCACGCACACATTTGATTCCCCTCACCACTCCCACACCAACGCATGCATGTATTTGTGTGGGTGTAGGTGTGGGTGGGTGTGGGATGGTGTGGGTGTCATGCACGCACAGCACGTACACACACACACCACACACATATATATATATATATATTATATATATACGTATTATATATATATATATATATATTATATATATATATATATATATATACCACGCACGCACGACACACAACTATATATTTATATATATATATATATATATATATATATATATATATATATATATATATATATATATAATATATATATATATATATATATATATATATATATATATATATATATATACGTACACACTGCAATGTGCACGATGTAAATGGCAGCTATATACGTCGTGTTATGGTGGAAAGAATTGTAAGTTGTAATGATCCTGATGATCACTTACAGAAGCGTGAAAAAACATTCCAAAAGACCATAATCGGTGGAGAGAAACCACAGAGGGGGTAGAACGGACTGGGTGATGTGGACGCAACGGACCAATAGAAAGAAGACGATTTTGTGAACTACTGTTTTCATTTTCCAAACACCCGATGTGAGAAATACGATGTAGATTAGTTGCTTATGTTTCGTCTTGTGTTTTCCCTTGTTACATAGACCGAACTAGCCTGGGCGTGGATACGAAGTCGTGTTAGCAGCTATGCATTTACTATATTCACTGTACGTTAGTGTAAATCGTAAATGTAGCTTATGAGACCATTCGAGCACGCCATATTACTGGCATGAGTAAATCAACAATTTCAGGAACTCGATCTCCAGTTGTAGACTAAGTGAGATAGGATAACCAATGCTAATTAAACTGTCCGTGACAAGAACACTACCTGTATAAAGGAATGGTGCGGCTTTGTGAATCCGACATTCCAGCCCATTCACCGGGCGGGATGACTGCGACTTCCGGTCTGAGGTGCCGATTCCCACACGCGGCTTTTGACAAACGAATCACGCCACATAGTTAACCAGTGAGACACGCTCTGGTGGAAATTGTGTTTTTTCACTAGACTTGCCTCCGTCACTGGTTCCTTTGTTAACGGTAGACACGTACAGTACATGCGGGGAAGGAGAGGTTCAATTTACCTTGTCTCATCGTGGAAACACATGTGCGCTTGTTTAAACAGATTCTTAGAAAACACGTAGACTTAGTAAATTGCACTCTCAGACAAAAAATATGACTACGTAAAATAATTCATTATACTACGACTTAACCACAGGACTACGTGTCATAACAATACTAGTGCATATGATTTGGTCGATACATAACTAGTTAGGGTTCATTAAAATGCCTACATTATTGTCTATCTCCGAGTAGGTTTAAAGTACTATACTCTCATTCGTTGTTATCTCTATAGTTGCAGTAGTAGGAGTTGGCCTATACCTGCTATTGTGGTAAACGTCGAAACGCAAATTTGACACAACAACAAACCAGCCAGCGGAAACGTTGTGTTCCCTTCAAATGTGACGATGAGGTATTTGTATTTCACGCTGTACACAGGACAGGCAAAGGATGGGAACAGGGTAACTGTGGAAATGTGCAAGCCTGCTATGAATTCATGCACCATGTCAATAGCAATCGGTTTCTGTACAATCTATCACACACAGACGTACATTATGTACAGCCCATGACACAGACGTACATTCTGTACAGCCCATGACACAGACGTACATTCTGTACAGCCCATGACACAGACGTACATTCTGTACAGCCCATGACACAGACGTACATTCTATACAGCCCACGGCACAAACGTACGTGTTGTACACCCCATGACACAGACGTACATTCTGTACAACCCATGACACAGATGTACATTCTGTACAACCCATGACACAGACGTAACGAAGAAACAACCAACATGGTGTGTCGCTTTTTTGCTACCCCACTCCCCCCTCCCCCTCCCACCCTACCCCCGGTCTATTCAACGCCGACATTTGTGTATCCTTACTAGGGGGTGGTGTTATTTTGCAAATTTCGTTTTTTTAATGGAATACCCCCCTGAAAACATGTACATGTTATGCTAGAGTACAAAAATACAATTTTTTTGACCGGTTGTTTGACCCTATCCCCCCTGTACATACCCTCTGAAAGTCATGCCCCTTAAAATGTTGTCGATAATGGTTTAATAGTGTGCTATTGCTCTCATTCAATAGAGTTTCAGGGTGTGTTTCACACCCAAAAAATATCAAAGCAATAATATTAATTATGTCTAATACCCACATGATTTCTCTTCAAGAAACAACTTTCAGTTTGTCAATATTATGTTCGATGTTGATTTTATAGCGTTTTTAATCGAAACAAATTAGGTCGACGTGATTTTTTATGAGGGGTGATAAATTTCACACACAAATTATGCTGATATCCTTGATATTTTAAATGCCGCAGATTATTACAAAACCTCTTTGTAAGCGATAGCCAATATGAACTGGCCAATCATACTTCCTCACTCGTTGAGATAATTAACATAATTTACGTGAGTTGCTTAGAAATAAAAATATGTTATTTGATATGGAAAACAACTTTAAACTATAGATTGTCATGGCAAAAGTTGCATAAAATCGTTTTGAGTCAATTTGATGAGACTGTTGATAAGCTAACGAGCTACCAGATCTTTGAGCCCCAAGCTGTAGCAGCTGTCATCCCACAAAAAGGGTACAAATGGTTGGGAAGAATTTGGAAACAACACGACTAGCCAGACATCATTAATTTGGACACTATGTCTGAATCCAGCAGTCTCAGATAAGCAGGGAATAGCTTCGAAGCTCTGGCATTAAACGAGATTGTCAAGAATATCACGAACTCTGAGTATGATGAACAGAAACATCGAACAGAACAGACGAATCCAAGAAGCAAGAATCCAGAAACAACCCAATGAGGTGTTAAGTCTAAATCTCTCTTTGAGAAAACTGACTTTGTAATAACAGATCAGACAGGATACAACTTCAATGTCGATGAAATTTCAGCGGAAACTTTATACATTATACTATTATTATATGAGTATATTATATATATATATATATATATATATATATATATAAAAAAAAAAAATATATATATATATAATATATATATATAATAAATATATATATATTATATATATATATATATATATATATATATATATATATATATATATATATATATATATATATATATATATATATATATATATATATATATAGTTTGTTGTTTATGGTCCCCTCTAATGCAAAATCTTGGTTACGCCACTGTCCAACGGGTGCCAAATTAGGTCGACGTTGGCTACAAAATGCAACAGCAATTCCAAGGTGTATCAGCCAAAGTGTGCCGACTGATACTGCTCATTGATACCCTGCTGTCAAACCAGAGGAACAGGACCGACCCTCCTGCAAATGCGGCAACCCGATCTACGTAATAGCGACGTTTAAAAAGACACGACTACCATGTTGACTGACCTGAGGGCGACAGATCGACGCTGCTAACACAGCCACCAACAGAATAAAAGCCGTGCGCCATGTGGCACGGTCGGCGTCGTATGCTAACAGCTATAGAAGTGTCGCGTCACTGGTTTCGGCGAAGAGAACAAGAGACCCGAAAATTTGAGAGGCGGTTGTTGTCAAATGCAGTAACATGGTCGCCGGTCGTTGATGTCAAAGTTAGGTGTCGACCGTGTCGTGTGTCTACACAAAAACCTTAAATCTACGCCAAAACACCCCGCTCAGTGGACGCCACAGTGAGTTGTAGGCCCTACATGCGGGCAATCCACAATGAGAGACTGTTCGGGTTAATGGTCTTTGGCATTGACGCCGTGGTAAGACATGAAGAACCTGCTCTCCTCAAAGGAGACATAGATTCATGCTACGGGATGCGGACATCTCCCACAATTACGCGACGATGCTTATAGCTAGATGTTGGTGAAGAGTGACAGTGTTCCGATTCTAGACCTACGGATACCTTGGACACATATGGACCCACTTACTCGGTGTCCGGGCACTGTCTGCCCGGCCCGCTGTGCTCGGTCAAACGCCTTTAAAATGTCTAGCTCAGACCGAATGGAGCCTGAGACGGACCATGACCCAGGCACATTACGAACCATAGAATCATTGAGACAAATGTATCCATCTAATACGACACACAACATCCCAATACGGATCAGACAGGTGTGATGATGGTCGGTCCGATGTCGTTTGCCTAGTCTCGTGGTTTCCCTTAGCCTCGTTTACCCTACCTCCGTGAGGTGGCAGCACCTTTTAGCCCCACAACACCGCCTGGGTGATTAATTGTGTGCCGATATTGCCACAATGGCGGCCGTATCCCAGACTAGGGTAGAGACGCTGATTGGATCTCGGCCCAACTATGAAACAAAAACTAAAATAAGGATATACTGTTATAAGATAATGGTATTTCTATACTATTAAAAGTATTCAACATTAAACTTATATACACATAGAATTAAACTGAAATACAAATTTGCAATTGTTTATGAAGCAGGAATTATGGCAGGAGTTGCATCGATTTCCTAGGCTACGTAAGGTGGCAGCACATGTTAGCCCCCATACGGATAACATTCAAAAGCTGGCTAAGTGACCAGACTGTCTTATTGGCGAAATTACGCAGTTACCCGACCGGTTATGCGAGACTATGTTTCCCTTCGATCGCCTAGTCTCACTGTTTCCATCGAACCTCGTCTATAACGGGAACTCTGCCCCACCAGCTAGTGCTGGCTGACTTCAGGTAGAATCACTGGATAGATCTATCGCCAGCACTAGCTCTGTCTGATGTCGATAAAGAAAATATTATGTCTTTACAATAATGCCTTGCAGGTATGTAGAACAACCTGTGTGTATTTGTAAACCAGTTTCCAGCGAAAATGATAACATTCGTCCCCACACGAATTATCTCTGCCTGGTCATAGTATATTTTGTATATTGACAGTAGATCCTATCCTTGTTACCTTATCTTAAATAGTAATCCACGAATTCCCAGAAGGGACAATACTATGAGTGGCAGATGAGCACTGCGGTCAGGGTAGCACGTCTAGCCTACCCCGAAATTATCATGATGTACCAGCCATCACCATGCGGCGCTAAATAATAATGAATAACCTGTCAACTTACCAATCGCGTAGATAGATTCATAGAACCGTTGCATGTCGTAACAGATGCTTCTAGTGTTTCTTTTGCTGTCAGATCGATGCAATTGTATTCCGGGTTAATCCATCATTCGTATATAAGATGTCAGAATAATCAACAAATTCAATGTGGGTAAAGACGAAAATAAAGAAATGTCCCGTTTGAACTGCTCGAAATAGATAGTAATGGCGCCCGCTACAGTGACGTAACTTCCGTGACAACAGGTTCCATGCAGACCGCCGCGCGTCGCTGCTGCTGGTCACGCCACGCGCCATACAACAGACGGTGTGTTTATGAGGGTCCATGGTTGAGAGGTTAAGTGTTTTCATTTTAAAATACAAATAAAGTCTCCGAGTTACTTCGGTAAGAACTTGTGCATGTAACAAGAATAGATGAATCAACATTCAGTAAACAAATGTTCTCCAAGTGACTGAGGACGGACACCTAGCCCGAGAGCGAGCATACAGTTGTAGTTGACATGTAGTCGTCATGGTGATAAGGAAGCAGCAAGACGGAGGTCTATGTGTCCTCCAAATTGGCCATGCAGTCAGAGCAGAAAGGCAAGAACGAACGCCGAGCAAATCTGGGAAATTCGTGTCCGCATTGTTCGGTCCATTCCACCATTTATATAATTCTTGTCCTCTTCTGCAGAAGTCATCCATTGTCAGCTGTACCCGTTGACCTTTGGCCGTCTCCGTATGCTCCAAAATACCGGTCATTTCAGTTTCAATACAATCTTAGTCTTAGAACTACCAGTAGAATGCTCAGTAAACGCAATAATTCCTATAACTATATACATTAGTTCAGGCATAATTGGTCGAATCTTAGTCGGTAAAAATGTAGTAACAAAAGCTGTGGTCTGCAGACTATCAGGGGGTATTATAGTTATCTCTTGCATTATTATTACAGTTGCTAATCTGCAGATGGGTTTCCACCATCGCAAATGGCGGTATCTAGTAGAGCTCGGCAGTCTCGGTTAACCGGTAGGCGAATCTTGCGAAACTAGTAATAAATTGACATGGGAACCTACTATGGTTATTCGGTTGTGCGTAATAGGGCCTACAAGTATCATTTAAACGAGACTAGCCCACCCCAACTCTGTGGCCCACCCACTGACCCAGGCAGTAGCGAGAGCGTTCAACAGTGTTGCAACCTCTCGGAGCCGGGGGCCACACTCGGCAATAACTGTGCCGCCATCTCTCGGAGTTTCTAGGATTGTAACTGATTAATTCAATCCTTGGTTTCTATCGACCTCTTTCCCGTCTACTTTCTACTAAGTTCATCGTTGCTCTTTACTGGCCTTCAGTCTATGTCTATGGCTGCATGCTGTAAAATAATGCACAATTCCAACCTGTTAACAAGTTGACACTGCGCACACATTACAAGTTTCTACCAATTAAAGTTGATCTCAATTACTACGGATTCTATCAAAATAAATCTTAGATTCGTGAAAATTTTCATCAAATTGGAAGTATTATTCAAGCAATATGTATGATTACACAACTAGTAATTTATACTTACATCAACGTTTCAGCAACCATCGGCGGCCTTCATCATGAACTGAATTGCTCGCCACGCCATCTAGCGAGCAGTGACAATTAACTTTAGTTACTGGTGAAGGCCGCCGATGGTGGCTGAAACGTTGAGTAGAAATTACTAGTTGTGTAATCATAAATATTGCTTGAATAAATGCATCTTACTTTTAAGATTAATAAAGTTATTTCCTGAAACTAATGTCAAATTGTTCACAAACGCCTGCAAAATGCCTGGCAAGCTCTTAAATAAAAATGGTAAATAATTTTAGAAAAGTATGGAATCAAACATTTGGGGAAATAATTGGTTGTTGCCTATGTGTATTTTGCTTTTGTTTATGGGTATTTTGTTTCCAGAAAAAATTGTGAAGCTGTCAAAAATGATCAGTTATCAGTCATATAACATAATGACAGCATGTATTTGGAGAAAACAATCATTAATTTATGTGTCTTAAAACATACAAGGTTATATTTTTGTTTGTCTTAAAACATAGTCACTACGTACAAGTAAAACATTAGGTTTCTGAAAAATATCATGCATAAATATAACTGTTTTTGCTTTTTAGGTTGTCCAAAACATGCAATTTTAGGTTATTCTACCAAGAAAGCACAATAGCAGAATGGAATATTTACATTTTTATATATCAAACATCAGATATTTTAATTAAAAACAATTATTATCAGAACAGTTCAAACCTTTACATTTTGAACCCTGAAAATGCTATAGTCGTAAATAATAATATTACGAAAATGCAAGGTGACAATGTTTAGACCTGTGATGTTCCCTTTGTGTATAAACTTTCTTTGCCAAAGGAAATACAGCATCTTCTATCAACTGTAGTGTCAATGTGACGGATCACATCTAGCGAAAACAGGAATCGGTTCACAGACAAATCTATTAAACTACAGCTTTCACGAGGGCTCACAGCCTGCGACAGAACCTCAACACTGCGGGATAGCTGCTTCACAACTGTCTGTTTATTGTGTTCACACACTGCACTAGTCATCACTATCTTCAGCTTCCTCAGCCTCCTCTTCCTCCTCATCACTCTCCTCCATCATCTTAGCCTTCTTCTTCTTCACCTCTGTATCGGAGTCAGAAGCCTGCAAGAGGAAATAAAAGAGAAAATACAAATACTGCACAGAGCTTCTCAGAAACTAGCATCTGAATATACCAGTGAGGTAGCTTAAGGGTGCATAACCTAATTTGACAGTGACTGTTGGACAAATCATTACTGTGCACACATCTGAGGCTACTGTTTAAAATTTGAGGCTTTCACAAACGTTAAGCCTTTATGCTTATATGTTTAAAGCGACAACCTATCTGACATCGTCAGGTTTACACATGCCAAGAATTTAGGTTTAATACATATCTAAAGACTTCATGGCATAATTTGTGTGTGTGTGTGTGTGTGTGTGTGTGTGTGTGTGTGTGTGTGTGTGTGTGTGTGTGTCTGCATGTCTGCGTGCATGTGTGTGTGTGTGTGTGTCGGTATACATTATATATATATCTTCTGTTTATATGTCATATATGCATTCATAAATATATGCATATATATCATATCAATAGTATGACACCAATACATGTCTAGAATTATATCTTTCTTATTTATATAAAATTAATTTTGATGCAAGTACACACACAGACACACTTTACACCATACACACAACACACACACACACACGCACGCACGCACGCACGCACGCACGCACACGCACACGCACACACACACACACTGCCTGTCTCTGACAACTGGCTGTGTGGTCAGTGCATTGTTCACAGCTGGACGACTACAACAGCTTCCTCTGTCCACCCCCACCCCCCCCCCATGTAACTATCCCCCATGTAGACTGCTGATGTACCTCATCATCGCTGTCCTCCAGTTTCTTTGCCTTCATCAGTCTCTTGGCCTTCCTCTCCTCGTCACTCATCGACTCGTCCTCACTGTCAGAGCTGTAGATGTTGGGTCGCGGCTCTACAACATCCATCATGTCTCATCACGGCCCAGACTTTTTAACACACGTATGTCAGTGCATTTCATTCATTGCCTGTGGTTGATTTGATTTAAATGCACATGCCGTTTTCCAGAAGGCTTTCAAATGTTTTGGGATGACATTCAAATGCAAATGTTATGGCTGCATTTGAATTTTTTTTAACTGTGTTGTGTGTTTGATAACTTGGAGAAACAACGTAACGTACAAAAACACATTAATTTATTTATTTTCACAAGAATAATTACTTAAAGAATTATGTATGCATTTGACTCGCATTTGATTCTTCCCATCAATGTCATCCCTTCCTAAAAGTTCCTATTCTCACTAATGTCATTCCTCCCTCCTCCCACCAATGTCATTCTTCCCTGCTCTCACTAGCATCTTCCCATCTCCCTCCCTCCTCACTTACGTTTCAGACTAGTCTTGTACTGTTTCTTGATGGCCATGAGGGAGACCCCGCCTCCCTCATCGTCGTCATCCTCGTACTCCCCGCCTCCCTCCAGGTAGGAGGAGCTGAGTCCCCGGGCCAGGGCCTTCTCCTTCATCCGCCGCTGCTGGTTCTCCCGCCGCACAGACGCCCGCAGACGCTCCTCCTCTTTCTACAAACACACCACAGACATTACAAACACTGCATATACAGTAGAACCTGTCTTGTAGGGACACCTGTCGGGCCAAGCAAAAGTGTCCCTACATTGCAGGTGTCCCCTCGTCAGAGGGACAGGAATTTGCAAAAAAAATTCCAGAACATACAATCTTTATTTACATCCACATTACAACATATCTAAATTACATTCATGCCCACAGTTATAATACCCATAAAAATGAAGTGTAATAATATCACATTTAATATTACAGTAGAATCCCTCATTTAAGACTGTTTTGGATTAATTCAATTAAGTATTAAAATGCACAAAATACAACTTAGAAAATAGTAAAATGAGACATTTTCATTTATTTTGTTTGTGACATGTTTCATTATAAGTTTAATTTTGAATAGTTTTTAATATTATTATCTGATTGTTATTTCAAATTTGGTCTGAGCGGCTAAAAAGGTGCTGCCACCTCACGGCGTCTGGGTAGTCACGCTGCGGTCGCCATTTTGTTTATCGTTTCAGCGGCACAAAACGATCATTTACTTTCTGATCTAACCATGAAAACGACTTCTTACAACCGTCAAACTTCCTGTCTCATAACTTATATACACATTAACATGCTAGCTTACAAAGTAAAATCATTTAAATTCCTGTAAAGAATACAATTCACAAATCAGTATCATGGCAACTCGACATCGCCGGCGCCGGTAACGCGCAGGCCGTGGATTACCGTGGTGTAACATCAGTATTTTATTGCGGCGTCACTACATAAATGAGCTTCAGAAATGTTTGTTTTATCCTAAACTAATATGAAACTTAGCATAAACTCAGTAGGCCTATCTTACGTTTGTTGTCGCTCGACATAACTAGAAACTTGGAGAAAAATAAAATAGCTGTGGATAGATCGATTGCGATCGGCTGTAAATTTAAATGGTCACCAGTTGTGGGTCGAGATCCCATGCGTTTTCTCCGTTCCCAGCATCCATTGTGCTGAACAGGAAATGGTCGCCGCCATCTTTAAATATTATTGAAATTTATTTATCAAAATAAAGTTAACTGTCCGCCCTAGCAGGTGAAAAATAACAAAAAATCGCTGCCCGCGTCCGCGTCCACCAGGTGGCCGCTCATCTCAGGGATATTTCCGTTGAAAAGTGATCGGGACATCGGAACACTGGCCGTACATAGCAGGTGGCCGCTCGTCGCGGGGGCCGCTGAAGACAGATTCTACTGTATCACAAACACACTACAGACACTACAAACACTGCAGATATCACAAACACACCACAGACATTACAAACACTGCATATATCACAAACACACCACAGACACTGCAGATATCACAAACACACCACAGACATTACAAACACTGCAGATATCACAAACACACCACAGATATCACAAACACATCGCAGACATCACAAACACACTGCAGACATCACAAATACACTGCAGACATCACAAATACACAGCAGACATCACAAACACATCACACACATCACAAACACACTGCAGACATCACAAACACCCCACATACATCACAAACACACCACAGACATCACAAACACACCACAGGCATTACAAACATACCGCATATATATCACAGACACACAGCAGACTTTATAGACATTACAAACACACCCTGAAGCTCCCGTATTTGTATCAGCCTTTAGAAGACAAAAACAAACAATTTGCTTATGCTTGCATTTAAAAAAAATCATAAATTGTATTTAGTTATGACACTGCATACAGACTGGTATTGTAAACGAAAAAGGCAAATATGTAAAAATAACTTCTTATATAGCACAATATCCAGTCCTTGGGATAGGTTAAAGCTCTTTACACTACTTCCTGGCAGACCTGTTCAGTCAAACACAATTTTGTCTTCACGGCAATTAATGTGCGAAGACAATGCATCCACCATGGTCTACAGCAAGGTCATTCATTTGTACAGCTGAGTGAACTGGATCAATGCAATGAACGAACGTACTTGCTAATATTCAAAATGGCAGCACAAGATTCAAACCCGGGCTCTCCAGGTCAAGTGTCCAGTGCTATAGTCACCAAACCCGGGCTCTCCAGGTCAAGTGTCCAGTGCTATAGTCACCAGACTATTTAGAAGTGTTCCAAGGGAGTGCTTACCTTGTTAACTTGTTCACACCTGGGAATGGTTGACCACATAATTTATGCATATCTGGCACCAGCCGACTCCATTTGTCTTCAAATATAACTTAATTTTTATATATTTATAGATGCAAAGCCAATGGTCCATGTATGCGACTGAGCCAAAGCCAAGTATGCAACTGAACAACTAGAGAGAGGAATGGACCTCAGAACCAGGGAGGAGATGCTCTTGGAGCAGAGATGCTTTTGCTTGTGACACTCCCTGTGAACTCACCTTGATCATCTCCGTGCGGTGCATGTCTGGGTCCTGGCCAGCCATTGGCAGCACTTTCACTTTCTGTAGTTTGGTTGTGCGGTCCGCCAGCGAGATCATCATCTTACGATGTGTGAAAGAGTCCGTGGAATGGGGCCTAGAATGTACATGAAACTTTACTTTAGTATGTCTGTTTGAAGGAATCCATGGAATGGGGCCTAGAATGTACACGAATCTCAACTTTATTTTGTCTTCTGTATCCAAGAATTGTCCATAATTAATTAAACATCATCTAAGTAATTCTATCACCTTGTTGTGAGTTTTACTAAATAAGTGTATGAAATATTTGCACATACACATACACAGCACACACAAACATACACATTTAAATGTAAACGTTTCAAAGAACACAGCCGATTTCTTATAGTAATTATAATAATAAATCAACGTTATAACGTGCAGTCTAATTTACAGTTCCAACTTTTATTAGATATTTGGTGATACACTAATAACATCTATATAACTTTAATCTTTGAAGCTGAAATGCAATAGGGCCTGCAAGTGGGTCACGATACATGGCGTGACTCCGCGCGACTGGAGCTTATTGGGGACTAAGCGAGACTATTTGGGGACTAGACACAAGAATAATATTCTAACGATGGTTGACAGTTGTAGCTTCTGACTGATGAATACTAGGAAAATCAGTTCATAAATATCTTGTGTTATACGTTTCTTATCTTAAATGTCCGATTTAATATTGAGTTTACCACACTATCATAGGCACATAGCGATTTACGTAGTGCAGATAATCGACACGATGCTAGGCTGTATGTCTTTTACTGGATTTGCGTTTTACATTGCTGTACGTTGTGATTTCGATAAGCACTTATATCTGACAAGTTGTCTAAATGCACATAATCATAACACACGTATACGTTTGGCCCAAACAGGTTGTACTGCGCGAAAAATGGCACTCTTCATTATTAGTTAAGATCGCCAAACACAAGTACTTGCCGCTATTGCCATGGCAACCACCATAATAATCGATTAAAATTCATGATTTCCGTGATCATTGTCACGGGCAAAGTGTTCCACTGCTTCAGCTTGTAATAATCCTTCCGACAATATAACTGAAATACGCTATTTTGGAACATATCGATTATTACGACCAAAAATAAAACAAAGTCCTATATGTTAACATGGAGTATATGGACCTCCTGCCCCCAACTGCCCCCAGCCTCGTTTTCGCGCGCGAGACTTGCAGGCCCTATACACTTGGGTACAACATAACTGCGACACAGACACGGGCAATGATACATGAACACCCACGCACAACACACACGCACGCACAACACACATGCACGCACGCACACGCACACGCATACACACACACACACACACACACACACACACACACACACACAGTCACAGGCAAAGCAACAAGGACAGCTATAAAGTGCCCATAGCTACCTGAATGTGAGTTTTGTCTTGAAGACAGCCTGACCGAGGAGACCAGTGCCCTGCCGGATGAACAGATGGTTGTAGTCTCCCTGCAGTGGCATTGTGTGGATGTCAAACACCTCGTTACCCAGATGTAGGGACATACTGCAACAGAGAGACAAGTGCCATGTGCCTTTGCTGATAACTATAGCCACGACATTAAAAACATTTACTTCTTAGTGGTCATTCCCAATTACCTATTCTTAATTTCCATGAAAATGTACTTGTACTAATTTAATATTTGTACTAAAATGTACTAATTGCCTGGAAAGTTATACACAGTTATACAATAATCAGCATTTGTTTAATTGGAGTTGGTTGCATTTTGTTAAATCGTTATGGGGTGTAAAGCACCAACACAGCAGCAGCCTACCTGCCATCCGACCAGCGGACCACTCGGGCATTGCTCTCCTTGACCACATCCCCAAACACATCCTTCATCTCAATCCCTTCCTCATCCTTCTTCACACGCCACCGAATTGTGTTCTCCACCTGAGGTCAGAGGTCAAGACTATGTTGGTCTCAGCGAGACTGCATGGACCGGTTGAGTGCAACAATAACCAATCTAACAAAACCCGAACGAAAATGCAGTCCAATCTCATGTACTGACACCCCGGAAATACAGCCACTTCACAATTAAGGTCACCAATAAAGTATACAAAGGTAGTCCCACCTTGTCCTTGTCACCTTACTAGTGAGGGTCCACTGTATAACTGCTACTGCTCGCCAAACCACTAGCTCAATTGGCATCCAGAAGAACGTAATCCCACAATTCATTTCTTAAAGACACCCAAACTTCGATGAAACATAAAAGTTGAAAGTCAGCCAAAAAAGGATGATATGAACATATTTCACACAACAGGCGACAACTCAATAGGATGGTGCCTGAAAACTACCTATCCTACAAAACAATTGATATAAGATCTTCTCATTGTAAACAGTCACCTTCAGCTTGAGTCTCGACTGTCCCTCCTCATCCAAGATGTCATCATCGTCAATTTCATCCTCATAGTTGTTGATGTCAAATGGCCTACAAACATGTCACAAACACGAGTCAATGTTCTGCCTTTCTAAATCATCAACTAGTAACATATATTAACTAGTAAATTATATATATGTATATATATATATATATATATATATATATATATATATATATATATATATTGTATATCATTTTACTACGTAGTTGATATGTATATTATGTATTATATATATATATATATATATATATATATATATACATATATACATATATACATATATACATTATTAATAATCCCAGTAACTTTTGCATCCATAAATCAATTCATTGGAAGGAATGTTTTCCAAACAATAATGTCTTGTTATGTGCAGGATTCATTAGTCAGAAAACTTGTTAATGATGTTAATGCTGACACATACAATGGATCCACTGTTGATTTAATTCAGTGTACATAGACATATATTTCAACAGGTGCAAACCTTACAAAGAGCAGCTAAACCTGATTCATTTACACTCAATAAGGACTTCTAAACTGTAAGCCAAAGACAGTTACTTGTTTGAATTAGTAATTGCTTTTTTACTGAGAGTGAATCGTGACACGGGTGACTCATGAAAGATATTTGCTGCACACACACACACGCACGCATGCACACACACATACAAACACACACATGCAGTGCCACCCGCGCGCATGCGCGCGCGTGCGCGCACACACACACACACACACACACACACACACACACACACACACCTTGTTTCAACACTGAGGAAGTTGGGCAGCTTCACAAAGTGGATGTGTTTTCCAAGGTTTGTGGCAATCTTGGGAATCTCGACATCAATCCTTGTCTCTGGTATTTCCTGCGGCTCATCGTCCTCAATCATTGGCACCTGCAGGATACACGACCTTGTCAGTACCAAATAGGGGGTTAACAGACTAACAGTTTATCTTGTACTCAATGACTCTCAAATGAGACAAAGGATAAATTATTAAGAGTTCAACCAGATTTCCAACTTAGCGAGACACAGTGGTTCAGGTTGAGTGGTCAGACTGCTGGACTGTTGATCAGAGAAACCGGTCATTGGTTCATGCCAGTCATAGGTTCGGTACTGGTTTCTGTTGCTGGGCAGTTTCTTTCACCCCATGTTGCCTGTGGCTTTCAGAAGAGATTGGCTCCTTCTATCTGGCGTCTATGCCATAGAAAGTAAACAAATCCCATGTAGGGAAAAACTTAAAACCTGCCCTGGACTCATTAATTTGGGATCTCATTATTTACCCTCCCACTGGTGCTAACGTCCAAAGTTGACCCTGCCCATTAAGAGTAGTTGACAAACAAGGGGCATCCTCCTTACCTGTTCCCTTCCTTCGCCCTCTTCATCTTTCTGTTCAGCTTTCTCTCCATCCGAGTCAGAAGCACTTATGTCATCCGCATCACCAAAAAGGTCTGCCACATCTGAAGAACAAAATTCAACATGTATATACATGGTTGGCATGTTCCTGGGAGAAAACCACGACTAAGACCACATAAAATACTGCTTATCAAAAGCATAACAATTTGCATTTAACACATAGGATGTAAAAGGAACTGGATAATTGTAAATGTCAACTTATCTTAAACTGATCCTTAGTAATTTAATATAATTAATTTACAGTGTTTCTATTTGCAATGTCTCCGTTTTGACATATATGACATTAAACCTTCATAATTCATCCAAACAAAAACAAGCAATAAATCGCTCGCCTAAATATGCGATATAACATAAGCGAGCGATTTTTACTTTTGATTCTATCCACCAGGTGGTGTTCTGTTATCTGTGTGGCGGCGCCACTGCATAATCGTGGATCGTTTCACAAAGCAATTTTTAACTACGCAGTTACTTACTTAGCGTCTTGTGTTTGAGTAAACATTTGTGCCTAAACACATCATTCATATCATCTTATTAGCGTTAAGAATGTTCTTAGTCGCTGCATGAGACCAGCTGCAATAAATTGCTCCCAAGATGGGTGATTTGTGCGAGCGATAGGGAGCGAGAGCAATACGGAGCGAGAGCGATCGCTCACCTTAAAAATTAAGCACTGCTTAAAGTCAATGACTTCCTGCCCGCCCCGTTAAACATTGTGCACATATACATATATATTTTTGAATATAGTTGTCAATGTTTTTAATAAAGGAATACTACTGAGATTGTTCATGTGTTGGCGTTATATTTACATACTTCCCCACTGTCTGTTTCTAAAGTGAGTTTTCACTGACCAGCACCCTTTCCTTCCGCATCAGACTTCTCCTCGTCATCATTGTCAATTCTCTTTGTCTTCTTTGGCCGTTCTACATCACTGCCATCTCCTGGACGCAGACACACCATGTGAACACATTGAGATTATTAACAGTCAAAACTCAGGCTGTCGTACTATTAATAGTATTATTAATTACTAGGTAAAATTTAATGCCCTTCCTCCACAACTGCTGAAGACCCGTTTCCAGAGTATTGAAAAGATATAAATTGTAACAGTTACACATTGTCACAAAACTCACAACTCACTCACAAGTTACCTAACAAAATACTAACCAGTGCACTAACAGTAACTACAAATCAACAGTTGTACTGTACCTTTAGCGCTTCCAATTGGGCTTCCAATTGGGCTTCCAATTGGGCTGCCCATTGGGCTTCCCTGTGGGGTTCCTGCACCACTCTTTACCGGGCTTCCCGATTTACTCCTTGAATGCTGGCTTCCAGGAGACCTGCTTCGGGATCGGGCACTATGTGGGCTGCCCGATCTGCTTCCAGAATGGGCACTTCCAACAGGAGTCACAGACTTGCTCCTTGAACGACCAGAGCCCACCGGGCTGCCCGATCTACTTCTTGAACCAGCACTTCCAACAGGGCTGCCCGACCTACTTCTTGACTGAGCACTTCCTGCTGGGCTGCCCGATCTACTTCTTGATTGAGCACTTCCTGCTGGGCTGCCCGATCCACTTCTTGAATGAGGACTTCCTACTGGGGTGCCTGACCTAACCGAATGTGCACTTCCAGCTGGGCTGCCCGATCTGCTTCTTGAGTGTGCACTTCCAGCTGGGCTGCCCGATCTGCTTCTTGAGTGTGCACTTCCAGCTGGGCTGCCCGATCTGCTTCTTGAGTGTGCACTTCCAGCTGGGCTGCCCGATCTGCTTCTTGAGTGTGCACTTCCAACTGGGCTGCCCGATCCACTTCTTGAATGAGGACTTCCTACTGGGGTGCCTGACCTAACCGAATGTGCACTTCCAGCTGGGCTGCCCGATCTGCTTCTTGAGTGTGCACTTCCAGCTGGGCTGCCTGACCTACTTCTGGACTGTGCACTTCCAGCTGGGCTGCCCGACCTACTTGACTGTTCACTTCCTGCCGGGCTGGATGAGCGGCTTCGTCCACTTCCTATCAACAAATGCAGACATGCCATAGTATTCAATATTCACTACCCTGACATTATGGATTGATCCACCATACAAATATTTAGAAGAATGCAATGAAAAGGATAAAATAACACTGTTACAAGATTGGAAGTACCACCATAAACCAATTGTATGTATAGTGTATACACTATACAGTGAGTGCACCCTCAGTATTTATGTTCACCCATGGGAAAGGGTCAAAGTGGCCGCAATATCGAGGTGACCTTAACCATTTCATTACTACAGCCCTGATCAACTGTGACCATTGAATACTGTATTATTCCCAGTGAATATGCATGACAATGGACTACCTCACTTCGAGTTAAGATTTTAGCAACAAAAAAGGCTTTTTATGAATAAGTGCTGGAGCTACAGCTGTTTTGTTGTACATCAAGATCCAGACAAAACAGGCCTATGATTGTCTGACAAACAACCTCCTGTACGGTACCTGACTGACTGTCAGCACTCCCATGCTGAGATCCCCTGGGGCTGCCTGAGCCACTTGCACTCCCTGGAGACATTGGTCCACTTCCCCCTGGAGTGCCTGGAGATCCACTCCCGGAGTCATAAGGATTGGGATCATTCTGCATGCCTGCAATCAGTAAAAGTCACAGATACACATGCAATACATATCACAACAATGAAAATATAAATGACTCACATAAGTGCACATCGATGCCACATATCCCGTAACAAATATTTATAAACACTAAAAAATTGTGTTAGTGACGTAACAAAATCAACTATATAGCATGTTAGCAACATATACCGATTGGTTTCCTAATAATTAGTTGTCAAACCAGCTACTTAAGTTACCCATTTATCGCTCGCCGGTTTTTACAATAGGATCGCATCCAAACCTATTATACCTCGGTCTTCACGTAACAGTTACCTACAGTTGCGAAATATAATTGACTAATGATCCTGTAACATAGTCATGTCTTACTTCATATTTTACTATAAAACGCATTACCTTCCCCGCCATCAACATCACTTTCATCGTCGGCCATTTTGATATAGCCTCAATTTTTTATGTGCTCATTGCAGTTACTTTTAGCATTACGTACACATACTATTTGGTTTAATATATCTATGTATATACTTGGAAGAACAAATGGTAGATGCCATATTTGTCATAAATCAAAAACATCTGAAAAGACCAATTGCAAGCACAAATCTAGATTCAAGGCTACATTGACTAATGCGGTGGGACCCGCATCCGACCCTAACAACTCACCACCATTTTTAATGTCAAATAATTTTATCTGGATATAATATTAATTTAATATACTATGAGAATTTTTGTTGGAATACACTCCTATGAATATATAATCGGACGGATTATTAATGACACAAAGCCTGAATGAGTTATTCTGATCAGTGTTAATCGTGGAAGATAGAGGTAAGTCCTTACCTTTGCCTTTTTATAGCAAAGCTCAGGACTGCCCAAAGTGGTTTACAATTTACTCTCCAGCAGACATGTTCAATTGAACACAATCTTGACTTCTACTGGAAGCATTCAGCCACGATGCAAGTATTGCGAGAAGACTAATCACACACAAATACCTGGCCCGCCAGGGCCACCATTGTCTATAATTTGTGAGTGAACTGTCGCAACATAGTGTCAAGTTTTATAAACGAACTTGGGCAGGCTCGCTACGGCAACACAAAATTGGAAGTTACATTTTGGTTGAGAGACCGATGCTGCTGTCACTGAGCTCAATTGTTGTCGTTCATTATGTGTATGTGTGGTACGTTGACCGATCAGTCTTGATCATTGAACAACGGTTGGTTTATTGTTGAAGGAAACAAATAAACAAAACAGAAGGGAAAAAAAAATTTAAGCAATAACAAGGTAGAGAAGGGATAGGGAAACAAAGACTGTGCAAAAAGCCAAATGGGTGAAAACAGTAAAGAAGATATTTTCGTTGTCTTATTTAGGTATCAGGTCTAGCTATGCCAATTCGATAACCGTTGCAATTTCCAGAGAGAAAAAATCCCGACCGCCACAGCCCTACTTTCTCATTTACCATACTTTAGACAACGAAATCAGAAGGACAGCTGGGCGAGCTTCCGTTGGAAAATACCCAAACTGGGAGTGTCAGCAACACGTGCTGGCAATGACTTCCACACAGGAATGACCCTGGGGAAAAACTGAATTAAAATTCATATATCTGCATGTGCTTGCAGGATGCCGACGGAATTTAAAGGAATTACTGGATCTAGTTCTTAGTGACGCCGGGGACAGATACGTGTGAGGATTAATGTCAACATAGTTGTAGGTGATCTTATGAAGCACATAGTTAGCTGTGACGTGCTACTTCTTGGTGCCAGGGACTCCAACATGGAAGTGACACCAGTTGCTGGTATTGTGATATATGTTACTGACCTATCCCGCATCCTTCCTTTGCACAACGTCTATTTTATTGTATTTATTCCAGACGGGTAGAAGACAAAAATCCCCTGCATTGTCAAGACAATCTGGAAGACCGAAGTTTGTTGATGAGATGTTCCCGTCATAGAGCTGGACTTTCCGACATAGGAATCCACACTATGTTACTTCTATTCCTTTCTGACCTTCAACAGATTCATAAGTGTACATGACACATCAGATTAGCCAGTATATTTCACAATAACACAGTTATCAGTACTCTTAGTTCATCTCAGCCAGTAGTAGTTAAAACTGCCGGTTGCTTAAGCCACAAGCACAAACGAAGTTCGTGGTCTTCACAACAAAGCAAATGACCTTTTGCAGAATTAACTGATCAATTTGCCAAAGTTAATTTGCTGGTGATTGGTGCAATACTTACTTATGCATGTTTGCTGGCTGGGAGCATAGGCCATCGACCAAAGAACGCCACTGTTTTCTGTCCGTGGCCATGCTGTCCATTTCTCTCCTCGTGTAGCCCATCTCTATTGTTTCCATTTCTATATCCCTTTGCCAGGTGTTTCGTGGGCTACCTCTTCGCCTCTTCCCTGAGGGGTTCCATGTGATGGCTTGACGGGTGATGGTTTCTGAAGGTTTCCTGAGTGTATGTCCTATCCACCTCCATTTGCTCTTCTTCATTTCATCGATTGGTGCAATGGATCCTGTGTATTTAGCTTTGCTGTGGAATATACATCTTAATGATGGGTCCTTTCCACCAGCGAAACAATTCCATTAGTTCTTCCGATTATGAACCTTCTATTGTCTCAGGCGGTTCTTTTCATGCCGCGCGTTTTTCTGGCCTCATCCTGATGTCGTTTATGGTTACTTGTATATTGCCTCTCACTCATTTGTAACTGTTGTCTTTATTGGTCGTAGGACTGGAACAAACTCTTCTATTATGAGAAACGTATGATCAACTTCCCTTACAAAGACAATTGTACTAATCGTTCTGTGTCCCGGATGGATGTAAATTTTCACAATACAGCGGCACGATTGTCACACCCAGCTAACATCTGCAAGAAATTATAACAATAACACATTAATATACGTCAATGGACAAATAGAAGCTTCTTTTGCCAATATGTCAACAGTATCTTTATACTGGACAATTTCTGATCGACTCATCTTAATCTCACATGCAGGCTTATGCCTTCTACATGTGAATCCATCGGACATTGAAGAAAACCTAGGACCATGCATCCGAAAGATTTCTTGGAGAATCTGCAATGAAATGGAAAGGTAGAGGTGTCGTATATGCTAGATTAGTAATATCCAGTTTCGTGCGTCCTGTATTGACGCGTGTGAGAATATTTATCAGGTCCATCCAAACAGATCTTGGCTGTGTGAAGCTGTTTCAGATCACAAACACAGACGTGATCCCGTGATCATGCAGAAACACGACTTGGATCATACATAGGGCCTATCCTGAAGCGGAAATAAATAAATCCAATGTCTTCCAAAAGAACAGACACGACGACTGTGGAAGTGTCCTCGTGACTATAACAGAAGCAGCATAATCGGCCATAACATTCAACGAGCCACGTCCTGAAACTGAGTCAGTCATCGACCGGACAGAGACAAAAATGAGGGAAGATCCATTCACAGTGACCTGTATAATAAATATTATGTTGCCCGTCATGACGGCGTCAGCCAGATGTCCAACTCGATGGAGGTCATTGACACTGACCATCCAAAAAGAAACAATATTGCCGTATCGGAAGAATCTAAACCTAACTTTCCTGATATCCACCTAGAGACCAATAATATGTCGGGAAACATAACATAAATGGACTGTCAACCGCCTCTTCCTGAATCATTCGTACGGATATAGTCATAGGTAACGCCGCCCTGACGACTGCCAGTATCTGGGAAACAGCGAGGCCATGCAAGAAGACACCAAGTTCTTCATAACACTTTACTTCCCTCAGAAAACGAAGAATGTCGAGCCGACTTGGCAGTCACTACAAGAACATCACGCCCTGACGATGGGCATGTGCACACAAACACAAGTGTACGCCACAAAGTTACACGAGCCTTGAATCAGCAGCAACGTAAGTACGCCACAAAGTACACGAGCCTTGAATCAGCAGCAACGTAAGTACGCCACAAAGTTACACGAGCCTTGAATCAGCAGCAACGTAAGTACGCCACAAAGTCACACGAGCCTTGAATCAGCAGCAACGTGAGACTAACACCCAGACGAACATGTTCAAGCTCCGAGGTGCATCAAAGCAACAGGGTTTGCCAATTACAAAATGAATAATCTAATACACAAGTTGTTAACGGATATACCAAGGAGCTGTACGGAGGATAAGCAAGGTTATAAAGGTAAGTGTTTAGAATCTCGATGAAAATGGACTGAATACAAAGGCAGTAAGCGCAAACCAACATGCTCGCCGACAAATTCAATTTTTTTCCAACAGAAAACATTGACGATTTGTTTCCTTCTTAGCCCAGCCCATGCCGTACTTATTGTACTAGAGATCCATGTCGATCAACTAAGCTGGTGTCGTCAAATTCCTGGAGAACCTGAACCCACGAAAGGTATCAGTTCCGGATAATATCCTCTGCCTCCTTCAGTTGGTAGCAGAAGAGACCCTTCTGATTTTATCTTTCTCTTCACCATATCTGTTTATCACGTACATGTATTATAAACTGGCCATGTGATCTTCAGTATACCTAAATTTAAGATCCGTACTTGGTTCTACTCTCGTCGTCATTTACATCAGCGATCTATGAAACAATTAACATCACAACCAAGGCTAGACAAACTATTCGCAGCTGTTATAATATCCACAACATCAACTGGACTGCCAACAACAGTTTGGAGAAGTACCAGATTGGATTCAACGTATCCAATTGCAATGTGTGTGCGTGTGTGTGTCCTAGCTATGTCTCTAAAGACCCCAATACACATTGTCTTAATCTACCACCTCCACCAGCAGCCCATAGAATGAGACACCAGCACCAAACATTTAGGCGTGGAATTGATGGAAAACTTCATTAGGAGCCAAATAGACCCAACATCTGATACAAAACGTGTGTTTTACCCATCCTCTTTTAAACCCACGCTGGCGTGCGTTCTCGGATGTATTTCGATCTCTCGTCACCACAGTAATGTGAAAAAGGAGGAGACCGGCACAGGCCGCATTATGAACAATCACCGTGTTAACCCACGAACCGCGTGGAATAGCCCTGGCCCGCGGGCCACAAAACGCCCGTGGTCAGCAGGTTGCCGACTGCAGTTCTAACTGCTACACTACAGCATAGCCGAGTTGTTCTGGGCCGAGTTGATTACGGTGACTTTTATTTATTGCGATGAACCCGTAAGGGAATTTGAAAATAAAACAGATGTTTAGAAATGTTGGCCACTGCACACTAATAAAATGAGCCACTGACCACAGTACAAGCCCATCCTTCTAAATATCTGTATCGAATGCTATATCTACTGGATGAGTGATAGTTCGCAATGTTTACTTTAAATAACATGTCAACTTCACAAGCGTGCCTCACCGAAGTAAACATCTCACACATGTAAACCAAGATGGCGGGGAAGTACGGCGTTTGTCGCCTGCTTTCTAAGCACCGATCTGCAATAGCTGTTGATTTGGACGTTAGAGCAGTGCTTCCCGTATTGATACGCAAGGCAGTGTTTACGTATGCAGACGAGTGCGAAATTCTGTCGCAACCAGACGCTCGCCAGCGTGCTGAGGTGTTCATAGATATACTTTCCGAGAAGGGGTACGACGCTTTCAAGGAATTCTGCCTAGCGTTGGAGAATTGCTGTCCGCATTTGCTAACAAGTTTTCTTGTCAACAGTTCTGGTAAGTAACTAATGCATAGTATGTAAGTGACGAACGCTTGCATGTGCAGTGTTTATAATAACATAACATAACCGGTCTGTGATTTGCGCTTTTGGTTCTGTTTTGGAACCGACTCCACGGACACGGTTCAGTGATTCGGCACCTTAATCTGCCACACCCCTCCAACGACGCCGGACGGTTTGGGGCAGGAATAATTCTGCGTCGTATGTAACATGTGGACTTTACACGAGACATCATGGGTCTACTATAAGCAGTTGTTTATTACCGAAAGTACAAAAGACAAGCTGTAATTTGATTTTTTAGCTGCATTTGAATTTAGTTTTCTTATTCTGTACTAGGTGGCAGCATATACTTAACTTAAGTCAATAGTGCCCGTCATCCTTCTGCTATTCCAACATAACTATGACATATCCATTATATTTATAGCATTTTTTAGTCATGGTGTCATTGGACAATGATACTTTCTGACCCTACAAACCATATCCATATTTATAAATACATTTACCAACAGTTTTATTTAGACTGTTGGTTGCTGTTTTACACCGAATGATTGATTGACAGACAATCAATATCAGATTGACAGTTGATTTATTGAATCAGTGATCGGTAAAAAAAAGAGTTTGCTATGATTGACAATCTTGACTGATCTTAGGAAAATATGTATTTCCTAGTGTCTGCTGGCTGTGCTAATGAAGCCAGTTGATTTGATAGCATGGTATTTGTGTATTTCTCAGGCACTACTTAAACAGTTATGATCTATTGTTTTACTACTTAAAAGTTATAATCTATCCTTTTCAGTCACAGTAGACACTGATCTACTTTAACAATTTCAAACATTAGAAAGATGTTATATTTAATTGAGGCTAAGGCTGGTTTTTTCACTAAACTGTTGGCATTGATCATGTTATTAAATTTTGAAACATGTTTTAGAATCTAAATGTTGTTATTTTTTATTTTTATATTAAAGAACCATTTCTGGTTATATGATGCAGGGACGGGTACAATAATTACATTCTTTGTAAAATATTTTTAATAGATAATTTAGTAAATAAAATCAGTGTATCAAGTGCACTGCATAAAAATTGCATTTCGTTTTGTTCACTCCAATTCTAACCTATCTTACTTTGTCCCATATTTGTTTGTTTTCACAATTTGCTGGATATTGTGATCTTACACTGAAACAATGGGACCTGTCAACAGAGAATGTGGCAGCCACTTAAGTCCAGTCTGATAAACGGCTTCCCTAGTGTAACTTCTCAGAACTGTCACTACAATTGCCCCTGCAAGAGTTCTGGGAAACATGTGCTGTGGGTGTATGCCACACAACTTTGCATACAGAATGCACTATGCAGGTCAAGACATGTAAACATCTGAGGACTGGGTCTGCCCATGTGGACGTATAGAATATCAGACATAATGATTAGAAACCCGAAGCTTCAGTGGTCCAGTGGGGTTAATGAACATGATATAGGGTTACAAGATCATGGGTACATAATTAATTAACCGGATGGGGTTGGTGTTGTTTTTCGGTCAACATCTACATTAGTCTTGTGGTTGTAATATTTCTGAGGCATATTTAGAAGATAACTGTTCCAAATACACATAATGGTACAAAAAATAACTAGTCAGTTGTGTATTTATATATATATATTATATAATGACATACAATTGAAGGTTATTACCAAATGAATCAACAGTAATTTTAATTTCCACCTTGGTAAATTATGTTTACGGAATTAATTATTGGTGTTGTTCAGCACTACTTATCAAATAATAGTTTAATTTGTATGTGAGATAAGTGGTTCAATCTTCCTTTTGCAGGGTAACTAAAAACTAACTATATGTCTGCATGCACATGCATGTTTTTGTTTGCATGTGTTTTAAATTTATAATATATATTATTAATAATATTATATACTAGTTAATAACTACTTTTAAAGCTTTGTACAGTTGGATTTAACAACTTTTTGTGTACGTCGAATATGGTCCCTAGTAGATTTCTAGGTAGTACTAGTCAGTACTGCATGAGTAGTCACTAGACAACTATGTGGTGTTGACATTAACCAAAGGGGATGGATGACTTCACTGTTTAGGTTTGTGGCACCCTTGTTGTTCTACCAGCAGGGTGCCTCAGAGCAAGGTGCTTGATTAAAACAACCTGGGGCGTTTTCTGACATCAAACATACCAACCCTTCCTAACCCTGCATATCTGGGGTACACCCTCGTCTGTGTGTCTGTCATCAGACCTGGGGTGTGTGTGTCCGTCTAAGGGGGTTGTGCGTTTCACCCTGTTTCCAGGAAGGTCCCACTGTGCCAGTAATTGTAGAGTAAATCATTGAATTAAAGCGGTGCCACTGTGAGGAGAGCTGTAGCAGTAGCCTTGAAGCGGTGGTGACTGTGACTGTGACTGTGAGCAGTGACTGGCCTGACTGTTCACTCCTACTGAAGTGTGACCTGGTGCGTTCAACCGCAAAGTGGCTCGCCTCCAAGTGGGTTATAGCCGGTTAGCGAGTGAGCAAGTGAGTGAGCCGCCTGCGAGAGGGTGAGAGTCGGTGCGTGTTTGTGGGTGAGACGGTGTAGACTCGTCCTGTTACTGCGGCTGTGCTATCACCCCAGTCCTGGACCTGACCCCTGGACACCTGCTGCGTTTACGCTGTACAGGATTTGCCTGGGAATTCTTGCGATTGCTCACCGCCGAACACCAGGTGAATACCGACAGTCCATGTGTACTCTGGGTTAAAAAGTTGGCCACAACCTTTCGGACGTAACCAGTGAGGCGCTGCTCGGCTTAGCCGGTCTGTTTTCGTGGATATACTATTTGGCTAACGAGGTAAGTAATTAGATCGAATTTGCAGTGCTGCAGATGCGTTGGTCAACAAATTTGAATATTTGAATGGAGTGGGGGTGACCTGTACCACTTAGGACATGTCCCCCCCGGGGGTAATTTACCCCAGTGTTTGTGCTGGTCATTGATAGGTTGCTACGACTGACACTGTCTGGTCAGGTTAAGCTGATCAGACGCTGGTGTAGACATGTTGTCATGGTTGGCTAGGTAGCTTTGATAATATTACGTTTATTGTGGTCGTGTGGCAAAGACAGTATAAAGGAATTATGAGTATGATTACTACATATGATTGTCACTGTCAGGTGTATGTCTGGTCATGGTATTATGCTGTTTGAAAGTCTTGTGTGTTATCTGAGCACTACATGGAAATCTGTCCAAGAATAGGTGTAAAAAATGAATTGTTGAACACTACTTTATTGTCTTTGATCAAAGAGTGTCTACCCAGGTAAATGTAATTACCATGAAGGTATACAGTTATACATATGACGCTCTAGTACAAACCGTGATGTTTAAAACCTACTTACAAATTACAATTCCAACCTTTGATGTCTCACACAGACAGAGTGACACAGTTCCTATAGACCTGTATTAACATCAACACTTACCCCGGGGGTAATAATGAAAAGCACAATGTTGTCACTTGTCCGAATTCTAAACATAAATCAAATTTGCACATTAATGAATAAACTAAGCAAATGTAACTATACTGTACAAACTTTAAATATTTGATGTATGAACAGGTCAATAAAACATATACATGGACATTCTTAGGAGTTGGGTAGATACAATAACATATATTGTATATATAATTTATTTCATTGACATTACATAAGTTAAGATGTTTTTGTACAACAACTTACAATCTTATCCCATAGTTATTATCCTTTGATAATTCTGATCAAAATTTTCTAGCAAGATAACAGGTCATTTTATGAACAGTGAATAAAGACGTTGCCTCTGTGTCAAGATTGTCCTTTGCCCTGGAGACATGCCACCAGCAAGTTGCCAGAGCAGAGATGTCCTTACACAATGATGTTATAACAACTGCCCAGCGGGAAACTGCCAGAGATCCATTAAGCCACTTGCATCCATCTCAGTGTGATGAAATTACGGGAGATAAACACAATAAATATTTATCCCCAGAGGTCACAAGAGCTTTCTTGGAAGTGTCTAATAACAGATTAGCTAAAGGGTTACATAGCTCCAAGTTGAACTGAGTTTGACTTGAAATATTTTGCATAGAGCTCTATCAATCTATATCAGCTATATTCATTAACTAACCATCCTTTTACCATAGTAATATCTTATTTCAATCAAATGTCACTTCCTATCAGGCTACAAAGTGTACCTAGGCCTTACAATCAAACTGCTTTAATTAAATAAAATAGCATCATGTATTAATTTTGTTCTTCAGCTGCCCTAGTGTGTCATAACTGATATGTTTGTTTGGAAAACAGGGAACAATTTATTTTTTCGGTATTTCCATTTGAAAAAATATGTATTAAATTGGCATGATATGTTCCTAAAAAATAACATGAAATAGCATGTCATATGTGCATACAACATATAAAAATTTAGATAAATAGACAAGAATCATATCTAATAAACATAACAGAAATCTTATACATGATTTTAGCAAAAAACATATTGTTGGATGGGTTCAGAAAACAAGTAGTTGGATATGAAGAAAGTTTAGATTTGTTTGAGGCTTGAAGTAGGTCTTGGGAAACAAGAGAGAGAAACTGAAAGTAACGCAGATGGCTGAAGTTGAGCGTGATGCACTGGTGATACACCTTCAGCAGGCAGAGTACTTTGTCTGGTGTAATCATGTTCCAAACAGCCCAATCATGGGTGAACATGGTGAAGATCTTTGGCGGAAAGTACCATCCAAAATGCAGAATTCTGGAAAATATAGAACAAAGGATCAAGAAATATTACAGAAAACCACAGACATGGGCCACAACGCTATTTTATATTTATAAGGTTAAAATAGAAAGTTTATTTAGGTGAATAATATTAATCATTACCATCAAAGACAACACAAAACATGCAGTACATAAATTTGGTAATATGTCTCTAAAAATAAATCTTACTTGTACTTAAATTATATCAGTGATTTTTTGGAATATTTGTCATTAAAAATTAAATAATTGTATTCAGTTATCAGTGGAAATTTGCAAGTCTTCATTTTGTTGTCTTCGGGTAACAAAAGGTTTGATTTCCACAACATTTAACTATGATTCCACCCACCAATCTTTGGAACACCCTTGACGCTAAACCATTACCTTGGTCCAGGCCAGGGACAATGCATTAGATGTCTGTGTTGGTAAATACCAGCCTCAGGCAGTCTCTTAGTAAGTCTTTCCAGGGCAATTGCCCAAGATCAACATCTTGTCTGGTGAGCCCAGCTGCCTTTGACAAAGGCCAGTTCTCAAAGAAAGTAGCCTCGGTTCATTAGTCACTTGTATTAGTTGTAATGACTGTGTTCAGAGACTAATCACTTAGCAGCACTCATTGCACTGGTGCCTTGAAGTGCACTTTCGAGTCTCCCTAGTGCATTTTTGGGCAGTTTCATCTGAGAATGTTGCCAAGTCCCTGACCACTTGTTGAAAACTTGGCATCAGATTTATATACTCACAGTCAGGAAACTAAAGCGTGCGTGCGTGCGTGCGTGCGTGCGTGCGTGCGTGCGTGCGTGCGTGCGTGCGTGCGTGCGTGCGTGCGTGCGTGCGTGCGTGCGTGCGTGCGTGTGGTCGTACGCGAGTCACGATTCGTCCACGTATGACGACGTACGTCATCGACGTACGTATGTATTTTTATTAATTTAATTTAATTCAATTCAATTCAATTCAATTCAATTCAATTCAATTCAATTCAATTCAATTCAATTCAATTCAATTCAATTCAATTCAATTCAATTCAATTCAATTCAATTCAATTCAATTCAATTCAATATTTTTATTTCAGACTTATATGTATGTAATGTACAGATATCCATATAAACATTGAACATACAGGTGAATAGAAAAATGTGTACATAATGTTGCACAGTATTACATTACAGTCAAAGCTGTTATGTGTATGTATGTATGTATGTGTGTTAGCATTTTCCTGCTAGATGGTGTACATTTTTGGTATCAAACTTTTCGGGATTAAGTGAGCTAACGCTTTGGAAGAAAATCAATGGACAATTCCCTGAGGGTTAAGGGTTTTTACTGTTCTTAGGGATCATAGTTCATAACTTTGTACTAAACAGTTCCAATTGTTCGATGTATGCAGGTCAGTTGTTATGATTTACATTAGTGAACTGTTCACACTTACAATATAACATGTGCCATATAATAACACATGAACAGTTGAGGAAACTGCCTTCTGCATGTGTCTAAAAATTGTGCAATGCAGATGGTAGATATATTTTCTATTACTAATTTGCATTACATTTCGCTTGTGTGATTTCTTATTTAAAGCATGAACATGAATGGAATATTTATAAACCAGCGGAGATTGAACATAAATTACAGTGTCTATACAGCATACCGGATGTGTACCCTTATACGGAAGAAGTATATCCATCATGTCATGCTTGGGTGAACAATCTCATGCAAACACAGTTTACACTCACAATGCACAGCATAGTCTACCAATTTAGTCTTACTGTGTGTGGCCATCTGTCGTACTCAGTCCTGTCATTAAGTCCAACTGTGTTTTAAGTGTGTTTTGGTTGCACATGTATTGTGCCAGTCTGTGGAATGTTGCAATAATGCTGCTGTTTGATCAATAAGATAACAACTGTAAATTCAGTAATCAGTGACAGTCAATGTTATTCTCAGAGTTATACCTTTGGTTTGTGGCAGTTTTTACACCTGGGCAACCAATAACTGTCTGATTAGTTGAGGCATCGGTGCCAGCTGACAGCAATAAACCACCCCCAGGACAGCACACCTTCGCCTTGATTATGAACATGGTATGGGCGTTTCTGATCACTGTGATTATAAAATAATAATTAAAATCATCCTCTGATCCACATGTGAATGAACTGAAAATTTAGTTTTGTTACTACTCTAGGTTGAATTGGATTGCTGTAGCAATGTTTGTAGCATGCAAATGAAGCCATTTGGAACACCCTTGACGCTAAACCATTACCATGGTCCAGGCCAGGGACAATGCATTAGATGTCTTGATTATAACACAATTAACAAATATTGACTATTCTTTTGTAAGATGGTGAAGATGTATTTAGAGAGCATTAGAAACTGTTGTAAAACTAGGCTATTGGCTGGACAATAGAATAACATAAAGGCTGACCACTGTGACTCGAAGAAGCCGGTCTCTTTCATCTCCTCTTGTTCCACCATTGGCTGGTTAATTAGAACTCCACCTTTGAGAGGTGATGGGTTGTCCAGTAACATATGGCTTTGTCTGACTGCCTGCTTAATCTCCCAGTGTTGTATGAATGGTCAGGATAATGGCCACTGGTCAGTTGGCCTGGGGCTACTCTTAGAAGTACCCAATTGTCAAGGGGTTCTTTGTCATGTGCACTCAGAAAGTCATATATTGAAGCATTGTGATAAACCAAACTGAAATAATTTATGGAGTAAATTATTCATGGGGGAAGAAGGCAGCTGGAGTAAACAAAATGTGTTGGGATACTTGGACAATATGGAAGAAGAAAGGAATATCAAACAATGCTAGGAATGCTACAGCATGGTTGACATAACTACTTGATGTATAGCTCGAGAATGGAGTCAAGTTAACAAGAAACAGTCATTAAATCACTATCATGTGATGGTGTTTTATGTACGGTGCACGTATTGAATAACTGGTTCTATATGCAGAAAACAGGTAGTTGTTTTCAAAGACAAACACACTAACGTGAGAATAACGTGCCCACTGGGCACTACGAGAACTTTCAGCTGCCGGCAAAACTGTTTGTCATATTAATATTTTATCTTACAGAACATTCCTGACTTACAAAAAGGCGCCTGTGGTCTCTTCTAGTTGGTCAATAAATCCAAGGCTTTTTGGTGTAATGTTTTATCTGTGCATTATTTCCTGTAGACACCAGTCTACATGATCCACTCCATGCATGTAGTCAGTAGTCACCCCATTCTAGTAAGGAATGTTGTTATCTCTTGAAGTTAAAAGCTTCTGTCTGTTTTAGTTTATCTGACAAACATCTAAGATATGCGAATTTCAATTACATAATGGTCATAGATTGCCAATAACATCATGATGTTTTTTGAAGGGTGGTTATATTTTATGATAAATTTTCTAAATAACATTCATCTTAGTTAAGCAGTTTGAAAGTGTGTATCAAATGTAAACAGCCTTATCTAAGTCAAACCTAATTTTTTTCTTTTTCATTTATTTTCACTGTTAAAAGTAAAAGTTGGGACTTTTTGCCCACTGGCCAGAACAAATAAAGTGGCATAAAATGGAAGAATTTATTTGCCACCATTAGCTACTCTGGCTGCTTGACAGTTGTTTAGCTCTAGTCTAGACAAATTTGTCAGGCTAATGCATCAAATCTCTATTCTCTCTCCAAACCTTTTGATCAAACACTTATTGATATAACCAGCCAAAATCCATGAACACAATGTTTCTCTACTGGTGAAGCATCTGTTGTGTCAGCTGCAGAGAGTATTTTATGTGAAATGTCACTTTTTAGGCAGACATTTCAACACCCTACCTCTATGGTTTTTATTCCGCTCGGCTGGTTTAGAAATAAGCACCATATGTCTTGTTGCCGAATGCCTACTAATGACCTTATTAGCCATGTTGCGACTATAAACAACCTTTGATCCACGAAGCCTTGTTTGCGGGACATGGGATATTAACCTTTATCATGTCTGTCTTCTCGGTGGGTGCAGATTGCAATTATTAGGTTGTGACACATCCATTAAGCGATACACAATACTTAGGTTTTTGCTTCTTTATCAGTGTTGTTTTTTCATCCAGGGTAGTAAGAGAAACCATTTGGTGTGGGGTGGAGGAATACTGTTTTAGGGTGCAGCAGTATGTTAACTGTCAGAGTCGGCAGGTTTTGTTACCGTAGACAGAGTATTCAACCTCTATAAACACACTCCTGCAATGGGCTTGGGTTTTGGTTTGTGGTTGTCATTAATGGTTAACCACATTCTGTTGTACAGTTTTCACAACGCACAGGTTTAGCCTGTTTTTCCAAATGAATATCTTTGTAACAAAAACCCTTGCACTAAGCAGTGTACGTGTGTTTACCAACAAAACACCTGGACTCTTTATGTCAGTTTGTCCCATGGAGAGATGGCGTTAAGGGGGCCTGTTGCCTTTAGAGGTGTGGGCACTGGTAGTTTCATTTAGTTATTGTTGTCAGTTGAATGAAGCAGCCACTGGGAGTAGACCCAAGTGTGAATGCACCAGGGAGACTGAACACACCAGACAGTGTGTTAGGTGTCCTGGATGCCTGGCTTTGTCCCCCCCCCGCCTGTGACCCAGAAACGTGTCTCAATCTTCTTTTTAACAGGGACTCCATATTGAAACCTGCCGTCAGTCGAGGACTCCTTTTTAACACCTCAGCTGGTGCCCCTTTTTCTGTCGTCTCTCTCTCTCTCTCTCTCTCTCTCTCTCTCTCTCTCTCTCTCTCTCTCTCTCTCTCTCTCTCTCTCTCTCTCTCTCTCTCTCTCTCTCTCTCTCTCTCTCTCTCTCTCTCTCTCTCTCTCTCTCTCTCTCTCTCTCTCTCTCTCTCTCTCTCTCTCTCTCTCTCTCTCTCTCTCTCTCTCTCTCTCTCTCTCTCTCTCTCTCTCTCTCTCTCTCTCTCTCTCTCTCTCTCTCTCTCTCTCTCTCTCTCTCTCTCTCTCTCTCTCTCTCTCTCTCTCTCTCTCTCTCTCTCTCTCTCTCTCTCTCTCTCTCTCTCTCTCTCTCTCTCTCTCTCTCTCTCTCTCTCTCTCTCTCTCTCTCTCTCTCTCTCTCTCTCTCTCTCTCTCTCTCTCTCTCTCTCTCTCTCTTCTCTCTCTCTCTCTCTCTCTCTCTCTCTCTCTCTCTCTCTCTCTCTCTCTCTCTCTCTCTCTCTCTCTGGAGTGGTAATAGTCAACACAGTTCAATTGCTTCCAAAGGAACGTCCTCATTATTGCAAACTAATACAGTACAGTTGCTGCATAGTGAATACTGATGACTAGTGGAGGGGAGCAATGGAGGGGCAGCACCAGGGACAGTGACACGAGGCCCACAGTCACAGGGACAGTGACACGAGGCCCACAGTCACAGGGACAGGGACAGGGACACGAGGCCCACAGTCACAGGGACAGGGACAGGGACACAAGGCCCACAGTCACAGGGACAGGGACACAGAGGCCCATGGTGTACAGGGACAGGGACAGGGACACGAGGCCCACAGTCACAGGGACAGGGACACAGAGGCCCATGGTGTACAGGGACAGGGACACGAGGCCCACGGTCACAGGGACAGGGACAGGGACACGAGGCCCATGGTGTACAGGGACAGGGACAGGGACACGAGGCCCACAGTCACAGGGACAGGGACACAGAGGCCCATGGTGTACAGGGACAGGGACACGAGGCCCACGGTCACAGGGACAGGGACAGGGACACGAGGCCCACAGTCACAGGGACAGGGACAGGGACAGGGACACGAGGCCCACAGTCACAGGGACAGGGACACAGAGGCCCATGGTGTACAGGGACAGGGACACGAGGCCCACGGTCACAGGGACAGGGACAGGGACACGAGGCCCACAGTCACAGGGACAGGGACACGAGGCCCACGGTCACAGGGACAGGGACACGAGGCCCACAGTCACAGGGACAGGGACACGAGGCCCACAGTCACAGGGACAGGGACACAAGGCCCACAGTCACAGGGACAGGGACACGAGGCCCACGGTCACAGGGACAGGGACAGGGACACGAGGCCCACAGTCACAGGGACAGGGACACAGAGGCCCATGGTGTACAGGGACAGCTAGACATTGTACACGGACCCTGAGGAAGAGTAGGCTGAAGCTTTGAAACGTGATAATTATAGTTGAAATAGGTCATCCGTTTTAGGTGATTCATGTAAACAACAGTTCCTTGTTTGTGCTATACAGTGTGTGAATGTGATTCAGATGTAGGCCAACCACACATCTGCTGTGCTCCACACAAAGACTTGGTTGGAGACTTGTGTGTACAGTACTTCAATTAATCAATTAAATTTGCCATCTATGAAAGCAGCGCAGCCCATCCAGTTAATTTCCTCTTGAAACACAAATTAAAAAATTAATCTGAATGTTGAACATTAAATAAAGACATTTATGGTGAATGTTTTCAACGTAGCCGTAAGTAGTGAATCAGGTCTGCAGTGTGAGAATATGAAATGGAGACATTGTTCTTACTGCCAGGCACTCTCTCACTCTCTCATGTCTGGGCCACAGCAGTGTCTACACATGCACTGACCCCAGTCATGTAGGAACATGGGCAATAAAAGGTTTGTGACACTGTCATTGAATGGTGATGTTTGCACATTACTGGTTCTCACTGCACTTGATGAATCAGTGTGTAGACTGTAAACATCAGACACAACCTGTGGTGTCGCTATTGACTCACACTGACAGAAACTTGGTCATGAAGTCTGTATTTGTATTGGATGTGTTGCATTGCTTTGGAGACCAGATGTTAATCTGTACCACCTGTGCAATACTTAAATACTGTTCTTGATTTTAAGGTGTTTCCTGAATCTGTTGACTAAGTGCAGTGTAATTTTACTTGCAGATCTAAACAATTATTTAAATGGTCAGTGTGATACAGATTAGTTTATAATCGTGTTACATAAGTAATATCACAGGAAAAATATCAGTTTTAAAATATAAATCTTTGTGTAGAAAACAGTGGAATTTCAAACAGACACACTACAGTGAACAAACAAAAAGTGAACAAACTGTGCAATCAGACAGATTCTTTTAGGTAAATTATCTTTAGAAAGCAAGAATTAAACTTACTTTGGAGTGATTAGTTGAAATGTGTTACGTCTTGCTGTTCATTTTAATCTTGGATCTACGAACAATATCTTTTCCACATTATTTTTCGAATGATTTACTAATATACTGGATATTCTTTGGAAAAATCATTTGACATTATAAAGGATCTCTTTTATGTGCGTGGGTATCTTTCTAAGAACCACAAACACTACTGGACTTAAAGGTTTCCATCCATTTTCTATAAACCAATGAATCAGTTACAGCTGAATGAGCTAATATTGGACAATTGGGAATCACTTCAAAGTAGGCATTTGAAAACTGGTTCTGACTGATTGTTGCCAAGCACTGGGACAGAAGGACAGTCAGAACTGGTGATGATTGTAGAGATTATGATGTGTGCTTGTGTGTAAATGGTGTATAAATATACGACATGTAGCACCTGCCCTGGACTCAATGAGATGTTGAGTAACAGTCAAGATTGTATGGTGGCTCTAGTGGCAAGTGGAGTACTTCGTGATCAACTCAGTTGGCTGCTACTTAATGCCCATAGTCTACCAGGCCTCAATACATGATTGTGTGAATGTGCCACACACCTGCCCAATAAACTTACCTGGAGAGTGGCGTTGAACAGGTGACCACTGTCTGACCTCGGGTCAAGTGATGGACACAGATTGTTGAAGTAATCCCTGCATGTTGTTTGGTCTGTGGATAGATGTATGGGCGTAGAAGATTTCTGGTTTTGGTATTATCTGTTTTATCTCAGGTAACCTCTGTGGGGTGGTCTGAGGATCTGTATCTCTTCCACCTCTCTGTCCTCAGGTGGTTGTTCTGAAGGTCTACATCATTTTGGGTTATATCTTAGTGGTGTGATCTGGGACTTTATCTTGTTTGGGGTTATATCTCTATTACCCCTTGTTCCCTCAGGTGGTGTTCTGGGGATTTTTATTTCTTGTTTTATTTATGTCTTTGCTCTCATGTCTACGTAAAGGTGATTCAGTAGGTATCAATCATATAACAAATAAGATTATTTCATCCCATTGGTCGTGCCCGTAGAAATATCCAATATTGCATTAACCAGCAGACGTCAACAACTAGTCCAATGGATGTCAACACATTCTCAATGGGTGTAAATCGTTTGCCTGCAACTCGATTAAGTCAGAACAAATATTTGACAGAGACACGAGTGTAAGATTTCCTTACATGCATGAGTGCAGTCAGTGTTTGATTGTGTTAGATGATCAAATAAATCGTTCACAACCTCTGAGACTCATGGTTACACAACGTCAGTGGAGTGTTGTTCTTACGACAGGCTTCTTATCACCACTCTATCTGCAGTGTACTTGGGATTAAGATAACTCAGAGGTTAGAGAGAAGTAAGAGCACTTGACTCTTTTAAGTACATGTCCCCAGTTTACACGAGGAGAGATTTATGTAGGGGCCGTGTAGTATGATGGGGCACAGGAGGTTTGATAACTTACACAGGCGCCGTCCCAGTGGTTGGATTTGTCAAGCTGGTGACACTTGTACGTGGTACATTGAGATCACGCAATATTCTTTTTAATTCAGACAGAACAATATGTACAGAACAACTAGAGAAAGTATGTAAATCGTAAAGTCCGGATCTGTTTAGTAAACCACTAACAACGTGGCATGTTTGTGAAGCGAGCATACTTTTGGGGTCCATTGTGAGTCAAGTACCCCAAGGGCCAAGGTACGTACGTGAGAATTTGTTTAAGGTGAACACACTGTACTATAGAGAGGTGTGTGGAGGACGTTTTTGCACAATCATTTGAAGGCGTCTTGGATGAGATAGAAAGAAAATTTATGTGTTTGTCATGGTGTATTGGTAGACTTGTATAGGTTAGTTTTATGCAGATGTTGTTTAGTGTATAGACTGGACAGGACTGCCCTTTAGTCCACTAGCCAGCAGAGTAATAAAGATTTCAGTGGCCAAGTAAAGCCACAGACCAACTACCGTGGGTAGTCGATGTGTCTAGTAAAATCTAACATGTTGAGAGGCTGCTGTGGCACCACTATACAATAGTACACAAAATTACACATAAGTCAAACACAGCTTTCACGCCACCATCACTCATACAGTGAATAAATAAATGTTATATTGGCATCGCCAACCAAACAGTTGCTGATTGGTTGTGATATGATACACCACTGAACATACAGACAGGGAAGATGTGTTCATAGATAGGTATTGCTATAACATTTTTGTTTTATATTCGGTTTTCTTAATTAATATTTGATTCATTTGTCATTATTCTGCAACGTGTTGTCATTTGACTGACATTGCAAAGCTAGCAGTGAAATCGAAGTTTGAAAAGTGCAACTCTGACACCTTACAACATGTTAAAACACAGGCACGACAAATTGAGAAAAAAGTATTGCTATTTTACATTACTAATAAACCTGTAGATGGACTAGTAAACTTTTGTTTAGTGTTGCTTTGTAGTAGAACCTATTATGATGTTTGCCCTTGCCTCCGGTGGCACTTGTGTACTGAGTGTTCTACTCTAGCAGCATCACTGGTGTTAGACAGATAGCATAGTGATGCACTAGTCAGTCAGATGGCACCACTGGTGTGGCATCTGGCAGGAATTATGGGTGATGGGGGGATACCATGGGTCTGTCTGCGACAGTAAGTTGTCACCAGAATCGTCGGAATATTTATAAATGTGTTTAAAAGTAAAATAACAGTAGCTGACAAAATGGTATAACCCTTTATATCTCAGCCTTTTGAAGAGTGCCCATTTCTCCACTAAGTTGACTTGAGAGATGAAAATGTGAAGTTCAAACATCTCGTCTACCAGTAATGTGTTTTCAGTGCAATACAACAGTGCAGTATTACAAGGTTACTTTGAGCTCTGCTCTGTTTGGTAGACATAGACAGATAATCTCCAAGTCGGTTTGGCGGAATTGTGCTCTACAGAATTGTAATCATGCAGAATGTAGAATGTATGTATCATAAAAAATTGCTGCCAGTGAGACACAAATAACATAACACTGCGATAAAATGGGACTGCATCGCAGATTACTATTTTATGCATCCCTGTGGTAATAATTTCCTGGAAAAAATGAGATATTTGTAGGTCGTAATGTCTTACGACCTACAAATATCTCGTTAGACAGAGACTTGGAGATTATTAGTTAATAGTGACTGCTTCTAAGAAACTGTTAGTGATGTCCAAATAATGTATACTATAAACACACAAGTGACTGAATATTCTTTACACAATAACAACAGCATGGCTGAATACTTCCCAGGACTGAATTTGCAAGGGGTCTCATGGACTATATACTGTACCATATAAGTCTACCTTCGTGATGACTAAACGACTACAACTCAGTGCTGTTGTTGTTGCAGAGGTGTCTGAGTGTGACACGGCCGCAACCCCCGCCCTACAACTGGGCCTTGAGTTGGCGCTGCGGGAGCGTGACACGGCACTGCGGGAGAACGCCCGGGCCATCGAGGATCGCAATGTGGCGCAGCGTCAGTTCGAGGCAATGAGACTGGCGCGAGACCAGGCACTCTCCGACGGCAGATCCAACAAACCAAGCAACAGGTGAGTGCGGGCAATGGTGCTGACATCTGCTGGATCGTTTATGTTTCAGTTAATAACAATTGTAGGTGAGACAATAGGTTGGAATGGAAATGATGTAGATATTATCACAGGTGTGTAGAGTGTTATAGGGTCTTGATCCCGATTCCAGTATTTCAGTACATATGTTTGGGACTTGGCCAAAGTACTCTAATAGTCAGGTGACCGACTGACCGTACCAGTGAGACTAAGTTTCTAACATCTGCAATTATAAGGTGGCTGTATTAACAAGGTGGCTGTATTAGCAAGGTGGTTGTAAAGGTAAGTTTTGATGGTACAGAAGAAAATGACCATGAAAGAATAGCACCCTTCTCCAAATACCATTAATGTACTTCCATTGTGACAACATTTATTCTAGACTTTTGTCAAAGATAACTGTTAAATTTCAGGAATTAACATGACAAGGCATTTATGGGCCATCTTGATTTGTGTGATGGTAATAATTTATGTGATTACAGTAAGAAACATTGCCCTTTCCCCCCAAACAAACATTGTTTGACCTGGCCAGTTGAGGTGAGCTGGGCCAAGGAATGCTCTCTGGACATTCCAGTAGTGGTCGTGAATGATGTGTAGAGCCAGCTGTGAGTGGCGTGTTCTCTCAGTCTGCAATTAACACACACTTCTGTGTTGACTTTCTAAGTGGCCACATGTCACTGTGATGTATGCTTCCAACAGCAAACCCTGTCCTGTCTCTCAGTTAGGGTCAGTCTACGAATAAGTACTGTAAATAGAATTCCAGGTCAGCGCTAGGATCAACAGTGATCACAAACGAAGCCAGACACATGGTACTTCACAAAATATATATTTAAGTTCACATAAGTTAGCTGTGATTGATACATTCTACATTTCATTTTACTAAGCTTCGTTAAGTAAAATTGGGGTAAGTTACCTAAGGGGTAGGAAAAAACTAGGTATACATCTGAGTAAATGTTGTTCTTGCTAAAAGAAATGTTTAGTCTTAATTTGCAGTGGTCTGTGAATGTTTGTATAAAGGGTGTTGAACTCTGAGAAATAAAAAAGTATATGGGTTTGTAAGTGAAAAAGTCATGACCTTATGTTATCTCATGTAGAAATAAAAGTAACAATTGTAAGAATGCGAATAATAATCGAAGGAGTGAACTTAGAATATATATCCAGCAGTGAACAGCCATGGTTGTTTTAAAGCCTTGGGTTTTCTGCAAAACTTAGATGTAGCAAGCGATTAATCAGGCTTTATGGAAATTACTCTGCAGTTCTTTGGGTCCAGCTTCGACTGACCAATGAATATGTCTGTAGTCATTGTTTCCAAACTGCAGTGCAAAACTGACAAGTACTGGTATTTGAACACTGAAGCCAACAGCAAATCAATATTATAATTTTATTATAAACAAAATGTTTATATATATATATATATATATATATATATATATATAATTAATTAGCAAATAGTGGATGTAATAGTATAAGCAAATATTTATATAATAATATATATAATATATATTTATATATATATATCAGCTACATTGCAATATAAATATATATATATAATTATATAGTTAAGTAGCTGAATAAATTGTTATACATTAATTAATACAACATAATATACAAATGCATCATAAAATATATAAATAGTTAGTTATATAAATAGTTTAGTAAAAACTGCATAATGTTCAAGTGAAACACTTGTGTACAAGATGACGTTGTATGTCAGACCAGACAGTGCACATCTACACATGCTAGAAGATTGTGGCTGTCCACCTCCATATATGTATGTGAGGAGTGATGTAGCGAGGAGGCAGCTGAGGGAAGAATGCACCTGTCATTCATTCATCCCGAACCTCCTTCAGATGGATGGGAGACAGCGGGCTGGCAGGGAAGATTGCTATGTAAATATAGGGCTGTTTTTGTTGGCCCGGCTGTCAGTGAGGGGCAGGTGGTGTGAGGGTGGGGGGTGAGGGGAGGGGTGGGTGCAGGTGCCACTTCTCTGGTATGCCAGGCATGTGACTCCAGTGCTGCCTCTTCCATATCTCACTGCCACAGTTGTCAGGTTTTTTGTCAGAGGTATTTTTTATATTGGGAGGTAATGAAAAGGTCACATCCACTCTGGCTGAATCTTGCCCTGTGCTTGTCTCTTCCATAGTCTGTCTACCCCTCTGTCTCTAATCCTTCCCTCGCTCCCTCCTCCCTGTACCTCCCTCTGTTTATCTCACACTCACCCCTTCTGTCTCTTCCCTTTCTCTCTCACTACCCCTTTCTCCTGTGAGATATAATCTCCTACTTGGCTCTCCCCTCCCTGGCTCCCCTCCCTGGCTCTCCCCTCCCTGGCTCTCCCCTCCCTGGCTCTCCCCTCCCTGGCTCCCCCTCCCTGGCTCCCCTCCCGCCTCCTCCGTCTCTCCCCTCCCCTCTCACAGTCTCTCCACCATGCTCTCCCTCTGTCTCCATCAGTTACACATTTATCTAAACTTCTTTCTCCTTCCCCCCTCTTCCATGACTTCTTTCTAATTTTGCCACCTCTTACCTCATTCAGTGGCTCCCTCCCCTATCCCCTCTGTCTTTTCTTTCTCTCACCTCCCATCAAGGATGAGACAAAATTCGATTCATATAATTTTTTTGAATATTTGAACCTTTTTCCGCTATTCAATTCGAAATTCAATTCGAGTGAAATTCAGGAGTCGTCCCATCCTTACCTCCCATTCACCAAAACCAGTAGAGACCAAGCCAGTACCCAGTGTCACATCCTAGAGTTACTGCTGTCTCCTCCATTCTCCTCCCTGTCAAAGTCTGATGGATGGGGCTGACTTCATGTAACCTCCCCTCTCAGGCTCATCTGTCAAATCAGTGCAGACACTTTGCAGATGTTTTTCTTTTTCCACCAGCACAATTTCTTCACAAACGTAATGAACCTACTAGTTTCGTAAAAACCCTTGAGCAGTCATTCTAACAGAAGTGTCTTCAGGATAGTCGACCTGAACTGTGAGTTTCCCCTTCTGCTCGTAGTGTAAAGACAGTGACCAATACAGCAGGTGAATGATCTGTCAGACTTCTATAACACTACATCATATACTTGACACACTTGATAATACATCAATGGAGCCTTGCTGTCAGCCATTCCTGCAGCCATTCACACCTGACAATGTAAAGTCGCTCTCTGTGCTTTGTCGTTCATCTTGCACACACAAAGTGGATGTTTCTGCTGTCATCGACGTCATCGACACCACAGAAAATTTTTGCAGCAAAATGTCAGGTAAATACACGGCACTGCTCCAAACTCTTGTCATGCCGAGCAGGGCCTTGCGTATCTAAGGGCTCTTTCATGTTGTGTATTTCAGGTGTTGTTGTGTGTTGGCATGCATCAGGTAGTTACTTTCTTTAATTTCCTGTTAATATAAATTCAATTAAGGTGGAATCGTTTTACTCTGTGTTGTCAGTTATGTTATTTCCCAGCATGTCACCTCTGGTAGCACATCAGTTCTTAGCATGCGTGCATTTTCGTTCCATCATACCTTTGTGAATACCTGCTTTCTGTGACCGTTACGCCACTTTTTCCTGCATGCAGGTGGCGCTGTGTTACATGATACGTGTCGTCTGTCATATTTCTGACAGGTAATTTTAATCAAGATGCAAAATGCTAGCAAGCAAACTGTTGTAGGAAAGAAATTATCTAAAATGCCTGTGGATTTCCGGCTGTTCAGTTGCGTTGCAAAAAGTGATCATAGTCTATCTATCTGGCAGGCAAATTGCATAGCAGTTAAAATGACTTTTTATGTTTAGGCGAGTATTGTTTTGCAATATCACATATCCATTTTTGTGCAACCTTAACACTATTCATTTTACCTGTTGGCATTTTATCAGAAAAGGGACAGCTAGAAAAGTACAAGTTAGATAATTGTATTTAGAAAATACTTGACCATAATTTTATTGACATAGAGAGAAAGTTTTGTCAGACTGGTGGGATGTTTATCTGATTTGCAAATACTTAACCGTGATGTTTGTAATAATCGTCCACAATGTGTATACAGCAATATGTGAAGTTATTATTCCAGAATCATTTAGGGGTTGTTTAGGATTCGAAATATTCATTGCCTTGTAATTTAACAAAATGTTGAATATTATTTATGTGGCTTAGAATGTGTTTATACTGTTAGTGATGTGAAGTAGTCAGTGTTACAGAATTCAACAGTCAAAGGTTTGCAGCCAGTTGAGCATGTAATGGGTCATTTGGCAAACATGTTTAGTGGGGTTATGGGTATTAAAGTATTCATCTGCTCCCCCTTGTGGAAAATATGCCAAATAAGATTTGGTTGGTTTTCTCAAACGTTTACTCAGTTGGTCATATCTATATTGTGTAATTGTTTATTTGGCTAGAAAACAAATTGCTATGGTTTAGGTTGTTAAACTAATGCACTTAGTGTAGTCTATACTTGGAGTACTTTATGAAAGTGGACATTGTAATGTTTAGGTTATCTTAACAATACCTTTGTGCTCACGTGAAGTTTGGATATTGACCCACATAATTATATGGTTCAAGATGGTCTGAATGTCTCAATGTATACAATAGTCATGAAGGTTACATAACATTGTCCGTGACATTTGTGTCATGTAAACTCCAACAGCTTGCAGAGGAAATAGACAAGAATATCCTCATCAAAATAACTATAGACATCACAAAGCACACTGATTTGCTGAGTTCAGCTGCGTGCTGTGAATGTAAGTAAGTTCCCTAGCTAGAGTGTTTTTGTAAATATTGAAATATTTGATTCTGAGGATTTATGCAACTCTGTTTGTCCCTAAATGGGGGACAAGAAACATGTGGGAACCAGAGGATTTACTTATTGGGCTTGTTTTCCCAGGAGTGGGTGTTATACACAGAATTAGGCTACTTCCTTCTTTGGAGACTTAGGAATGAGAGGTTGTGGTATTAACCTTAGTGGAATAAATGGGTCCATTGCAGTTTGTAGCCTGTTTCACTAAAGAACACAACTCGATATTAGTTAGCAACTTAGCATGCATATATATATATATATATATATATATATATATATATATATATATATATATAATGTATATACATACAGTGTGATGATAATGGCAGATGTGACAATAAAACCACATAATTAGTCAAATAGAAAATAAGAAAAACAGTTGTTCAATATTTTTTATTTATAATTATTAACTGCACAATTATTTATAATAATATTCAATTGTTTCATTGAGAGTAATGTCCCAAAAGGCTAGCTACGAGGATGAAAAAACACTAGGTTTATACTGGGAGAACAGCCAGGTGCACATGCACTCCGAAATTGGATTTGAACGATTCTTATCTTGGACATGAGTAGGAGAACTTGTAGCCCCCCACACACTGTGTGAACTTATCTAGAAACAGGAGTTGTACATGGAATAGTGGCATGTTCAGGCAGTGTCTAAGTAGTCATGTAATTACACCTTTACACAAATTCACCTTTCAAGTTACTATGCGAGGGTGATGTGTTTGAAGTTTTTTTGATAAGAAATTTTTTGTTTTGCTGTCTTGGTTTGCTGCTTATATGTTTTAAAGGGACAAGCTTACACATGTTTGCCAAAGCAATTGCCTTGTGATAACATAGGTGCATTTGCTTTATCAGGAAATGCATTTTATATTTCCACAAATGTATTCAATTCTGCTGTGCTATATTTGTGTTTTGAAGCCATTGTCTGTGTTCTTTTGTTCGTTATAATATATAATTTGCACAGTTCAACTATTTCTCACAATAAACCTGATGAGTTACTATTATCAATTGTCCCACTAACAATTAGAAACATGAAGCATCATAAACTCCATTGATTGCCACATAAACTGTCTCTCCTCGACAATGGTTCATAATTAAATTTGTGGACCATGGTTTATGATTAAATTTGTGAACTATGGTTCATAATTATGTGTATGTAGGCATGTTGTGTGAACCGTGGTTAATGATTAAGTTAATGGAGTCATGATTACATTTATGGAACCACGCATTAGTTCATGGACAATGGGGTGTGATTATATTTGTTGACTCTGGTTCATGATTAAGTTTGTCTTAGTAAATTGGTGGATGATCTTATGAATGTGTCTGCTTGCTGCAGAGAACTGGAGCTTAATCACAACAACAACATGGATAACTCACTGTACGACTACAAGAACAACCTGTCATCATCGTACTACAAGCCGTGGGACAAGACGAGACCCTACGACATCGACGTCGAACAAGACCCGGTCAGTGGCACTTTGTTACTCTCTGTAAGAATGTAAATTGCTCTGTGGACTGACTCTAAGATTTTATACTTCAAGATGTGTTATTCAAGAACTCATGTAACTCGTCACCTGGGAAGCATTCAGCCATATTGCACCATTACAGTCAGGTGTTCATTTCAACTGAGTGAATTGAAGCAAGGTTAAGTGAACGAGTTTCCAAACTCTGAGATGGCAGCAAGAACATTCATTTGTCAACGTATGGCAATGTTCTAGCATATTGCTCTACAATATATGTTTATTTTATCAATTTTTTAATGTAGAGGCTTGTTTACAAGTTATACATTTACCACACGTATCTGTTTAAAATTAACTTCCACTGCCATATAGACACTTGGCCAAAGGCATCAGCATTTTTTAGTGTCTCCTCTGAAAGTTAGATGGCTGAAATTGCCAAAAGTTCAAAAGAATGAGTAACCACAAAATATCAGTAGCATCAATTCAAAGCACAGCCGTTTTAGCCAATGCTGTGGCAAGTTTCTACTGAGCTATCATGTTCTGCTCTAAGTTAGCTTGAATTTTAGGCAAAATTTATTGCATCTGAAAATTGCTGTGTGTGTAAGTAATACTGTGTATGTATGCATGTGGTGTGTATGCAACTGTGCATGCAAGACTTGGGAGATAACTCTGTAGTGGAGATAGGGTGAAGATAGTGTCTCCCTTGGGTAAAGATAATGGGGTAAACCAGACAGTGTCGCCCTTTGACAGATGACAAGTTATGGGCACTGGTGATTGCTTCGAATGTGCCATTGATGGCCAACGTGATTGGCATGGAGTTACAATAACATTAATGTTCAAAGGAAGTCTATTTGTCTACCTGATGTTCAGAGTTGCACTGACATGTCATTCAATATATAATTAGCTGTTTAGATGACACTTTATACAAGGCACAAGGTGTAGGATGTCTGATTCTTGCATGCAAGTCACTGATACCATCTTACAATGCAGTCTGGAAACTTATGCCAAACTCCACTGTCTGAAGTATCCAATTACACTTCACCATCCAATGCACTTAGATCATGTATGGCTACAGTCTGATTTCCAATCTAAGAATGGTACCTTTTGTTCACTGTTAAAAATAGCTTATTTAATTCTTAAAAGTGCAGTATATTGTTGGGTGTTATTGTTGGTATTTTAACTATTTTTTATAATATTCACATATTAATTTGATAGGTTTTAACACGGATGGTAGTCTTGATAAATAGGTAATACAAATTTTAAATAGTGAATATAATAATTATGTTAAAACTATTTAGGCCAAACTGTGCATTATATAAGCACATTGATATTTTACTATATTGGCATGATACTTCAAAGTTTCACAATAACAATTTAATTAGTTTAATTTGAATTTTGCTTTATCAAAAACTGTGCCTGTATTCTCACATATCACATATATGTTTAGATCAAAAAATTATCAAATTCATCAACCTCTAAATAAACCAGTATCTTAGAGGGTTATGTTTTCCCAACAGACATCTGTGTACCCTGGAGCCCCAAAGTGCACGTGTTCACGTAGACAATCTATCGTCTACAGGCCCTGGATGTTTTACTTTGTTGCTCCCTCTGGGATCTCTGAGTACTGTCTGCCCAAATTAGAAGCAACAGTTTTATCTCAGCGACACAGAAGCGGGAGACATTTTGTTGTTGTTGTTGCTGCTGCTGCTGCTGCTATTGCTGCTGTTGTTGCTGTCTGAATATCTCCTCCCAAATCTCTCATACCAGGATTCCAGCCAGACCTCCGCTCTCAGCAACTGCTTCTATAAACTGATCATATTTCTGCACCTGTCTGCTGGAGTGCTTAAGCTGTTTACCTGCCGCAGACCGAAATAGCCTCAGTCTCAAGGAGCCTGGCTCCATGAGAGGGTGTCTTAATTGGGTGCTTAAAATTATATGGGACATTGTTGTAGGAAACGTTGGATGTACGGTTGTTGTATTCAGTGGTCTGTCAGTGCACCAGGCGGCTCTAGCTGTGGGAATATGTTCACTTAATTAGAATGGCAGGTTTAACTTAGTGTTATGCGGCTACATTTGTAACGAAAATGCATTCTTGATATGTTTTTTTCATAAGCATTTGTTAAATTGTACAGCATTGGAAAAGGTAATATCTGTAGCAGGGTCAGTGCAAAATAATATGAGGAAAACATGTTATTACGGTCCGTTATTACCTGGGAAATTATATAGACAGGTGTCCATTTAGTGAATAGCTTCATATGCCCATCACTGGCTATTTGCCTTCGACCAGTGCACCGTATCACTTCTGGTGAACTATTTATGTCGGAAACCGAAAAACTTAATTCACCCAGTTCGAGGAACGGTGGTTTTTACAGGGTGCCAGTTTTGAAATGTTGACAGAGTGAGATAGGCGCCTGGAGCAGGGGCTGGGGTACCACACCTGACCACCCCCTGAAAGTGGTACGGCCACTGGCCCTGCACTCTGCCTGTCTCTGTGTTTATGATGCCAGCGGGCAGACCCAGCTTGTTGTCTCTAGGTCTGTGTGAGCACAGCCAGTGGTGTTCTCCAGGCTGCTGCGGCTGCTGGTGTGGTTGCCCTTGAGTGACATCTTCCCTCCTCCGGATTATCACTGCCAAGTACATCATATCCAAGTGCTCCGGGTACAGCGAAGTGCTCCGACCGTGCCAGTTGTGCCTAGAAGTGTGGCACAGCGCGATGTGTGCGTGGTGACGACCATCGCATCTGGAAAAAGAAGAGATTACTGTGAACTTTAGTCAGTGTTGACAGTGCCATTGTTGTTCTGGTGGTGTCTCTGTGAGACTGGTGGTGTCTCTGTGAGACTGGTGGTGTCTCTGTGAGACTGGTGGTGTCTCTGTGAGACTGGTGGTGTCTCTGTGAGACTGGTGGTGTCTCTGTGAGACTGGTGGTGTCTCTGTGAGACTGGTGGTGTCTCTGTGAGACTGGTGGTGTCTCTGTGAGACTGGTGGTGTCTCTGTGAGACTGGTGGTGTCTCTGTGAGACTGGTGGTGTCTCTGTGAGACTGGTGGTGTCTCTGTGAGACTGGTGGTGTCTCTGTGAGACTGGTTGTGTCTCTGTGAGACTGGTGGTGTCTCTGTGAGACTGGTGTAGGCTACACAAGATGGGGCTCAGTGAGATCATCTATCTGCCTCTGGAGAAAGTCAGGAAGTTTAGGGTAAGTCTCAGCCATGGAGAACAGTAGAGATTTGTAGACTTATTGGATTTTATTGTAAATTCATATGCTGCTGTTCAAACACACTTGGATCAGATTAATTTTATGCTGATTTCCAGGTTGTTTCAGCGAAGAAAAATCCATTTTAGGCCTTTGTGTCGTTTTAGTAGGCAAATTTTTCATGATAACATGAAAGTTGGAAAGTGAATCATAAAACATATACTTGGAATTTAATGGTTTCATGAGTGGTATGAGTGTGAATTTAAATGCTATTTGTGGTCATGAAGAATAAAATATGTAATTCCAAAGCTGATCACTGACAGCACAATCTGTCATGAGTACACTGTTCAAGATAATCTGTCATGAGTACACAGTTCAAGACAATCTGTCATGAGTACACAGTTCAAGATAATCTGTCATGAGTACACAGTTCAAGACAATCTGTCATGAGTACACTGTTCAAGACAATCTGTCATGAGTACACTGTTCAAGATAATCTGTCACGAGTACACTGTTCAAGACAATCTGTCACGAGTACACAGTTCAAGACAATCTGTCATGAGTACACAGTTCAAGACAATCTGTCACGAGTACACAGTTCAAGACAATCTGTCACGAGTACACAGTTTAAGACAATCTGTCACGAGTACACAGTTCAAGACAATCTGTCATGAGTACACTGTTCAAGACAATCTGTCAGGAGTACACTGTTCAAAGGGATTTACAACTATGTTTACCATCAAAGTGGTTAATGAATTGTGGAGTATGTCAGTGTGAAAAAGATACCATCAGATATTTCTTGGCACAAAGGTGAGATCGGCTCATGTTAAATGAAGCATGACCATAGAGCATCATCAGGTTTATGTGGGTATGATTACACGGTTGAACGCACACATTTGTAAATCTGGTATTGAAGTGATAGTGTAACGTCCAACATTAGCATACGTGTCATCTCCTCCATTGATGACACCTGGAGATGTCCTTTGATCCTGGGGCGTGAACAGGTATCTAGATAACCTCCTGAAAGTCTGTACATAATAATTACAGCAGCTTACAGCTCTAGCTTGACACCTTGGCCTCTCTCTGGGAAATCCTCTCTCTGTCTGTGGCGCTGCTGTTATGGTTGGATGGATGCATACATACACCCACCGTGTACATGCAAATATTCTTTTTAGAAGGGTGAGTTACACCACTTAAACGTAAACAAAAACGGTCCAGCTCTTCAGGCAAGTTTGCTTGTCTCATTCCAATTTAACTGCTTTGGTCTTGAAACCAATCTCTTGTTGTTAAACTTGTTGGCAAACAAACAGAGAGTGCTTGGATTCAGAAAATAGGCACAATGCAAATAGTACATCTGGGAACAAGAGTTGAAAGAGAACGACTGACGGGAGTTTGGTATGTATAGTAGGAGCTTAGTGTAGGATACACATGGGTCAAGTCGACGTAGTAAACTCACAGTGTGTTCCCAAGTTAATCCCTGCCCACATCCCTTTCCTGCCTCCCAATTCCTGTTTCACCAAGATAACAGGCTTAATACATAAATTATTCACACATGTTCGTTTTAAGCACTACTTGCATCCTAATGTATTTCCTTACAAAAAGTAATAATATAACAAATGTGTACATAATTATATGTGCATTGAATTTGAGTATAAAATATTTAACCAAAAATATTACGAAGCTAAGATCAATATTAGGAACCATGCTTTCTCTGTAGTTGTGCCACAGATATGGAATCAACCCGCTATCGTAATAATCAACTGAAACTATAGCTACCTTTCTGTAAAATCAAGACATGTTTGAAATCGCATGTCCACTTTAGACTTTCAATAACCCATTCATGGTTATGTCTAAAGATTTCGCATGTTGCATCTCTGAACTTGAATTGTCGAGGATTATATTGTGTGCTACGGATGTTTTACTACTACTACTATTATTGTTATTATATTTCATTAAACAAGTTGATCTTCATTTATAATGTAGGTCATGACGGAAACCGTGAACTGATACAAATTGTAGTGACCATAGTGAAATGGACACTGGTCATCACTGGAGTTTGTGGACTGACCCATTCTTGCCAGGCCACTAGAGAAGATCTAAAGACATAGTTGGTATGCTAAGTATCTGCTGTCCTGGCACAGTGCCCAGTCTCGTTCTGGTCTCTTTGTGTCTCCATCAGTCTCCATCAGTCTCCATTCATGTCAGTCTTGATGTGTTGATCATTAGTGTGAGTAACATTCAAATAGTTGTTGTCAAAGTCTGTGGTTGGAACTATAAATATGTCACCAGTGTCCAACTTCCTTGCTATATGACACATGATGACACGGCATGTCATCAAGCCTGTGTGTCAGCGTGTCACATGTCTGTCAATAAACATTAGACATCACTTCCCCTGGTGGGTAGACCAGGCATGTTATGAATGCTGCGTTGAGTTGATGAGTCGGGGTGGAATGAATGGTGGTCATTTAACTTGCAATCTGGATAACTTGGTGGGGGGAGATAAGATAAGGTGTTTATACCATTAAGATCACGCAAGAAAGGTTCACTGAACTGCATCCTACCCATAGATCCTACCACAACTGGCAGGAGAGGAACTTCAGAAATGTCTGGTTTGTCGTTATTAGTGACACTTCTTGAAAACTGAATTACTGTAACGTCATATTTTGAAATGTTCCGTTTTCTGTGTCATATTCTGCAGATGTAATAAGAAAATGTAGTAATAATTGTAAACATATAAATAAAAAATCCAGATTTTTAAAATATACTGCTTAAATTATCTTTGCAGTGTAAATGGCCATAACTGTAAGTTACACCCTGCTGTCGGTAGTGACAGTGACTGTGAGTTAAGATGGAATATTTGCAAAGTACATGTGCACAGCCAGCTCTACATAGGAAGCTGGTGCCCTAAGATCAGCACCTAAGGCCTACACAATTAATTACCCACGTTATTTTTCAATCCCATCACAGTTGCAAAACATGACACAAACATAAGCAGGTACCTGGGTACACTTGAAGCCTTCCTGCCTCCCTACACTCCAGTCACCTGTTCACATGTATAACATCTCATGGCAGTCATAATTCATCAGTTCTGCTTTTTTCATTCCCCAACTAAGTTTATTTGTGATGGTTTGTAGTTTTTGGCATGTCCCCTCCCAGCAAGGTCATTATAGTAGTGGTCTGTGGCTAAACAACCATTTCCTATCTGATAATGGTGAGCGCATGTGTTAACAGTCATGTTTTCATGCCAATGGTGCAATTATGGGTGGGATGTCTGAACTTAGCTGAACAGTGATACGTGATTTTATTCCCCTGCTATAAATAATACAACTTAAACAAACAGAAAATGCTATCCTTCCACAATGAAGCTTTTATAGTAACAATAAACAAGTGTTGTTTTCGTCATATATCATTAATTAATTCATAATAATTTGTTAAACAGTTTTGATTGTATTGACCCTATGGTTAAATCAGTCATTCTGAAGAGTTACATGGTTTTTAAATTGGAAAAAATACCTTTACCCTCCTGAAATCCAACATGAGCACTGCCATGTACCAGGGAAGAACAATTGATGTACCAGTACATCTATTTATCTGTGTTTAGAATGGATGGTAGTGTGAAGACTACCACGTAGTCGTGCTAAGAAATAACACCCAAAGCATTGGCTTAATCAAACATGTGAAAAAAGCTTTATTTTGATGTTCTATTTACCAGGTTGTCAAGTCGGTGGTTTTTCCACGAAATCAGGCTTGTTTTACACCACAGCCCCGGGAACTTATGTGTTGTGGTTTTGGGCTTTCTTTTTAGCACAGTGCTAAGTTTGGAGCTTTCCACTCCTTTGTAACATTTCTGGTCATTCATCTACTTCTGCAGGTTTGGTAATTTTGTTTGACAAGACCAGCTATAGATTCAATTACATGGAAATGGATAGATTTCCAGGTCCTTTGATTTACTCATGTGGATGTTTTTAATTTGTACATTCATTTTGAACTTATTTTAGTATACTGCTTGGGGACATCTTCTGGATTTGTTTTAATAAGCTATGTGGCCTTCTTTTAATGAGCTAATTAGCTTCTCTGGGGTTTGTTTTGGGGGCTATTTTAGGTTGTAGTTGGGCTTTGGGCTTAACAAATATTTAAAACACTATCCATTTATAACAAGAAACAAAATGCCCACTAAAAATGTAATTGTTGATTTCTTTGTGATGTAAGAGTTATCAATTAATTCACAGGTCAGTCCTTTCATGTCTGAAGACTAATACCTAACATTTTAAGACTTCAATAGTTCAGTAGATGATGTAGCTTAGGTGAAGGAGTAAGTTGGACCACATGTTAGGGTGGACTTGTTGCACAATGAGGCAGTCTCCCATGCACTTGTTGATGTTGAGATTACATTGACTACCCAGTGGAGGGAAAGACCACATGGGGAGGTTCACTGGGGTATGGGATTGGGACACAGGCACTTGGGGAAAGAGGTGGTAATCACACTTTCACAAGTTTATCAGAGATCTCCCCCGAGATTACAGGGTGAACAAGTGGGGAATTAAGGTGTAGGGGCACCTAGGGTGTACTCAGGGATGATGGGGAAATTTGTGTGAGGTTGTTAATGTGTTATCATTATAAACAGGTTCGTTTTGTTAGGGTTACTCTTTGTGGCTACTGTTGTAATTATGTTTATAATATTATATTAAAGTTAATCAGTTTTTGTAGTTCCATGGGAGAATGTTACTCGATTCTATCAGATGAGAATGATGTGAACAGACTAGGTGGCTGTAAACATTACAAAACTGTAGAGAGGATTCTTTAATATTAAAAATAGATAATTATAATAGGTAGTAGAACAGGTTAGAAGAGTGGACAGTCATGGAACTGATGGCACAGGTGTGTGAGTTCAAGCTGGCTGAAACTGGGCCGAATAGAAAGAAAAGTATAATTGATGGGTTGTTGCTATCACAACATGGCTCTGAGGTAGACCATGAGAGAAAGAAGGGATAAGGAGAGTGTAGGGGAAAAGGACACAAGAAGACAGGACTGATGTAGCAGAAGGGAGACTAATTAGGAATGTTATCTGCAGTGAAGTTGTATTGCTATCATCATATGAGGAGACACTTTGGTAGGCTGAAGGAGTGTAACAGGAGGGAGCTGGTTGGTTCACTCAGTACTGGTCCTGTGTCATCATGACAGAGACAGACACAGACATTACATACTGGTCTAGAACACCTGGTCTTTTATAAACCCCCATCCCAGGTCTTAATGTGTCTGTGAGTTGCCATTAGCTGCACCTCAAGTATGAAGTTAAATCACAGCTTGGGGGATTGAATCCATAACGAGTTCCCCATGTTGTTGGTGTGTAATTACTCACACCCCTCCCGCCAACAACATGTAGCTATATGTGTTACAGTGAATGTTGTAATTGAATTTGTGATTTTGAGGAAATGAGGTGTGAATCACTTCACAGCATGGCAGTTTTCTATTCAGATCACGTTTTGATTTTGTTTTAAAATACAGCTGGAGTATTATTAGTACAGGTCACAGCAGATACTGAAACCAAGCTAAATACAAAATGGGTGTTATTTCTTAATTTAAAACATGTTTACATACTTCCAGTAGTATGCTTGAACTAGTTTTTTTATACTCAGTACAATAGTAACGATACAACATGATATTACTGTACAGTAACTAATAAAAAAAAATAGGTTAACATGTCTAATGTTATGGAATAAACCAAGAAACGTGTTTTTCTGTACAATGAATGGCTCCAGTGATAGTTTTCCACCATTTGTTATACATGTACTACACAATACTAGCATTTGGTGTACTACAATGAGTACCTCCTGATGAAGACAGGTCTGCTGAAGTGGCTGGGAGGGAACAGCCCCATTAGCCCGGGGAAGGTTCAGGGACAAAGAGGAGCCTGGGGGAGGGAGCTATCAGATCCCTGTTTACACTAGCCTTGACTTGTAGATGAGGCTGGGGCATTCCAGACTAATGTTGGAGCCTTGATGAAAGGGAGCAGTGCAGGGGATTATGAAGGACTTCCTCCTGTTGTTCTGTTGAGTAGGCTAGAAGAATGTGGTTGTAACTTACTGTAGTGTCACAGTGTCACTGTAGTGTCACTCTAGTGTCACAGTGTCACTGTAGTGTGGGTCGCAATCCTGTAGTTATAGGGAAACTGAAAGATGCACATGAATATGATATGTGACAGTGACAGAGTTCTGTAAGTACTTGGTATTAAACAAGGACATTGATTCATATATAGGAATGGTGTTGAGGTTCGGGTGGATGTATGGTTTCTGATGAGTGTCTAAACCAGAAGTCACTCCAGATAAAATGACATCAACAGAGTCGTGACTGAGTAATATTAATAATAGTTTCTAGGCGGGATGAGTACCTCGGAGGGGTGGGGTGAATATCAACGACAAGAGAGGTGAGTGGGGGTATCATGAATAGTAGATGTAGATGAGTATAACAAAGGGTGGGTGAGTGTCCTGAAGGGTGGGTGAGTGTCCTGGTGTGTGGGTGAGTGTCGTGGAGGGTGGGTGAGTGTCCTGAAGGGTAGATGAGTGTCCTGAATGGTGAATGAGTGTTATAAAGGGTGGATGAAGTGGGCTAATTGTATCATCCAAAGGTTGCACAGTCTCATGAAAAACCAGTATAAAAGTACAATGTTGTAGGTTATCTTGAACAAGTAAGATAAGTTGAGATGATAGAGTGCAGGTGTTATGTCATGTCATTGCTTCCAGCCTTCAGTGTCTTTATATTGTGGACTTGGCAGCAACTGTGAGGCAAGGTTGATGTCATGGACACCTGTGCTGTTATCACACTTCTGATAAGGTCTTATCAGGGGCATTTGGTGAGACCATTCCTACCTCTTATCTCAGATCCATGCAAGCTGTCACAGTGCCTACGCTTGCACGGTTCTGTACTCTAGTCTCTAGTGCAACATTAGGAAATCTCCAGCTTGCTTCAGTATGTCATGTACAGTGTTGAGGCCACACAGTGTCAGTGTTGAGGCCACACAGTGTCAGTGTTGAGGCCACACAGTGTCAGTGTTGAGGCCACACAGTGTCAGTGTTGAGGCCACACAGTGAAGGTTGAAATAATGGCAACTGTTTTGTGAAATGAGGAATATAGAGTGACATGTGATATAAAGCAGCAGACTTGAGCACTGAATCAGTGAATGTGTCCCTGAATCCTTTATCAGTTCAGTGTGTATCACACTTGATGATTGTAATCTCATTATAATTTAGTTGTTCTACAGATTGCCCAGTAATGTTGAGTATATCATTCTAGACCCTCATAATGACACTGAGTGACTCTGTCATCAAGTCATTATGACTCTCCTATCATGATACTGGGGGTGCCTACCATACCTATCCACCTTAATGTGCATTCTCTCTCTCAGCCATTTTCTCCCGTCTGATTGTGGCTGAGTCCAGTCGGCCCCAGACACTGGGTGACTCAGTAATGACAGCCGAGATACACCCAGTACACAAGTTGGGTATCAGCTAAACTCCACTGTCAGTACCAGCGATGTCTGCATGCTAACCAGTAACCAACAACTAACTTGATGGACTACAACTACAAATCTCCACCTGTTTTCCGGTCTACAGCCCAGACTCCCCTCCCGGCTACAAATCATGTTGCTAAATGTGCAGTCATCCATCTTTTCTGCCTTCCATCCGTGATTCCTGTAATCTGTCCCTGGTTATCACGTAATGCCTGAAGCCAGCGAAAGTAGCTGCAGATGGCTGCATCCAGGGTAGATAATTTTATAGACATTGGGGCATCCCTCCTGCGGTTGCTTTATTACCCATAGCTTCCCCTGCCCATGCCAGGGGCAGCTATTGAAGGATTCCAGGCAATAGTCCTGCCTTGGTGGTTTGATCCATGAGGCAGTCAAGCAATAAATTACACCATAGTTGAAATTACACAGTATCAAGTGTTATTTTGCCTGCATTTGGCAGCATGATTGGAGGCATTTAGTGTTAGGTGTAATACAGGCGTATTCATTGTGCAAGCCCTGACCAGACAAAACATGTTTAGCCAGTGCTTCACAGTAATTGCTTCCCCTAATTGTGTTGCTCTTTTGCAGAGCACTGGACTAATAATAAATGCAAACAGCCATTTCAAACATAATTATCCTCTCTGTTCTGAGATAATCTCCAGGACAGTTTCAGTGAACACAAGATAGAGTCAACCAGACTTCAATACAAGCTATTCCCAGCAGTTTTCAGTAGTCATACAACATCAGTATATCTAATGGAATGTTGCAATTCCTGTTGAAACGGTGTACTCTAAAACAGAATCACGCAACGGCCTTGTGATTGGTTGCCTTTCATTCGTGCGTTAGACTAGAGAGTCCAAAGTTTGACCAGCAGGTAGTTGCCACGTTGGCCTCAGCATAATCTCTCACTTATTCATACAAGATAATGCTAATCCTAACATCAACCAGCACAATTGCTGGGGTAATATTTCTCCACAATTGGACCATGAGAGCAGAACTTGAATATGTTTTGACCTTTATCTGAAATCCTTTTAAATTCCTTAATGGTCAGTTTATCTGGTTTAAAGCCATTTACCCATGTTGTTGTTTTATAATGTAGGGAGCCATTATATCCCCTACTTCCATTTACCCCTGGGGGAGCCTTGGGAGAGTCGGACAAGTAGATATTGTTACCCAAGGAAATAGCTGTAGTGACCTGCTGACCCTCAGGTCACTGGATACTTAACCTTTGACATCATCATAAACATTGAGATTCCAATCCAGGGGTCTGTTTCACAGGACATTCCATTAGTAAACATTTGTACCATAACTATAAGAACTTTTAAGAAGGGGTCCAAACCTAAGAAGGAACTTAATAGATGTTTCACGAAGTTTATTTAATTTGAACAGTCACATAAAACACACCATGTATTGTAAATAATTTACACATTTATACATTTCTATCTTACAAAGCAAAGGTTCGTGTAGTACAAATGGTTCATTAAACTAAGCCTAGCAACCTTTGCACGACAAGATTGATTGTCTAATTTTCTAGTTTTTGTATTTCTTAGAAATCAACCTCAGACTATTTAGGATTCCATTATCACTGTGGGTTTGGTACTTTTCAATTGTGTATCTTGTATTTTGATACAGTATATCACAGTATAACCGTGTACTGTGTGACCTTTACAGTTAATTTGTCTAAAGTTGACTTTGTGATTTCCTTGCCTACACAAGGAAGTAAGGAAGGTTGGCAGTGGTGGGGTTGAGAGGGAGTGGGTTATCAGAGGGGTGGGGTGGGTGTGGTGCATAGTGCCAAATCTTTGTTGACAATTTTTTTCAGCACAAGTCGTACAATGTATACATGCTAGTGAATGTTACAATGAGTTGGTTGCTTGCCAGTGATGGTAGGGAAGAACTCCCTCAGCCTTGGTCCCTCCCATCATACTGGGAGTGACAGTGCCTGCGTTGCCCCTCCCCTCCCTCCTGGCCTTGCTCCAAAGTTCCTCCTATTTATCACGGAGGTGTGCGTGCTTCAGGCTGACTGATTGACGCAACAAGTAGCTGCCCCATAAGTTGGCCTGGCGTCTGTCATCTTGGCATGTGCACCACTTCATCGGTATCCCGCAGAAAGACAAGGGATTGCACAAGGGATCAGGCATAGCTCCCTGAATCCCGTGTCTGAACAGATGTCATTCCACATGGGTCAGAGCAGTACGTGTTTTGGGTCAGAAACAGTGAAGTACCTCACGACCTGTTTGATTTGGTGTGTTGGCTTCAGTTGTTGCTATGGACTCAGTTAGAAATTATGTTTTTGTATAGTATGTCTCACTGGATATTGGATAATAGGGAGACACATGGGAATTTATTTATTATGACGACATCCAAGTAGGGCAGTGCCTGACTGTACTGACACAGGACCTGGTGTTAGTGTCAAGTCCAAAGTCTAACATAAATAAACACGAGTTTTTATTTTAAAACATTTCCAATTGTTACCATGAAATACCAGAGTTAAAGATAATTAGTTGCTCTTGTAAACAGTGAAGTGGAAGGACCATTTGCTAATGATAATAGCAGTTTGTGGTGGCAGCCTATGCCCAGTGTCTGAAGTGTTTTCAGGGGCAAATAGGGCTATTAGGACGGGAGATGTATGGCCCCAATACATCACATTTCATCCCACATGTGTCCCCTAAACCTGCCAGTCTTGGGACTACTTGTCCTGTGTCTGGGATTTATTGTCTACACAGAGATAGAGGCCAGTGGCTCTGTGAGCCAGTGGAATGGAACACTAGACAACAGTAAGACCACCTGGTGCTTATAAACAACTACACTGTATTACCTAATATGTCTATAGCGTACGCCCAAAACCCTGAAATATTTTTCTGATACTCCATTGCACCCTTATGCAAAGGTGCGTTGGAAAAATAAATTACCAATACAAAAACAATCACAGCTTCTTGAAAATATGTATGATAATGCAATGCAAGTCAGGTAACATTTACCCGTACAGATTTACATGGTATTTACAAATAAATACGTTCCTTAAAGATTTTAAGAAGTGGCCGGCAGGCAGATACTTGTATTACAGTTTCCATTGATAAAATCCTTTGTACAGTTCACAGAGAGATTAACTATGTCATCCGTAGTAATAAATAACAAATATTTGAGATTACATTCTTGGCCCGTGTCCATCATATCACTACATGTTTACGAAACAAAATGTACATTGTTACAAGTTACAATCCTGTCACTGAGATTTAACATTGCCAACGGCTTTTTGAAGTACGCCTTTTGTATGTTTTACAAACAGATCTACATTGTGTTTTGCGGCAATCACTGTTGGGAATGTCTTCTATGTTATCTGTAGAGACCATCAACAGACTCCGGAACAGGCTAACCACAGTTCACTCTTACAAGGTTTGACCAGGAGTTGTCAATCATTGTTAGGACCTGTCAATCATTGTTAGGACCTATCAATCATTGTTAGGACCTGTCAATCATTGTTAGGACCTGTCAATGATTCCCAAAATGAAAACTGGTCATTGCTCAGGAACACTGATATAATAAGAATTTGTTCATATTCCAGTTTCTGATTTGCCTTTTATCAGTCGTACAGATATAGTTGACAAGAGATTACGATGAGCATGTAAAATATTATTTAAAACAGTCAGCAAAGTGCAGTTTAATTATTGTGGTACTATACAGATCAAGTCATGGCACATACTTTATGCTTTGCATGGAAATAGTTACTTTGGTTGTTATTGAAGATTGCTGGTCTGGCATTGATCTGTGGGGTAGTAATGAGTTGTCACAGATACTCATCATTTCACATACCAGTCACCATAAGTGACATGTTTTGCAGGACGTCCAGAGCAGTCTGTTCCCCTGATAACATTCTTTTAACCCTTTTTGAGTTAATAGGAGATACACAGTCTTCCGAGAACAGGGCGGGCTTTGTTAAGAACTGTCTAACAAGACAAGATGTCTGTTGTCATGCACTGTCATTCAAGAGGCTTCTAGTATTAGTTGCTCATATCTTGTCTGTTGTTAGATCTTTCTCTTACACTCAGCATCTTCACCCAACATTTTATTATGTTCACCTTTATGTTTTTAGTGCATTTATAAAAGCACTAACAATATAGTGATGTATTGATTGAAGGTGACTGTTGTATTTGAGGTCTTACTGTTTTATGGTCTTTGTAGCCTCTTCTGTTCAGTTGAAAGGCAGTGTGAATGATTGCTGGAGAATAGAGTTGTATTACATAATCTGATATGTGACATTTTCAGGGACCTAAATAAACGTCTACCATGCAGCAAATGTCACCAGTGATGATGCTAGCTAATAATAGTATGTACTTAAATTGATCACAACACATTACTTGGTTTTAGTGTTTTAGCAATTCACATTTTTCTTGTAAGATTTGATATTCTATTTTAATTTGGGTTTGGTGTTAATTTGTTATACAAACATATCTATGGTAACATTTACCTACTGTATTGCAAAATGCACGACAACAACACTTTCAGTTTTCTAGAATGTAGTGCTATAAAGTGGTAATTCATTATCCTGTAATTTGTAACATAATTATGGGCTAATCATTTGTAATTTGTAATATAATTATGGGCTAATCATTTGTAATTTTTTAAATGTACTTTTGATTGGCAGTTGAGATGGAGGATCCTCAGGTCTTGGCATCCAATCTAATCATATGACAGGGTCGTAAAAATGGGGTATACCCGAATGGTGGTTGTACATGGAACAAGTCTGGACATGTGGAGACTGAAGGCCCAAGTCTATTTTTAGATCTGTTGTCATCTTGCCATGTGTTTAGTAGTCGGCATAGCAGTGTAGTCGGTGATGGTATCTCATGGATATTGACGTACATAGGTGACAGCCGTAAAGATCTACATCATAGTTGACAATTGGAATCAGCTACCCATGGTGTTCTATAAGATTTCAAACTTGACAGCAGCGGTAAGACACAATACTCTGACTCCGTTCCCATTGTCACATGCGGGAATGTCAACAGGCACTGGAGGCTGGTGATTGCTAGCTTTTTACATGTGGTAGGATAGTGTAGGGTACATATGGGGTTAATAGCAACTGATGTTGTACATACCGGTAGTTCAGATGACATTGAATCCTTGTAGCATTAGCCAGCTGGTGTATGTTAGGTTGTATTCTGTGAGTGGTGTAGCACTGAGTGTATCCTGTGAGTGGTGTAGCACTGAGTGTATCCTGTGAGTGGTGTAGCACTGAGTGTATCCTGTGAGTGGTGTAGCACTGAGTGTATCCTGCGAGTGGTGTAGCACTGAGTGTATCCTGTGAGTGGTGTAGCACTGAGTGTATCCTGTGAGTGGTGTAGCACTGAGTGTATCCTGTGAGTGGTGTAGCACTGAGTGTATCCTGTGAGTGGTGTAGCACTGAGTGTATCCTGTGAGTGGTGTAGCACTGAGTGTATCCTGTGAGTGGTGTAGCACTGAGTGTATCCTGTGAGTGGTGTAGCACTGAGTGTATCCTGTGAGTGGTGTAGCACTGAGTGTATCCTGTGAGTGGTGTAGCACTGAGTGTATCCTGTGAGTGGTGTAGCACTGAGTGTATCCTGTGAGTGGTGTAGCACTGAGTGTATCCTGTGAGTGGTGTAGCACTGAGTGTATCCTGTGAGTGGTGTAGCACTGAGTGTATCCTGTGAGTGGTGTAGCACTGAGTGTATCCTGTGAGTGGTGTAGCACTGAGTGTATCCTGTGAGTGGTGTAGCACTGAGTGTATCCTGTGAGTGGTGTAGCACTGAGTGTATCCTGTGAGTGGTGTAGCACTGAGTGTATCCTGTGAGTGGTGTAGCACTGAGTGTATCCTGTGAGTGGTGTAGCACTGAGTGTATCCTGTGAGTGGTGTAGCACTGAGTGTATCCTGTGAGTGGTGTAGCACTGAGTGTATCCTGTGAGTGGTGTAGCACTGAGTGTATCCTGTGAGTGGTGTAGCACTGAGTGTTATCTTGTGAGTGGTGTAGCACTGAGTGTATCCTGTGAGTGGTGTAGCACTGAGTGTGTATCTTGTGAGTGGTGTAGCACTGAGTGTATCCTGCGAGTGGTGTACCACTGAGTGTATCCTGTGAGTGGTGTAGCACTGAGTGTGTATCTTGTGAGTGGTGTAGCACTGAGTGTATCCTGCGAGTGGTGTAGCACTGAGTGTATCCTGTGAGTGGTGTAGCACTGAGTGTGTATCTTGTGGGTGGTGTAGCACTGAGTGTATCCTGTGAGTGGTGTAGCACTGAGTGTGTATCTTGTGAGTGGTGTAGCACTGAGTGTATCCTGCGAGTGGTGTACCACTGAGTGTATCCCGTGAGTGGTGAAGCACTGAGTGTATATGCTGAGTATAACACAACGAACCAGGCACATGTTTATTGCACTGTTAAATGTAGAAGGGAAGAAGTGCACCAGAAACATCTCACGCTAGACATCATAACTTCATAGTTACAGTCACTGTGGTGAAACTAGTTTTCTTTTTGAAGTTCTACCAGATGTCCAGTTGATTTCTGGGCTTACTGCCATATTTATGGTGACCAGAAGGGCCAATATTCCCTGCTCACTGAACTCTTGACCAAATCGATGTTCCTGTCTGTTCTGGTAATGTTACCAAGTATCATGCATGGATTGTGAGCTCATCAAAGTTGCATTTCATAAATGGTTGATGTTAACATGTTGCTGTCTGTTCCCATTGTCAACTCACCAATCACTGAGTTGTCAGAATTATGAATCAGTCCAGTTTTCAAGTGACTCACTGTGAGTGAATCATTGTGACTGATTCCTCTGTGGCTGGTGCCATTGGACTGGGGTAGTCTGTGACTTGACAGTGTGCTAGATAGTTGGCCTAGATAGTTGTCTATAGAACAAGGCAGCCAGTTGTCAGCGGCCAGGCAGGTGTGGTGTGACACAGTGACTGACGCAGTCCTACATTTAGTCAGCACTCATGGTCTTCTGTGCATAGAAACAAGATAACCACATCTTGGGAAATCATATGTAACTTTCATTCTTCGTACCTTACCATACATGTTACCTATCATCTTTGTCTTTGTGTTCCACAAGGCATCTTAGCTACTGAATCTCCTATGTGTTCCATCTGTGACCAGATGTTTGGGATCTTCCTGTGTTTCCATCCTCAGTTGAGATTTGTCTTTCTAAATGGTTGTTTTGCCAGGTTCTGTAGCAACCCACTTTCTATTCATTAATATGATGGAATCCATAGTCACTAGTCGGTTGTAATCCCACAGCACTATTAGTGGAGTTTAAGAGATCACCAACTCAATGAGTCCATGACAGGTTACATAGTTATTCATGTCAGACTTTGGACACATTTGTTCACTCAGCATTGCTTCAGTTCACTCAGATGTATGAATAAATACACGGTGGATGTACATGTACAGAAAGTCTCTGTGCATTAATTCTAGTATGGCTGAGTGCTTCCCCCTAGCTAATTAATTAATTAAGATAATTCTGGTCGCAATATTGACTCTTCAGTGTGACCAGATGGTGAGTTGTTGTAATCATATATTCATGTCACATCAGTTATGATGTTATAGTTGATGTTTACAATGTGTGTTGATGTTTACATGTGTTTGGTGTTTACAATGTGTTTGATGTTTACAGTGTGTTGTTTGTTTGTCTTCAGAGTGGAGAGAAGATCATCTGGGAGACCCACAATGTCACATTAACTAGGGTTAGTGTCTGCATTTTTCTCAAATTGTCATGATTTTATCTAAATTAGTATCGTCTTACTAGTGTAGTTTGTAATATAGTAGTATATTTTGTAGTATTTATGCATTATTTTATAACATAGTTATTAATTGAGGTGTAGAAATAGTTAAAAGCAGATATTAATAAAGTGTTACATTCATATCCTTAAAAACATTGTTTTTAATAATAATTATATTCGTGACATTTTGACTCCAGTTAACTAATAAACTTTATCACCTCCAAATTGAAATTCTCATAATGTAAAAATAAAAAATTAAAATGTAATAATAATAATAGATCAGCTTGGATCTGTGGTCATTCTAACAGCCATATTTATCCTGTATCCAGGTGGCTGGCTATGGGTTTGGCATTGCGGTCAGCGGCGGTCGGGACAACCCCCACTTCGCCAATGGTGACCCGTCCATTGCTATCTCGGACGTGCTCAAGGCGGGACCAGCAGAGGGCAAACTGCAGTAAGTCTTCACAGCTCTGTCATTTAAGCGGTCATCTCACATACCTAATAAATATTGAGACCTCCCCTTATGTCACTTTTTGAGATGGTCAGTGATTGTGGACAGTAACTGGACTTGTGATCAGCGTTGACAACACAAAAATGTTTGGACAACACACAATAAAGTTTGTCAATACAGTGGTGTCCTGTTTGTCAATATGGTGGTGTCAAATTTGTATGATCTAGTTTATGACTAGTTGACTATGTCGGTGTCGTGTTGTAGGATCAATGATCGTGTCATGAGTGTCAATAGCATGCCAATGGAGAACGTCGATCACGCCTCAGCCATCGCTGTCCTCAAAGAGAGCGGCAATACCGTGGATCTAGTAAGTCTGTTTCATCTTTAACTCGCTCCAGTCACGCTTTGTGTGTAAGCTCCCAGGTGAAAGGTTTACGGCGACAATCCCACCCTATGTTGACATGTAGGCGTTGGTATCACTGTAAGTTCTAACATCCTGTGATCTGGGTTAAGTCCAGTTAGCATGCCTCGTGGAGTTTTACCCGTGTAATACTTTGTTTCACTGTTGTTATCTTGGGTTGCCTGATTTAACATCTTCATCCACGCTCAGGGCCACATCCCCCAAACTGTACAGAGTGCATTCTTATGAACACCTGTGAATGATATGTTATGTCCTTGTGTCAATCCTGTCAACCGCACCGCTACCACGTAGTGTCTCTCTAGGACCAAATATTTAATGTTCTGTCAAGTCAGAAGAGAGTTATGAAAGGTCATCACACTTGGTGCTAGGAAAGAAGAATGTCATTACTAGAATTAGTAGTCTATTATTACTACTGTAATATATTGTAGTCACATTATATGTTATAATCTACTGCAACCATTATACTTTTAAAACCATGAAATGGTTTAATGAGAGAGTGTAATCAGATGGTGCATAGTTAGCACTGAGTGGATTCGTTGATACTGTAATTATTGTAATCAAGTTGTACAACCAGTACAACACCTGTGTAGGCTGACAGTATAAACTCTGTCACTGTCACTAAGTGGAGTAATCAGTGACAGTCAGATAGTTTGTCAAATGTCTCACTCCTCTCCTCTTTCCCAGGTCATTCGTCGTAAGGTGGTCATCAGCCCAGAGGAGAACTTTGAGCAGCCCTTCAAGGTGACTCTACACAAGAAGAACAAGAAGGCTGGTAGGTGGAGGGGCCTCACCACCCATCCTCACTTCCCAACCTCACTCCCCAACCTCACTTCCCAACCTCACTTCCCAACCTCATTCCCCAACCCCCCAACCTCACTTCCCACCCTCCCTTCCCCCAACCTCACTTCCCAACCTCCCCCGCTTCCCAACCTCGCTTCCCAACCTCGCTTCCCAACCTCGCTTCCCAACCTCACTCCCAACCACAGCGTTACATTCACACTGCCCTGTTAATTCTGCAACTTTCACTTCTTCTTTTTACTTCGCTCTTCCAACGTTTTTACTTAGAGCCCCCGTCTGACTGCCTCTGGCTAAAGTGTCCATGCATGCATCATTTTCACCAGATATTGAAGCTTTCAGCCACATTGGATTTTCTACACATAAGCTGCTTAATTTTTATAATTCCGTCACAGACTATTGCCAAGTGTACTTCTACAGCTGAACTGGAGCAGCATAAAGACAAAATTAAATATGCACTCCTGTATTACAATTACTGTAGTTTAAAGTAGGCCCAACTTACACATAACGGATGATGTGTTGTGTGTTACAGAGTATGGCTTCGTGTTGGCCCAGAAAGTGTACATCAAAGAGATCACAGGTAACAGCGTGGCAGCTGAGGAGGGGGGCCTGAAGGAGGGAGACATCTTACTCAAGGTAAGACCTTCACAGCTCACAGAGCGTGTCTTATTAGTATATAATATATTGTTTTTTCGTGAAAGTTGGTTCTTATAGTTGAACTGTGTCTTGGTAATACAGACACCTTGCAATTAGGGTCATCGTAAGACAGTTAAAAAATATTTACATTCGTGGAGTCCTGAGTGTCAGCTTAATAGGCCCAACTTAGTTTATTTTCTTTGAACTAATAATTTGATCTTCATTTTGCTTCATAATTTGTGGTCATTTAACTTTTGCACTTCACTCTTATATTTAGATTAATATAACAATGGATGTTAATATTAACATGTTAATATTAATTATCAAAGTTGTTAATCGTTTGATCTGATGACAGCATATGTAATCTACAGCATCGTGGAAGGAAACACAGATTGATTGACTCTAAAGAATTATGGTAAAACAAAATGTGGTTTACTTAAATCTACTTGTCACTAAGCTACTTGTCACTAATTGACCGTCATGTCATTGCTGTAGGTGAACAATCTTCCCATAGAGAGTCTGTCTCTGAACGAGGTCAAGAAATGCATGGACCGGTCAAGAGACAAACTACAGCTGGTGGTAGTGAAGCAAGGGTCAGTGCCCCGCAAGACCCCCAGTGTACGGCACCCCTCCAGCGAACCAGGTACCACAATGCATCAGTAAAACATAAGCAAACCCCCCAAATTCCACATAAATATGCGGTATGAAATGTAAGATTCTGGACAATCCAATGTTGCCACCAGAGCAACAGCTAATGGCTTGTGCCATTTTGAGATTTGTCCTGTTCATAGAATTACCCATTTTAGTGTCAGTGATCAATAAGTTATGTCCCCACAACAGGTGTCGCCACCATATCAATTAATTTTTTTATACAACTGACCCACTACCACATGTATTAGATGCTAGGCATGTTTTTGAATTGGCTGAATTATAGTGCAACGATCCATGATACCCAGATGATGTATACTAATTTTATTGTTTTGTAGTCTTCATACTCTTAGTAAGAATATTGGTAATTATGTCATTGCTAAAATGAGAGAAAGTAACAGCCTTCAAACAAACCTACGTAGCTTAGTTCAGAATATGGCAGCAGTTGAGTTACTGTAAACATTTACTTGGATCAAACTTAACCAAGTTGTGTGAGTAAATATTTACTTGGATCAACTTTAGCCAAGTTGTGTCAACTATTCTACTGACAAAGTGTTGATTTCTGTCGTCATTGGCTAGCCCGCCTGAAGCTAGGTTACATTGTAATGCATTTTCATGTAACGCACTAGTCATATATTACCATATACAGAGAACTATCTGCTTGGCAGATCTGTTATGCAATCCAAAGACAAAGTGGTCACTAGACAAATGACTATGTCACTTGATAAACATGTAACAAGTCAGGTGAATGTGATACAAGTCTGGCTGACAGTGAACTTGACATCACACCAATTGGTTGCTTACCCATTGTTCATTGCCCCCAAGTCTTACGGTCCTGGATTAATGGAATGTCACATACCAGGAAGTTATGAAAAACCATGCCTTGAAACCAAGCCAGTGAGGTAATCAACACACTGGGTCTCTGGAAACCATATGGCGGGCATTATCACCGTCCCATTGGCACCCTGGGGGCAATCTGATAGGGGTTGGTTGATGGAGGGAGGTCTGGCCGACTAGACAGAATTCCCTAGGGGCAAGTGATAGGGCAGGGTGTGTTATGCAACACACAGTTATGCAATTCATGGTGGGCATAAAGGTTGCCTGGAATGTTGTGTGTTATTTTAGTTAATATTTATTTACAGTTGCTCCCAGCTCATCTATCCCTGCTTAAGGATTTGACTTCAATTGGGATAACTATGATTTTGGAGACAATTAGTGGTTTTAAGTAATATTGTTATTACATTGTGCATTTCATTCTCCTTGTTTTATATTCACACACGATGAACTGTCTGTTTTGTGAAAGTTTTGTAAAATAATTGTGGCTGATGTGAATAAAAATATACAGAGAAGGCCAGCCCGAATAAACCTGTCATAAGAGGCAGTCATCCATGAAATTCTGGAGTGTGGGGTTGGACGGGGTGCTACATGAAGACTTATCAAGAAACTGACCTCTAGACATGAAGCTTGTTCTACTTGCTCTGTCTACACAAGATGTAGTTGTATTGGTGACTTTGTGATATGGAGGTTCATAGCTGTAGTGACACGTCCACACTGGTAGTGTGCCACACTCCGACACATAGTTGTACAACTGGTATCTAGTATCTACTATCTGCCATGTAGATAATAATAATGGCAATTTGTATAGCGCCGGTATCCACCACGAGGTGGCGCTCATGGCGCTTTTATATATAAAACATCATGTTAAAACAATACTATTAATGCCAATAAAGCGACATTTTTAGACCAAAAATTTATAAAAAATAAATAATATAATTACCATTCAGTATAGAAGTAATCAAAATGGTGTAAAGTAAAGTTTCTAAAAATGTGTATACAATAATAATAATAATAATTAGTCAGTGTCATAAAATGTATACAGTCCAGAACATGTCCAAGGGAAAGTCCACATGTATCACTCGAAGTAAGCTTTAAAAGGATGTGTCTTCAGTGCTGTCCTGAAGACACCGACTGTTGCGCTGGCTCTGATATTGTTTGGAAGTGTATTCCAGGCCTTTGCTGCAGATACGGTGAATGTAGATAGCTACATGTTTGACAAAGAAGATAGCTACATGTTTGTTAATCGTTGTGTTTGCAGACCACAAGTTAGGTAGCCATAGCCCAGAATTCCTGCGCAAACCAGAGAACATCGATCGCTACGGTCCCTCACCAGGTGGCAGCCTGGAGCGGTCATCCATGAAGCCGCTTACATTTGCCCAGCTTGACCGTCCGGCCACACCACTGTTGAAGGACGGGGACCGGTCAGCGTACGATGAGGCACCCCCCAGACCGCCCATGCCCAATCACACAGACCACGGTCAGTGGAAGACCTCTTAGGCTTCTTTATGAAGAGCTCCAATACTTCAAACACCACACAACAAACACCACAGTTCTACTTCAAACACAACACAGCAAACACCACAGTTCTACTTCAAACACACACACAACAAACACCACAGTTCTACTTCAAACACAACACAGCAAACACCACAGTTCTACTACAAACACAACACAACACAACAAACACCACAGTTCTACTTCAAACACAACACAGCAAACACCACAGTTCTACTTCAAACACCACACAACAAACACCACAGTTCTACTTCAAACACAACACAGCAAACACCACAGTTCTACTACAAACACAACACAACAAACACCACAGTTCTACTTCAAACACAACACAGCAAACACCACAGTTCTACTTCAAACACCACACAACAAACACCACAGTTCTACTTCAAACACAACACAGCAAACACCACAGTTCTACTACAAACACAACACAACAAACACCACAGTTCTACTTCAAACACAACACAGCAAACACCACAGTTCTACTTCAAACACAACACAGCAAACACCACAGTTCTACTTCAAACACAACACAGCAAACACCACAGTTCTACTTCAAACACAACACAGCAAACACCACAGTTCTACTTCAAACACAACACAGCAAACACCACAGTTCTACTTCAAACACAACACAACAAACACCACAGTTCTACTTCAAACACAACACAGCAAACACCACAGTTCTACTTCAAACACAACACAGCAAACACCACAGTTCTACTTCAAACACAACACACAAACACCACAGTTCTACTTCAAACACAACACAGCAAACACCACAGTTCTACTTCAAACACAACACAGCAAACACCACAGTTCTACTTCAAACACAACACAACAAACACCACAGTTCTACTTCAAACACAACACAGCAAACACCACAGTTCTACTTCAAACACAAACAACAACACCACAGTTCTACTTCAAACACAACACAGCAAACACCACAGTTCTACTTCAAACACAACACAGCAAATACCACAGTTCTACTTCAAACACAATACAACTAACACCACAGTTCTACTTCAAACACAACACAGCAAACACCACAGTTCTACTTCAAACACAACACAGCAAACACCACAGTTCTACTTCAAACACAACACAACAAACACCACAGTTCTACTACAAACACAACACAACAAACACCACAGTTCTACTACAAACACAACACAAGAAACACCACAGTTCTACTACAAACACAACACAAGAAACACCACAGTTCTACTTCAAACACAACACAACAAACACCACAGTTCTACTACAAACACAACACAAGAAACACCACAGTTCTACTACAAACACAACACAGCAAACACCACAGTTCTACTACAAACACAACACAACAAACACCACAGTTCTACTTCAAACACAACACAGCAAACACCACAGTTCTACTTCAAACACAATACAACTAACACCACAGTTCTACTTCAACCACAATACAACTAACACCACAGTTCTACTTCAAACACCACACAACAAACACCACAGTTCTACTTCAAACACAACACAGCAAACACCACAGTTCTACTTCAAACACAACACAGCAAATACCACAGTTCTACTTCAAACACAACACAACTAACACCACAGTTCTACTTCAAACACCACACAACAAACACCACAGTTCTACTTCAAACACAACACAGCAAACACCACAGTTCTACTTCAAACACAACACAGCAAATACCACAGTTCTACTACAAACACAACACAACAAACACCACAGTTCTACTTCAAACACAATACAACTAACACCACAGTTCTACTACAAACACAACACAACAAACACCACAGTTCTACTTCAAACACAATACAACTAACACCACAGTTCTACTTCAAACACAACACAACAAACACCACAGTTCTACTACAAACACAACACAACAAACACCACAGTTCTACTTCAAACACAACACAGCAAATACCACAGTTCTACTTCAAACACAACACAACAAACACCACAGTTCTACTACAAACACAACACAACAAACACCACAGTTCTACTTCAAACACAACACAACAAACACCACAGTTCTACTTCAAACACAACACAACAAACACCACAGTTCTACTTCAAACACAATTTCAACAACAACCACCACAGTTCTACTACAAACACAACACAACAAACACCACAGTTCTACTTCAAACACAATACAACTAACACCACAGTTCTACTACAAACACAACACAACAAACACCACAGTTCTACTTCAAACACAATACAACTAACACCACAGTTCTACTTCAAACACAACACAGCAAATACCACAGTTCTACTACAAACACAACACAACAAACACCACAGTTCTACTTCAAACACAATACAACTAACACCACAGTTCTACTACAAACACAACACAACAAACACCACAGTTCTACTTCAAACACAATACAACTAACACCACAGTTCTACTTCAAACACAACACAACAAACACCACAGTTCTACTACAAACACAACACAACAAACACCACAGTTCTACTTCAAACACAACACAACAAACACCACAGTTCTACTTCAAACACAACACAACAAACACCACAGTTCTACTACAAACACAACACAGCAAACACCACAGTTCTACTTCAAACACAACACAGCAAACACCACAGTTCTACTTCAAACACAACACAGCAAACACCACAGTTCTACTTCAAACACAACACAGCAAATACCACAGTTCTACTTCAACCACAATACAACTAACACCACAGTTCTACTTCAAACACAACACAGCAAACACCACAGTTCTACTTCAAACACAACACAGCAAACACCACAGTTCTACTTCAAACACAACACAGCAAACACCACAGTTCTACTTCAAACACAACACAGCAAACACCACAGTTCTACTTCAAACACAACACAGCAAACACCACAGTTCTACTTCAAACACAACACAGCAAACACCACAGTTCTACTTCAAACACAATACAACTAACACCACAGTTCTACTTCAAACACAACACAGCAAATACCACAGTTCTACTTCAAACACAACACAGCAAATACCACAGTTCTACTTCAAACACAACACAGCAAACACCACAGTTCTACTTCAAACACAACACAGCAAACACCACAGTTCTACTTCAAACACAACACAGCAAACACCACAGTTCTACTTCAAACACAACACAGCTAACACCACAGTTCTACTTCAAACACAACACAGCAAATACCACAGTTCTACTTCAAACACAATACAGCTAACACCACAGTTCTACTTCAAACACAACACAGCTAACACCACAGTTCTGGTGACAATTTTGATACAGTGAAAGTTCAGAATTGAAATGTAAAAAAAAAGATTTGGATGGTTCTTGTCAGTCACCATAGTTTTTTAGTTTTAGCATATTCCACCATCAGAAAAGTTGTCATTGACGCTCTAGGAATGAAGCAGAGAAGTGATTTTTTTGTTTTGTACTGAAACCCCTCATATTATATATTCTGTGAAACTTTCCTCTGACTTTATTTCTTTGATAGTTTCTATGGTATAATTTCGTAATGTTGCTTTTGTTATCATATCTTGAAAATAAAAATATTTCTCTTTCAATGTTTCTGACACTAGGCAGTGGCAGCTGTTCGTGGAAATACCTTCTGTGATTTTAATGGGTTTTCCACTTACAGCGCTACATAAATCTCCCCTTCCATCTGTCGTTTATCATTGTGTGTAATCTCAGATATTTACAGCACAGACCAACCAGTGTGGTGTGTTTTATCACAGATACAGACTGCTCAATAACCAACTGTTTTTGTTTCTACGTCAGTTTCCCTGCTGCCTTATGCAGACTGCATTTACTTCTGAATGATTAGCCACATTGACAAGATAAATAAAAAAGCAGATTTATCAAATTAATGCAATGTCAGTTTTCTTTTGTGGATTACAGTGACTGAGTGGTTAAGACCTTTATTCAACATGACAGGGCACGAATAAAGCGTCTTGCCCCCCCCCCCCGTATTGTTTGGGCTATTTCACAATACTTCAGTTCACCCAGTTGGGCTATTTCACTCCACAATACTTCAGTTCACCCAGGTGTATAAATGAGAACATTGCTGTAAACATTGGTTGGAAAAAAATCGGTTGCATAGTCTATGTGGAATATTCCCAGAGAGGTGTGGGTGATGTCCAAATGTACCAGATCTGATAGAATGTAAAGTGCTTTGAATGGTCGGAAGAAGTGGATGTTGCACTGTATGAAAACTTACCTTTTACAGTTTCAGAGAGGCAAACGGGACCTTCATCGCCAAATCAGGACTATGATTGGCCGAAATATGGCACCTACACGCGGGGGTATGATGAGAGAGACGTTGCCATGAGACGCCAGCGCTCTAGAGAAGGGTAGGCCTAAATTCGTCGTTCACTCGCCCAGTCTGGCTTATCGTAGCTTACACAATCACGGGAAAAAATAATGCCTTATGTAGCAGCCTATCCTGGTTACATACACTGCAAACATGTCAAGATAAAGATTAAGTAAAGTGACTTATGAACAGAGTGGGGGATAAAGAATCCTGTGTTTGGTTTTATCTAGTGACCAATATATTTCTATGTAACAAACGCCAAGACTGCGGATCCTAAATTTTGTTCATTAGACTTTCTTTTCATGATAAGATTTTTTTGACATTTTGGAATATTTCAGCCAGGTTTCTTGTGAAGTCTTGTAAAATAAGCCAATGAACCAGAATGTCCACATATTCATTGAAAAGTAAAAATATATGTATACAATAACTCTGTAAGTAGCAATGTTCTATGTGTGCAGTGTTCAATACATTGTCCTCTGAGGAAAAAGAGTTTGAGTGTCTAGAATACTTTGTGAGGAAACAAGAGTTTGAGTGTCTAGAATACTTTGTGAGGAAACAAGAGTTTGAGTGTCTAGAATACTTTGTGAGGAAACAAGAGTTTGAGTGTCTAGAATACTTTGTGAGGAAACAAGAGTTTGAGTGTCTAGGATACTTTGTGAGGAAACAAGAGTTTGAGTGTCTAGAATACTTTGTGAGGAAACAAGAGTTTGAGTGTCTAGGATACTTTGTGAGGAAACAAGAGTTTGAGTGTCTAGAATACTTTGTGAGGAAACAAGAGTTTGAGTGTCTAGAATACTTTGTGAGGAAACAAGAGTTTGAGTGTCCAGAATACTTTCTGAGGAAATAAGAGTTTGAGTGTCCAGAATACTTTCTGAGGAAACAAGAGTTTGAGTGTCCAGAATACTTTCTGAGAAAATAAGAGTTTGAGTGTCCAGAATACTTTCTGAGAAAATAAGAGTTTGAGTGTCCAGAATACTTTCTGAGGAAATAAGAGTTTGAGTGTCCAGAATACTTTCTGAGGAAACAAGAGTTTGAGTGTCCAGAATACTTTCTGAGGAAACAAGAGTTTGAGTGTCTAGAATATTTTCTGAGGAAATAAGAGTTTAAGTGTCCAGAATACTTTCTGAGGAAACAAGAGTTTGAGTGTCCAGAATACTTTCTGAGGAAACAAGAGTTTGAGTGTCCAGAATACTTTCTGAGGAAATAATAGTTTGAGTGTCCAGAATACTTTCTGAGGAAACAAGAGTTTGAGTGTCCAGAATACTTTCTGAGGAAACAAGAGTTTGAGTGTCCAGAATACTTTCTGAGGAAATAAGAGTTTGAGTGTCCAGAATACTTTCTGAGGAAACAAGAGTTTGAGTGTCCAGAATACTTTCTGAGGAAATAATAGTTTGAGTGTCCAGAATACTTTCTGAGGAAACAAGAGTTTGAGTGTCCAGAATACTTTCTGAGGAAACAAGAGTTTGAGTGTCTAGAATATTTTCTGAGGAAATAAGAGTTTGAGTGTCCAGAATACTTTCTGAGGAAATAAGAGTTTGAGTGTCTAGAATACTTTCTGAGGAAACAAGAGTTTGAGTGTCCAGAATACTTTCTGAGGAAATAATAGTTTGAGTGTCCAGAATACTTTCTGAGGAAACAAGAGTTTGAGTGTCCAGAATACTTTCTGAGAAAATAAGAGTTTGAGTGTCCAGAATACTTTCTGAGGAAACAAGTTTGAGTGTCCAGAATACTTTCTGAGGAAATAAGAGTTTGAGTGTCCAGAATACTTTCTGAGGAAACAAGAGTTTGAGTGTCCAGAATACTTTCTGAGGAAATAAGTGTTTGAGTGTCCAGAATACTTTCTGAGGAAATAAGAGTTTGAGCATCCAGGATACTTTGTGGCAACATCACTCATGTTTGTAAATATTCATTGTTATTATCTAACTTAATTCCTAATACACATTGTCTGACTGACTGTCAAGTTTTAATATTACAATTTAACAAATTTATGGTGGTGTATGTTGTAACCTGATATGAAGTATATTTGTCGCGTGTTTATAACATTGCATTTAATAAGTCTATAATTTAATTTGACTCATCTGGCTTACGAATCCAGTACTAACACAATAAATGTTTGCTGTATTTCACCTGCAAGTGTTTATCCTGGGAGACAGAGAAATACTTGGGTTTAGATCATTTGTTTAAAAATATCATCCCAACTTGTTGGATACTTAAAAAAGTATATTTGGTGATAACGACCAAGGAACTAACCCATATTGCTTGATATTAAAACTACCATTGATTTGTTCATTTTGAAACTTGCTGGTCTACAATAAATGTGTACAACAGAAACCATGCTGACATCAAGCCATGTCAGAATTCAAACCATCATAGGTCGTTGTCTAAATACCAAGACTTTGTCACACCCCAAGTGGATAACCAGCAAACAGTGGCATATTTAGGGGGCATTGACCCCCTCCCCATTTTGCTTTGGGATATTTTTTTATAACCTGTTATGCTACTACACGGTGACACAGCAAACTAAAGAGTTATTGAGTTTAGCCCACCATTCTGAGAGCTTGAATATGCAACTGGCCATGACCAGTGCGTTCTGACTGAGTGGGGAAACAATGGTGTCCTAGTTAAGCTACTTGTGTGTTCCCGCTCTTTAATCAGCTCCCATTGTTTCTCTTCCCCTACTAGACAATGGTATGGCGGAGGGTTTCTTCCTGTGAGGTAAGTAGGCGGTCGGTTCCACCCTAACCCTGCTTGTCCACCTTGTTATGATCACTGCCATGCATCCTCCCCGTACTTGACCAGACGCAATGTTTAGTTAGAAATGTAATAACAGTGTTTTTACTGCCAACAGACGTCATGTCATGTCATGTCATGTCATGTCATGTCATGTCATGTCATGTCATGTCATGTCATGTCATGTCATGTCATGTCATGTCATGTCATGTCATGTCATGTCATGTCATGTCATGTCATGTCATGTCATGTCGGTGGCACATTCTTCACAGCACCCTACATCTATAAAGGACTGGGTTACTTATGGGGTATTTCTGTTAACCTCACTTTGGGTACGTCTTTCGGAAGATACATAAAACCATTGATTTCTTCTGTCCACACACTCGAATGGGAAAAACCTGTCAAGCCTTGACCTACAAACCCATATGGGTGCTGCATTAACTACTGCAAAACGCATGCTCAGATAATGGAGAAAATATCACGAGTTCCTCATTGAAGCATTATGTAAGCGCACAGGATATTATAATATTACATTACAAAACTATAATGGCTCTGCTTAATTTCACACAATTTTAGCCCTCTCCGGATCACCAGAAATGGATATTACAAAAGCGCCAGGTACTAACAGTAACAGTGCTTGTATGACCCGAGCATCCTGACGCATCGTGCAAATACTCTCTGTATACTTTGTTAGAAATACTTTGAGGTGCTTGTTTAAGGTGACCAACAAGGCATGGTTTTCACCGTACTTTTATACAAAATACACTACGAGTTGTTTAAAACAATTATGCAGAAAATGTTACTATTTTACTTGAGTGCTGTTTTCCAGTATGTGAATGCATGTTGTCTTTATGCATGTGGAAATACTGGATGTAAAATTAAAGTAATGGTAAAATGGCATTGTTAGTTAAAATCATACTACACTTGTATAGTACTGTTCGCAATTATTTACACTAAAAGTTTCAGTAAGTGAAAACCATGCCTTGGCTGTTTTGACGTCTTGGCAGCATGTATTATTTCCTGTTCATGTTTCTTGATTAGATTCTACCCTAGTGTAAACAGTTTGCTTGACTAATAATGACTAAAGGCTAAACAAATTTACTACAGAAGATATACTTAACGATTACATTTACAATGGTTAAAATCATCACCACCATGTGCATGAGGCTTATCCATGTTAGCAGTTGAAAGCAATGCATAGCTATCCTGGTAGTTGTACGATATAAAATATTTAAATCAGCTTTATAAAATGTAGTAAAGAGTAGGATGTAGACGATAGAACGACGCTGATCTTGCCTGTGGCTGTTGGTTGCAGCTTTGGCCCATGGTGAGTGAGTTACAACTATAAGAGTGATAGTTACACTGGGCCCTATGGTGCTGGTTTCTCTTGATTTCAGGACTTCTTTGTATCCGCTGCCTGGTGGGTCACTTGCAACTGTTCCCTGTTCTTTGGTTGTCTTTTATTCCCGCGGTGTTGTGTTGTGTTGTGTTGTGTTGTGGTGCATGTCCAGGGTACACCAGCCACAGTTACCCCCGGTAGAATGCTTAAGCTGGTGCTAGAGCTAGTCACTGTTGTGTACATATACTTGATATGTATCCCATCCCTGAGTTATTTTGTTTCTGTTGTGGGTTTAGTACCCCTGTAGTAGATACAATGTCTTCTTTCTATTCCGAACAGTAACTTCTCTATTAAAATATTAAAATTAAATGACATGTCTGGGAATAGTGTAGACATATTACATTTAAATACAAATTAAATATGGCTACCCACTTTTTATTAAGAATAATATCTTTTGGTATATCTTTAATTAAAACAAAGAGCTAGTCATATTTAATGTTATTTAGTTATATTATTTATAATGTTATATTTATAAAACATATTAATGTAATTAATACCTAATACCAAGCAAACTGCCTGGCAATAAGTTCTTTAAGATTTAATTACTGCGTAATTAAGAATATATTTAAAGTTAAAAAGTGGTATATAAATTTGTATAAGTTTGGTGGCACTGTAAATGTATCTGCACCTAACTACATGGGATGTGATTTGTAGTATTAAGTTAACATAGTATAACACTCTAGTGGTTTTAATAGTGTTCCTAAAACTGTAGTTAAAGCCTTATCTACATTAAGACCTGGTGATTACGATCACGCTACAAAGTAACCATAATAATTGTAACTGTTACAATAAATAAAAGTGTCATGCTCCCAATGAACTAACAACACAACCATCAGTTCTGAATATTTTATTTGTATTTTAAACATTTTAGTGGTTGCAACATTCAGAATGCGAGCACTGATTGCTAAATGCTATTTGGTGTGCGATATACCTTCAGCATATTTTTAAAATAATAATAAGATTTAATTTAAAAGTATGAACAGACAGCGTCAGTGGAAGTGACTGTTGGTTCAGTGCCAGTGGAGCACTGCGGGGGCGTAATACATGTCTCAGAGATGTCAGCCACTGTTGTTATAGCGCCCATGTTTGTTGTAGGATGGAGCCACGCGTCATCTCCTTCAAGAAGGTCGGCGGGGTCGGCATTCGTGTTTCGGGGGGCAACAGGACCGGGATCTTTGTGGCGGCAGTTGCCCCAGGGATGCCAGCAGCCATGCAGCTGCACGAGGGAGACCTCATTCTCAAGGTAGTTACCTCATTCTCAAGGTGGTTACCTCATTCTCAAGGTAGTTACCTCATTCTCAAGGTGGTTACCTCATTCTCAAGGTGGTTACCTCATTCTCAAGGTGGTTACCTCATTCTCAAGGTGGTTACCTCATTCTCAAGGTAGTTACCTCATTCTCAAGGTAGTTAGTTGATGGTTCGTTTTTGTGTGGAAAATGTTTCTCGATGTGCCATTTTCAAGCAATTTCTCGATCCTTTTGGTGCTTATTTTCTGTGTTTAGACATGTTCACGGACACTTGTCCAAAAATTGTGGACTGGTTACCTTCAAAGTTAACTAACCGGTGTCTTTTCATTAAATCTTGCTTTTATGTTCATGTTACAATTTAATAGTTTGTATTAACTTTAACAGATGTTTGGAAAACTGCACTCATTTTTTTATCAAGTTAAAAAAATCCACATTATGTGCCAATCATATGATCGAAACATCAGCAAACAAGAAGATATGGTAATAATTTATGTTTCTGTCAATAAGTGAACAGTCTCCTTTGTGTTTCTTCCATCAGGTGAATGAAATTGTTAGTGTACGCTTGCAACCAGGTGAATGGCACTGTTAGTTTGTGTTTCTGCCACCAGGTGAACAATGTTAGTATGCAGGCCAAGACGCGAGAGGAAGCTGTTCTGCTCATGCTCAGTCTGCAGGAGCAAGTCAGCATGATGGTGCAATATCGGCCGGATGGTAGGTGTCACTAGGTGGCGCTGTTAACTTATCTCTGGTAATCTCTCTGTCACAGAGTTAAATCTTGAAAAGTTCCACGGTACAATGTGGAATTTCTAAAATGGCATAAGTAAACTGATAATATGTGATCTCATATTATGCAATACTGTGCAATAAAACTTCATTATTATTCTGCGAAGATAAATTTGTGTGCACCGTTCAATCAAAATAATAAACAATTACATAAATAAGGTGAGAAAAAATCAATCAATCAACCTATCAATCATGATAGAAAATTGCTTAATTTCTTAATATTAAAATTTTTGTATTTCAAAACATTATGACCATTTATGCTGTATTTTGCTGTTGTATATTTTGATAATTTGTCTTCTAAATCAGATTCTTTGTTTCAGAGTACGACAGACTGATGCAGTGTGGAGGCACTGGAGACTCCTTCTTTATCAGGTCAACTGTCTCAGTCAATCTTTCACTGCCAAAAACTTTACGTAAATACAGTAAATGTATAATGTTACAAATGATGTTTTTTACTGCATGTTGAAGGAACGTAAACATCCTAACCTTGTTATTGTTCTGTTACAACAAATGAACTTGCATTCCCATCATGAAGCGTTGTTAATAAATATGTATTATTTATTAGTCTATTATTTAATATTATATTATTTAATATGTATTATTAGTGTAATTGAGTTCAATTGAATTGAGCCATCTTTCTCATATTTTTAGGACACATTTCACCTATGAGCATACAGAGCATGCTGAGATGGCATTCAGCAATGGCGCCATCTTCAGAGTGACGGACACACTATGTGGTGGAGTGGTTGGTTCGTGGCGTGCCATTTTACTTGGTCGAAACAACCAGGAGACTATCCATGGTGTAATCCCAAACAAAAACAGGTCAGTGTACGATTATTCTGCCTTCTTTGTGGTAGGACCCATGCTTATAAATGTGTAAGCTTTGTCTAAAGAAAACAAGCTTTGCATAGAGTTTTGAAGATTAAGCATTTTGTCTGGAAGTTGTACATATTTCTTTCACATTTTTATTCTTCAGATTATTGTCATACTTTTAAACAAGTTATTAACTGGTTTTTTTAATAAATATTTCTTGTTTATTTGATATAAAGGATGTATGACTGGTTCAGATATCGAAAATGGTGTAAACTAAACATGTTACTGTGTAAATATTAAATTATCAATCAATCAAATAGCAAAAACCATACTCTCATTTAGGCAAGTAACCTATATCTAGTTATCATCAATGTTTTATGATGTAGTTAAACATACAACTTAACCAGACATTCTGTGCTCATTCCAATATTCTAGCATTAATCATTAAAATATCTGTGGTTTTGTTGTTTTTACTAATAATAATTAGTAGAGGTTTTGAAAATTAGCTTCACTGAGCACTGTTTCCTGAAGCTTTTTCGATGTCCGCATTACAACTTCAGTTGATGTTTTGTAATTTTTCTTCTGTTGCCATGACGACAGAGCGGAGCAGATGGCATTGGCACAGAACCAGTCAGACAAGGAGAATGTGCCTAGTGGGAGGAAGCATGGGAAGATGGGGAGTGGAGGAGGAAGCTTCTTCAAGCGGAAGACGGCCCGGCGGGCCAAGTCCCTGGGCAAGGACCACTGGGACGACGTCATCTTTGGTGAGTGTCACATACACAGTAACACAGGTGTGTCTCTGAGTGTTGATTGATGAAGCACCGTTTAACCTTGCCGTGTTGTGATTGGTTAATAATGCGACATATTCTTGGCAGAATTTTACTAAATTCACAGTGATCTGAAAACACTGATGTGTGGTATTTGTGAAAGTAATATTTGATCCTCCATTACTCAGTCTGTGAGCCTCTTCGGCAGCCTTGTGTCTACTTTAGTCATCAAACCATACAGCTGCCTTAAAGGTAGCAGCCTGGTGAACTGTGCAGCTGCCTTTAAGGAAGCAGCCTGCAGTTGGAAAGTAAACATTGATTTGGAAAACTACACTTTGATGTAAGAAATAGCTTTCATTTCACAAAGTCAGTGTGGTGTAGTATCATGCACCAATCAGTGTCTTTAGACCACGTGAACACATTAAAAATTATTTTTGAAGAATAAATTTTGATCATGAAGTTCAATATTTTAATACAAAATATATTCTGCTTAAAAAACAAATGTAAATATTTTTAGCCTCACAGCAAGCATATAGTAGCTATGATGTTTATTTTAATAATAATATTAAACGGGAATATAACTAATAGTTAATCACAAAATCTATTTTTATGACTAACTTTGTTGATGTTGTTACACAGCATACACCACTTTGCACCTACATTCTCCTAGCTAATACCAACACCTTTAGTTTGCTTTAATGATAGTTAAATGGTGGGAATCTTTTGGCAAAATAATTTACCTGTGTGTGAATTATTTCTTTGTTGCCCAGCTGAATATACAGGTAAGTTAGCACAACATTTTAAACCTGTCACGGGGCTTTCACGCGCAACTTACATCGTCGTCTCTTGTCAAGCTGCTTTCTTTTATTTCAGTTCAATGTCTCCAGAAACAATCTAAACTTTTCCATTAACATTGCAATTATTGAGTGTTAAAATAAAAAAATTACACAGCCATTTATTATGCATTGATCATTATTTTGCCATTCCTCAACCGAAAGCACCGGGTGGTGAAATAAATGATTGTTCATATTCTAATACAGAGTATTTCTGTAATGATAAGTAGTTATACTATCATTCTTTTTGTTCTGGTTAAGTTTGGTCAAATTAATTAAGCATTTAAACTAACCAGACTCGATTAATAAAAAGGTAACGTTGCTTTCACTAACTTTAACACACAATTTAATAAAACAAATTCTTCACATTTATTTATGCAAATGTACCATGGAAAGCAATAACCTTGTTATTGTTTTTCCAGTAATTCTCGCACTTCATGGAGCTTATTGACTCTGCATGTGGCATTATTTGTTCACAGCAACAGCTCTGTCAATATTAGTGTCAATTGTGTCACGTCAGTGTGTACATTGACACACTGCAACTGCCACTGATAATACAGCAATTATTAATTATATGTAATGTTAAAACATGCTAACAATATTAGATCTAAGTTAGCTGCAACAAAATTAAAGTAACAAGATGCTGTCCAAAGAATTAACCTCAGACTGCAACTGGGGAAGGAAACCTTTAAATGACTTATCGAGAATCCATCTTTCTTATTTTTACGTTTCTCACTCTTCGGAGGGATTTGTCAATTTTGTTTTTAGACATCCAAACTGCTACCACCCACACACTCAGCTTACAACTTGCTCCGTTAATTTATAGTTCTCAGTGAAAAATAATAATTTCTACACTGTTCGTCCAGTCGTCTTGCTTCATGTCCTTGGGTTCTTTCTTAAATGGTAACAGATGTGTCAATAAAACTAGGTGCCATCCATTCCTAATGAACAAAGGGAATGATTTTGTTCAGTCTGTGAAAAAGTCTATTTTGAGCCGCAATATTTTACAATAAAAACTCTGTGAAAAATGGTCCATCTGTGCATTGTGATTACATAGACAAATGGAAGTAGTTTCTAGTCATACAGTGGTGATTAAATAAGTATAATTTGGCAATTGCAACCAGTGGAGCAATAGCGGTCTGCTCCCAGTTTCTCCCAATGAATCTGTCTATGTTGTGTTCATCTACAGCGGGGGCAGAGAATTCTTCAAGTTCTGCTCCAGTAAAAAAGTCAGGTGAATCATCTCTCTGGATATTCCGTTCTCGCAGCGTGTTGGCTCGTCGTTTTGTTACTGTTTCCCATTTAACTTCTTTGTTCGTTCCGCATGTTCCCAGTGGTGACACCTGTTGTCATTCTAATGCATTTGTTATCCCGAATAGAATCAAGTCGTACATTTTTGCATTTATATCTGGGTTAAGTGATTTATTTTTTAAATATGCTGATATTAACATAGCAAATACTTAATAATTTGCCCACTAGAGAAATATTCAGACACCACAAAATGTAAATTATAGAAATATTGGTAAGAGAGATATTTAATTATAAATGTATATTGTACAGTGATATCTTTCCAGGAGCTATCCTCAATTAGTTTGTCACAGTGACAGCATGGTGGCTTAAACAAGCTAAGCTTTTTGCCCGCATTTCAATTATTAATTACAAAATCACTGAGGCCAAATTAATATGTACAATGTATTACATAATAATCATTTTGTTTGATATTGGCTGATTCACTCACATATTTGCATTGGTCAGTTTAGATTTCTGACTATATTAATACTGATAGTTTTATATATTTCCCATCAGATGTCGAGTTTATATTTGGTCAAATTATGGGAGACAAATAAGCCTGTGTCAGTTTTTATCTATAATGTTGTTGTGACTACCCGGGGGTAGTACAGTTTTAAAATGATCTAGTCTTCTGTATGGCCTTTCTTTTTTATGAATTATGTAATATTTTGTGTTACGTCGTCTGCTCTAACTCTTTATTTAATCTAGAGAGGGTATTGTCTGTTCAACCAGTCTTAAGTGTTGTCAATGTTGTGGACTGTGTGGTGATGTGGAATACATTGTGGACTGTGAGTTGATATGATGATCCACATATGTATTGCCAGTAATGTCGCACCCAGTGGTTGCTGTTAATACTTCTGCTGAAGTTGTCCGTGCTGCTGCAGCTTCCTGTGTGTGGCATGATGTTCCTGCTTCACTTCCTATGTCACTGCCACACCCGCCGTACTTTACAGTTCCTTTGACGATAACACCCTATATTATCACCTATTTTAGTTGTTTTTTTGTTGTTGTTGTATATTTAAGGGTCTTGCATGCAAAATGTAAGTAGGTAAACATTGACAGGCCTGTCAGATATTATCAAACATCTAGAAGATAAGATGTAGTGTGTGTAAAAAACTTATTTACCATTCCTGAGGTATTGTGTTATCTATTGTTTATCTTTGACTACACTCAGTCTATTTTAATTAAACTGTTTAGTTATCTTTGCATAATGGTATAATATAGTAGTACTTTTTCATAACACTATGGTTAAATATGCAAGTCCATTAAAATGACGTCCAATAACAGACAGTCATAATTATTTGCGTAGTTGCATAATGAAACAGACCTGTTTAAGTTGTTATTTCTTTGGAATGAATGTTATATTTCTAGACCTATTTAAGTTGTTAATTCCGTGGAATGTATGTTATATTTCTATTTTTTTAGCGAGTCATGCATCGAAGTTCCCAGCATATGAAAGGATTGTTCTACGAGACTGTGAGTGGCCGCTGGTCTTATTGGTTATTTTCTTACGATTGTGTTTGTTATCATTTACAACTGAAGGGTCGAAGAATGGTTTAGTCTTGTAATGTGCTGGTAATGCCTTCAAAATCGCGTGTATGATCGATATATAGGTGAAAACCTGGGTTTATAAATAATCTTTTTGTTTTTGTGTTCAAAATTTTAACACGCTTCTTTAAGTCCCGAAAGGTGCGTTCTTTAGATTATTTTTTTTCCGGGCTCATGTTGGCAAGCCTACCACCCACTCGGGGATTGTCTGCACCTACTTCAAGCCAGTGCTCATTTTGTTGTTGCTGCGGTGTGCTGCGTGATTTATGCATCCTGTCATTTTGTTGTTTGCAGACTTCATGCGTCCAATTTTGTTGTTGTTGTTGCAACTTCATGCTACAGTGGTCATGTTGTGTTGAGCCCATTTCTTGCAATGGTATGTTGTTTTGTTAATTCAGAGCCATCATGCGTCCTGGTCTGGTTGATGTTGAGACTTCATGCGTACAGTGGCAGTTGTTGTTGCAGCCACTTCATGCGTCCGTGGTCAATTACTGTTGTTGTTCACCCCACTTCATGCGCCAGTGGTCATTTGTTATGTTGCCCAAGTCTGCAGGTCACATTTATTCAAGTGGCTTTGTTTATTTGGGCCCCTCATTTATGGCTCCAGTGTCATCTTTTGTTTTCGGATCGAAAAATTAATAAGACCTAGATCCCCCAAAAAAATTTGACCGGCACAAAATTTATAATGTAATTCAGGTAGTTCTTCAAAAATTTTACATGCGGTTAAACAAACGCAGTTGCAAATTTGTGAATTTTGGTGCATCTGTAAAAAGCTTTTTCATAATCAGTAAGAAAACATAACATAATTATAGCCTGCCATTTCAGTACCATAATTATTTTTCGTCACCGCCCGATTCGTAAGCAATTTAATTGCCATTTACAAGCCGGCGAAGGCGCCCGTTCGCGGAAGCCACAGCGAACTGGCAGGAGACAAACGCGATTGATATCGGCGCAAACAAACAGGACTTTGTACCAAATTTACTGTGCCTAAAGTTAATTAAATGCAATCAAAGGAATTGGTAACATTTTAAACAAACACTTAAGAAATTACCACACAAACCAAGCGCTGGTTACACTATAGGTCGGTTTGAAAAACGATCGGATTGGTGCCGCGAAGCCGACGGCAGAGCAGAAGCCAGGGCCCGGGCACAACAAACAACGAACTCAGCAACGCAGTTGTACTTCTGTGTTAAATTTCTTAATATCATTAAATTGTTTCTAGATACACCTGTACAAGACAAACATGAGGATTTCATAAAAATAAGTGACAGTTAATTACAGCGTTATTGTTAGCTGTAGCGCCCATTTCCCCCCTGGCGGCAGAATTTCGGGGTCCACGACCGACCGCGTTATAGCCGATTCGCGTTATAGCGAGTCGCGTTATAGCGAGGCGCGACTGTATATATATATATTTGGTATGCAAAGTAGGAATATTTATTAATATATACTGGTAGATTTTTGTGTTCAAGATGTTTATGACAACTGTTACATTCCAAGTATATAGAGAACACCTACATTAGTGAGGTTGTAATGTCGCACCTGTAATTTTATATTGCATCATGTTGTTGCAGCCCACTTCATGCGTCCAGTGGTCATGTTGTTGTTGTTGTTGCAGCCCACTTCATGCGTCCAGTGGTCATGTTGTTGTTGTTGTTGCAGCCCACTTCATGCGTCCAGTGGTCATCTTTGGTGTGTTGGCGGACGTGACGAGAGACAAACTGGTGCGGGAGATGCCTGAGACCTATGAGTCGCCCCGTAAGTCACAGCGCACTGTCCACAGAATTACTGAATGTTTCTCAGGATAATTCTTTCAGAAACTTTCATTTTTCATGTCTGGAATTCTAGAAAACCCGCAGTATGCAAATTTGTGGATTTTGTGAGTGCCATCTTGTTACCAAAACGCTCTTTATCACAGATGGCAAAAGCTCAGACCTGGGAATGCAGAACCATAGTTTAAGTGCTCTTTGATGAGCCATACTGTGTGACATTGCCTCCCTACCAGATGGTTTGATGTGACTGGTGTTTGTTGTCTCCCTGCCAGAGGCCGAGGGTCGCAGTGAGGAGGAGACCAAGAGCAGCAAGTCTGGCATCATCAAGCTGGACGCCATCAGGGTGATCATGGACAAGGTGAGAGGCGGGGTTGTGACGGGGGGGGGCTGTGAGTGGGCGGGGTGGTGACTGGGTGGGGTTGTGACTGGGTGGGACTTAGGGAGGGGGGCGGTGAGTGGGGCCCCCTTGGGGAAGGGGGCAGTTGGGTGTTGAACTTTTTTTTGGAGGGGGCCAAATGAGGTTGGGAACTTATTTAGGGGGAAAATTTTGGGTTTGGGATTAAAAAAATGAGGGGGCATGAGTGGGACTGTGAGGGGGCATGGGTGGGACTATGAGGGGGCATGGGTGGAACTATGAGGGGGCAGGGTTGAGGGGGTGGGACTGTGAGTAGGTGGACATGTGAATGGGCAGGATGTGAAGTCAGTGGGGCTGTGAGGACTGAGAAGCAAATGTTGCGAATGGACATGGCTGTGAGTGGGTAAACTCTGGATGGGTGGAACTGTCAGCTTCACCAGCTGATAACTCCACCCATCCATAGTTTACCCATTGGCAAGCCTGGAAGCCAACAGTAATGAATAGGTACAAGAAATAAAAGGGAGGAGTTTGCTAAGATTTATGGGGGGAGCTTGTCGTGATGCTTAAATAGCAACTATGAGTGAGTGGGTGGAGCTGAGAGGGGCGGGGTTGTGAGGGGGCAGGGTTGTAAGTAAGCTGGGCTGGGAGTGGGCAGATCTATAAGTAGGTAGATTTGTCAGAAGGTGAAGCTGTTAGTGACGGGTGCAAGTAGGTAGAGTAATCACGAGGAAGAGCTTGTGATGGTTGTTAGTTTAAATATCAACTATGAGGGAGTGGATCTGCACAGTGATTGTTCATACCTATAATTGTTACTACCTATAATTGTTACTACATATAATTGTTACTACCTGTAATCCTGTTAAACGTGTTACTGAATGAGTAGTAAGACACATGCATGTCTCCCATGTGACAGGGTCGACACTGTGTGTTGGATGTCACCCCGAACGCTGTGGACCGACTCAACTATGCTCAGTACTCGCCCATCGTGGTGCTGCTGCGGGCAGAGAGCAAGTACGCAGTGAAAGAGCTGCGGTCTCGCTGGGCCCGCAGCTCCACCAAGAGTCCACGCAAACTGTACGACCAGGCCGTGAAGCTGGAGAAGGCATACAGCCACCTCATCACTCGTGAGTCGCGTCATGGGCCGACGTGTCATGTGACATGACACCATAGTGACAGTAGATAAATAAGCACTGTCCACTATTTACTCATAAGTTTGTTTCATTTGTCTCCTACGATCTGCCAAAAATCTCACAATTTCCTTGAAAGATTTTCAGATAAGAGCTGCCACGAAGACCCCCAGTTTCCTATAAAAATATTCAGTTTGTGGAACTGATAGTGACGTGGTTGACTTTAGTAATTTGTTTTACAACAAAACAAGGGCCAAACATTGCCGTGGAAAAACATCAGGACAGTTGTAGAATCTATCAGCAGTTGTTCAAGGTAATTTAATAATGACATATTGATTGCACTGCATAAAATAAAATAAATGACACCACATAGACAAACACACAAGGATATTACAGCACCCTAATTAAAATGAATGTGTTGTGCTATTTATAGACACAATTGATTTGACCAATGGAGAGCTGTGGTACAAGAAGCTGAAGGAAACGATTGACAAGGCCCAGCAGCAGCCAGTGTGGATGTCCGAGACAAAGGTGGGTCGGCAGCATGTGCTGGTGACACAACCCTTGTGGTCTACCAGTGCAGACAGGTTACAGCTTGGCTCAGTACTGTTAGTAACTACATTTCTAATTCTTCTGGTTTCATATTTTTAATACTATAATCCTATATGGAAATGCTGATCTCAAACTGATTTGTTTGAGAAAAAAAACTTGTTTTAGTGCACACAGATTACTATAGAAGTAACTATTTTTGTGGCAAAATATATTTAATGTTGTGAATTTGCTGGACTAATAAAACAACTAGGATATTTTGTTATATTTTTGCTGAGCCCTGAATGTTTCCCCGTGCCACTCCTTCCTCACCTGTTGTCACCACTAAATCTCTCCCCTCCAGCCCGAGGAGAGCCTGAAGGAAGACTTCCTCTTCCCGATGAGTAACCGCCTCAGTTACGCATCGTCCCCGGAGAGTGACGCGGAGATGAGGTCACATAGCATGTATGACGACAACGACGCGTCACCAACCCCCGTACGACGACCCATGGTGCGGTCCAACTCTGACCCCAGCATTGCAACCCTGGAAAACATCCCCGGGATCCCTCCCTATCAGGCTCCTCCCAGCTACATGCGTGAGGGCAAACATGTGAGTATAGGGGTCATGTCAAAGGGGGTCAATGAAACTGTCATTTCAGGTTTTATTAAGTCAGAATAAAAGTATCTATTTATTGGCGATAGTCACCTGTGCCACATATATTAGTCATTATGAAATAGATACATGAAGTTATAAACATTGATATACTTGAGGGAAATTTGAATTATCTGCAGGGATTATTCAAAATGTACATGGGATTTTTGATTCTTTATTCAGTCACAAAATATTTCTAGCGGTGACAGCCTTTTTTATCATGAGCTTTGTGTCTATACGTCTTCCACTTTGTTCTGGCTTACTGCTACACTCCGTTTAGTGGTTTATTAATTGTTTGTCGCTTAATACCCACCCAGCCATGAGTTCAAACGCTTGTTATTTTTATACAACTTTGGGTAATGCTGTGTAAGCTTAATTCACAATTAAACAATGATGTTTAATTCTCTATACACTTAGAAAACCTACATCTGATAGTCTTGTTATTTCTGACTCTCTGGGTTAATTTTCAGAAATAATTAAACCATTAGATTTATGTAGGTTAAGTCTAGAACCTGATGTTAACTGGAAGTTGTTTTTGTGTGTCAGGATGGTCGCGGCCCCCCAGAGAAGTCCCCCTACGCGTCCAGCAATGGCTTCAATCGCAGACACACAAGTGACCCAAGTGAGTGACAGTCTACACATTAACCTCGGCTACGACTGTGTCTACATTATATCTTTATGTATTTTTAATTGGTAATGGGGACAAATAAATTTACCATTAATGCTACCGAGAGCATTTACAGAGCTTTGACTAATCGACAGACTGAGTTTTAATTTTTAGTTCTCCATTTTGACAGGGATTGATGACAGATGCCAAAATGCAATAACTGGTCTAGTTTGTTACATGCACAGCGCGTGCTGTGCATGTCAAGACAGGCTTCAGGTTCCAGTGGCCAATCGTATGGTTAAAAACAATAAATTGTAATCAACCAAATTTCTTTTATTTTGCAAAGCAGTTTCTCAATACTAATGTTTTCATATTTCATGAAAACTGTAGACATTGTTGCAGTATGCGATGCTTTAAGTGGTAAGTCAGTGTCAGACTAGGGGCCTGTCATGCTCAACATTCAGCACCCGTTATGTTGTGAAGTGAGCCCCAATATGAGAAAGAATGATATATTTCCTAGATCTAAATCACCTATACGTTGCAGAACATTTACGAACATTCTCCTTTTTAATAAGTATTCTTGCATTTGAAATATTTATTTGATTTTGATTAAATCGAGTGATATACATCTTTCATACAGATGTAGACATTGTAGTATAAGTGTGGTTCCATGTTTTCCCAGGGGACGGAATGAGGGGCTATCCCCCTCCAACCCAGGATGGTCGCTACTTCCCCTCCTACTATGCAGGGAGTCTTCCCCGGGATCGCCACCCCCCTGCGCGGTCCAACATTGACACATATGCCACCCTCACCCCAAGTGAACGGCTCGCGGCCAAGGGAAGCCCAGGTTAGACTTTGTCTGTTTTCACGACACCTTCATTCTGGCCTACTCAGTATACAATAGTGGTATTTTATTTTGTAAATTTTAGTTATGCAGCCTTCTGTTTTATGTACATATTTTTATTTTATTTTAGTAATATGACCTACTCTTATGACTGAACGTATGTCTTTGATGTCTGAAAACCATGTCTTACAAGCACATTTTAAATATTGAGTTTCTAAATACCTATAGCTCTACATTGAATGTATTTTGTTTACATTTTGCCAGTATGTTTGAATTCTGAAGTTATTAGTGATATTCCCATGCAATATTCTGTAATTCAGGGAATTGTCTCCACAAATCATTGTGACGTCAAATCTCAGTGTCTTCCGAGACATTGTTTACTTTCGTGATCACCCCTAAAATACTACCAATTGGTTGCCAGGGCGACGCTATGATGACATGCGGGACAGATCGCCCTACGACCGAGCAGACATAGAGAGACGCCCCTCAGCCATGGAGCGACTGCGCCCCGGTTACCCGCCCCCTCGGGATACCTCCATCTACAGCTACCGTGTGGAACAGGGGCCGCTCGACTATGAGAAACGCGGCTTTGACACAAAGGTAAGTTTGTACATCAGTTGAAGAAGAATACTGAAGATTAAGGCACTTTTTACAATAATAATATCATTATAATCTATAGTTATACATTGAAATTAAGAAATATGGTCCATTTTAATTAAACGGAATCAAATGTAACAGAATGAAGCTTTTAATGGTATCAAACTGTGCTGACCTGAAGTGAATGTGTCAAGTTCAGTATTAGAGGTGGTTGCTGAAAAGGAGTTATTGTGAATGTGATGTTGAGTAATTCAGTCAGTATAAACTTAATACCTTAAATATGTGCATGTAAATTGGATGAGAATGCTTTTTGAAATGACTGGACAATACCCAAGTGACCATACTGATGTCAGTTATGTCACAGACCAGAAAGAGTTTGCTTTTACCCAAAGAACAAAATATTAACGACAACTTGAAAATGGACACTGTCAGGAGGACCGTTTCTTTGACATGGAACATCCATCTTTGAACAGAATCTGTTGTTTCTTTTAAGAAAGCCACCTCTGTATCACCAAGGACACTGTCTGTACCCTCCAGTGACAATGTTCATGTCACACATCCTGGTTTTAACCATTCTCAACGTATGCATTCACTTTTAAGGAGTGACATTGAGTTTATAGAACAACATCATGCCATTGGGGTCATAGGAATGGTAATGAAACGGTCCCTGTATTTATATTACAAATGAGTAGTAGTATAGGTAAGTGTGACCTTTGACCTGTTGCAGCCGCTGTACGCGGATGGCTCGTCCTACAGCAGCGACTCTTACACGAGATACACGTCAAATCCAGCAAACAAACACGACGACTCGAAACTGCGCGAGAAGTTTGGAACGACACAACTTCCCCGGCCGCCAGACAAGCCCAGCCGCATGGACCCCTACCAGTTCACTCGCAGCACTGCAGAACCTTACAAGCCCAATCAAAGCCCCAAGACTTCCAACACCAGCCGCAAGCTGTCCGACGTCACTGCCAAGTACAGGTATATGCGCTTGTACGTATCACACCTGCTTGCTTCTAGTGCTCCTGCATCCTTAGTGTGCCTTCTTATCATGTATCTCACTGTCTGTGCATGATCCTTGTCACAGTCTTGTAAAACAATATTTCAGTAATTTCTTCAATTCAAAGGTGTCTTAAGGGACAATATGCAGATTTTCAAATAATTGTATTTTGTGTTTGTGTGTAAAGTTTTTGTACGACCCTTTCTAAAACATGTATCTGTATTTTGGGGTTCACGTATTTTCCCAAACATTGATCAAAAACTTTATGAAAATGTTACTGTTAATACTTAATCAGAAGTGTCATATTTTCACTGACTTCATTCCATGTATTTTTTAAGATAACTTTGGTGTGAATCAACACAAAGTTAGGTGGCTTTGGATGCTGCAAGTATATTGGCAGTTGTAAATGTTTTGTTATACACATTGAATTTTTATGATTTAATCAATGACTGGTTCACAGTAAATGGATACTATACACAATAGATTTTTTTATTTGTAGCAAACAGCACAATAGCAATCTATTAAAAATTGTTCATGTAGCACCACTATGTTATACTATCATATTTGTATTGTATAAGTATAAAAGTAGCAAATTATTCTTGCCTCTATTCAGTAGGATTTATTTAGTGTTTGTAACCTTGTAGCATAAACAGTTTGTTGCATGCAGTTTTTACAGTAGCTGACTGAATTAGGTAACATGGCCAGGTGTTGCATGAAACGTTGTTGTCATGGTGATAGTAAACTGTAGCATTCCAGCACGCAGTCTCAGTGACAGATTTTTCTAGTTTTATGGATTGTAGATTAGTAGATAGCAATGCCACAGCGTGTCATTTTCTTCATCTTTTTGCATGCGTTGCACGCATTCATCACCTGCAACACACAGATGCACTCGCCATGCACCATTGCTGCAATATCACATGTTTATTCCTCAGTATGGAACCTGGAATAATTATGTTATTAATAATTATAATTTGGCAGATTATTTTATAAGTTAGAATGTGTCTCCGGTGTTTAGAGGTAATGATTATGGAGTGCTTATTGACCACATCAATGACACTTCAAAATTAAACAGTTAATATTGATAACTATACATGCTCGTCACTTCATGATGTAATAATTTTGTGTTTGTTTAAACCAAAAGTGGTAGCAATTAAGTCAATTCTTGCCTTATCAAGAATGGTTATTTGTATAGTCAGTTTTTTAGATTTTATCATAAGAAGACAACAAATATAATACTGCATTTTATCTCTACAATGTTGCGCCACCACCAGGCAAGACGAAAGTCTCAGTCCACCAGCGCAGACTTCTGTGAGTTCGTCAAAGCACGGTGGCGCCCCTGCTGTGGCACCGAAGCCAAACACAAGCCAGCTGAAGGCGAAGTCTGAGAGCACCCTGTATTCGGAGCGCAACCCCCCTCTGTCCCCAACCAGAGGGCAGCACTCGCCCTACTTCCCGGCCAAGTCCCAGAGCAACTTGGAGAGGCCCCAGCCTGATGGACAGAAGGGAGGAGTATATGAGAGGACGAGTCAAAGGTTTGTAGTATGTCCACTGTCAGACAAGGGGGGTGAATGAATTCACGTTGAAGTTTGCATGTAAAGTGTCCAAACGAACTAGTAGGCTGCATGTAAAATTATATACACGTGTGTAATTACCTTTAAGTGTACACCGATAAAATTCACATACCTGTAAATAAATGCATGTGCACACATTTGTATACACACATACACAGTGCAGACATGTACTGTATAATATATACATACACTCTGCTGGATACATTTAACATACATGCATGCATACTTGCATACACAGGCACACAAATACACACACAGGTGCATACACACAGACACGCATGCACACACGCACACCTAACACACACACACCACATATACACACACACGCACACACACTAACATATGTTTATACTTGTACTCAGTTACTACACACAGTGTGTGTGTGTTCCCAATGGTGTAATAACAGTTGTCATAACACAATGGAATGACTGCGTAGTGTTACAACAGTATCATGTAGATGGATGTTCTAGAGTTGAATGATGTGATCTTGGTTCTCAACCATCCCATACATCCCATAATCGTATTAACAAATTGACCATGTCTCGTGCATCCCATCATGCAGCAGGAACTACCCAGACTACCCGTCCCCAGTCAGAGTGGGGTCGCAAGACATGTCACCTAGTGGCGTGGAGATGCGACACACATACGCCACCTACAGACCACCAGCAGAAACGCAACGTCTCGACACTTACGGCCCGCCTGTTCGGGCACCTAGTGGTTACCGTGACAACGTAGGGTGGCAGCCGGCGCCACCTCGTGGCTCATATGCCAACCAAATATACATGGATCAGGCAGAGGCTAGTCTCGCAGTGAACAATGTGAGGAGAGACGATAGGCCAAATAAAACATATGTGGAGCACGGAGACAGATCGCTGGATCGGGATTCTGGGTACCCGAGTTCGTTAGAAAGAACCAGGTGTGTGTAGTGATTGTAACAACGTAACGAGCATGTGTATGCATTGTTGTAATTAAGTCAACACCTGGGGTTAACATAGGTCAAGGTCACAGTCCAGTGACATCATTAAAGTGTATTTTCAAAGTAAATGTATACTACAAGTTGACAGCTTGTTGTCAGGGTAACATCCTCCCCCTGCCCTCCTTTTCCATACTCTATAAATAATCTTCCCATTCTCTGTTCCCGCATAATAATCCATTCCCCCCATTGTTTCTTCCCATTAACGAAACCGTAGAAAGTACCATTTACATTGACTGTTACAGACGTCATGATTTCTTCCAATATAAAAAACAGCTGCAAAATGTTGCCCCTTTGTCTTAGTTGAGTGATGGGTAATCTAGCCCCTGGTGTTGACTTTAACTTGTCACTAACCGACAACAGGCAACAAATATTTGCATGTAATTAAATGTAAGACACACATGTTTACAACATGATTATTGTAATAAGTGCATTTGTAAATTACGTCTCCATTCAATAAAACCATTTGTGGAGCCATGATCCATTTCATAGCCATGGTGTGAAATGAATCAGTAGTTATTGTAGTACAACAGTGTATCCTAAATAGTTGATTTACAAAATTAATGATCATGCATAGACCACACAAGGTTTCATACTATCCAGGCAGTAAGGTCCATCGTCCTTGACCTACCATGATAGGTCCATGGTCCAATACCATGTTTGTTCCAAAGAGATCCTTATTCTCGTCTCATCTTCTTGGCCCTGGGTTTGCGTTGCCAGAAGCGAGAACACCGGTTAGTCATGTGACATGTTGCGGTTGCCATTTCTAGTGATTTCCGACCGTCCTCGTTCAACAACTTTGAGTCGTACAAGAAACTTGTCACGCCCGGGTTTTATGGTGCAAAAAAGTCAATCTCAGAGGAGGTCGATCCTCAAGATAGGTAAACACAACCACGTAAACATTGCTTTTTGTGGTTGACTGGTTCCGGGCGTTCGTCTTTGTTTTGTAGTTATCCTGAACGTTTAGTTTTCCTTGTGTGTATAACCTCGGTTTCGGTTTTGTGTGTTGTGTTTGAGTAGGTTTGGCTTTGTAAGGATTCACATGGCAGTGTGATCTAACATTCTCATAGCAGGTTGAAGGAGTCGTTTTGTTTCCTGATTTAAAGTATCATTTTCTGATTTACACACGTTCTCGTTAACTGTTAGCCTAACAAGTAGTTGACGCTTGAGCTTTCGTAGAATCAATTACGTTTTGTTGGCTGTGTTTTCTGTGTGTGTGGCATGGGTTCATAGGTCACGACCTGGTTTGACTGACACTTGACCTGACCTCTTTGTTGCAGTAGACCTGGAGCTCTGCTGAATGATTGTGTACATACTCTGTGCAGACTAGCTAATAGTAACTGCTTCAATAATGTCAAAATAAAGTTGCTGAGAGAAGGGTGGCTTCAAATGCCACAGCAGCGTCTTTGTGACTTGCTAATTCCATAAATTCATTGTTATCATATCCTTCATTCAGTATTAAGTAATGTTATTGCTATCAGACCCACAACTTACTAATGACATCATGTATGAATTAACATTTCATCAAATAAAATAACAAAGTATAGCACTTAGTGCACTCTGGTTTTAATCTGACCCTTACACATGTAATGTATCTGCTGATGTAGAGAGACAACAGATGGCAGCAGTGGTCTCATGGTGTATAATCGTGAACACAGGAACAGTGCATTTGAGTCGTATAAGAAGCCAACATCGCCGTCCGACAGTAAACAGCCGTCTGCCGAGGGAGAGGAAAAAGAGGACTCGGCACATGTCAGGTTAGTGAGGACATAGTTGGTGACATTGTCACATGAGATGTGTCACAGGCTTTAGTTTTTATTATGTGCTGACATTTATATTGTGTTTTATTAACACTGACCGTTCAGAAAGTATCTTCTGTACTGGGTGAACATTAGAATGTGTCATAACAAAGAGAGTTAATTAAATTAATTACCATGTGCTATTTTTCTGATCAAATAATATGTAATCTTGTTGAAATCATCAAATTACTTCACTTCTTACCACTGACTGCATAGGTTGAGATAAATAATGTTATTTTGTAGCGTATGTTGAACCAGTGCCACTTTTGTTCTGGTGATTATTTACTTTATAATTATTTAATTATTTGTCTGTAGAGTTTATGCAAGGTAAATAGATTTGCACAAACAAGCATGCTATGTGGTGCTAGCATTCACATTGTATGGGACGTTTTAACTGCGATGAAATGGGGCTACATTAAGATGAGCTGTTAAAACAAACTGAGGAAGGATATTTCAGGCATATATGACCACTTGTTATTGGAAAATTATTAGAAGAAAATCAGGAAATCCAGTTTTAAATTTGTGTATCATAATTACTGTCCATTAATTATGAACGAGTCAATACCTTTCACATGATGACAGCCAGACATGTTCTTTATTGTTGACTGATTCTTTCAGGCAAATGTCCGACCTTGACATCCCAGAGGAGGAAGGTCATAGGGTGGTGGCTACAGCCCGGGGGGTGTTTGACAGCAGTGGCGGTGTGCTAGAGTCTAAGGAGACTGGTACGTACCACTACACTTGCTTGTGTTGATAGAAGTACAGAATTCGAGATGTAGAGTCCATGTTAAAGTGTATGAAAATGTGACATGTAGTTGTCACTACATGCGAGATAGTTATTCGTCTAGCTGGTTACACAGTGTATGAGAGCTAATAAATTATTAACAACATCCAACATTCAATCTTTTGATTGCAAGTTTACAATTTACAGCTTCATTAAAGCTCCTAAATAGCAATAGCTCAGTAAGTAGAACATCATATGCACACTCAAGAGAATCAAGGTTTCACTCCTGTGATGCAGAGTTAAAGCCTGAGCAAGTTTGTTCACCCTACATTGCTCTAGTTCACTCAGCTGTACAAATGCATGTTGATATAGACTGGTGGATATTTGAGGACGAATAGTATTTGTGCTTTAATTGCAGTGTGGCTGAATTTTTCCCAAAAAGTCATGATGATGTGTGAAGAGCTAGTCTTCCAGGAAATGAAGTGGTTTAAACAGCCCTAAGAATGTGGTGCTGTGCGATGCAAGATCTTACATTTCCTGTTTTTAAACGTGTTTGATTGACATCTCACCTGTGTGTTTGATGTAGGTGTGAGCATCATCATTCCAAAGGGAGCGATCCCAGACGGTGTGCAGCAGGAGATCTACTTCAAGGTGTGCCAGGACAACAGTATTCTGCCTCCCCTCGACAAGGAGAAAGGTACGACCCACGCCATCCTGTACACTGTGTTCACACGTCAACAGATGCAGCCAGGAAGACAGTTGTCTGTACTTCAACATGCTATATAAGTTATGGTGTTTAAAACATCAAACTCTCAAACGAGAGAACCCAGGTTCATATCTTCTGCTGATGTGGTGAATGTGGGGCAAGTTTGGTCACTACTATGTTGCTTCAGCCAACTTAGCCGTATGAACGTACCTGGCTGTAGACAGTGGTGGATATTTGTGTACGAATAATCTTGATGCATTAATTGCAGCACGACTGAGTACTTCTAGACAAGTTGAACAAGTTTATATATACATATATGTACCCCGAGGGTAATAATTACCTGTTGCTGTCCAGGGGAGACGTTGCTCAGTCCTCTGGTGATGTGTGGACCTCACGGACTCAAGTTCCTCCAGCCAGTGGAGCTTAGACTGCCTCACTGCGCCTCAGTCAATCCAGACAGCTGGTCATTCGCACTCAAGTCCAGCAGCTCACCCACAGGTACAGGCAGCCCTCAATAATACACCCACCTGATAATTAGGGCCACCTTATAAAATCGTTTTATTTTCATATTGGGTAGATGTTTTGGGGACTTCTGGCAAATTTGACAGTGATGAATTAAATATATATACATATTTATGATAAATTATGTATATTTATGAATATATTATGAATTATGTATGTAATTATGTATATTTAGCATAACATTTTTCATTCAAGTGCATAACATGTATTTGTTTGTGTAAAACGAAATACATGTTGATTACGTTCTTCCAACTTGATGAAATTGTTCACTAATATACTTGTTTTTGACATTGTTGAAAGTTATCCTGATTCATGGACACATCTTGTCATGTCCCTGCTCTCCTCCGTAATGGTCAGGAACTTGTTCTAACTCGACACTCTCGTTGCAGGTCACCCGACACAGTGGCAGAACATGACCTTGGCCGGCATCGACGGTCTCGCCCAAGGTCGCGTCGGCAAGAACAGTGTCTCAGTTCTCGTAGATCACTTCTGATCTCAGAAATGTGTCAATAGAGAGAGAGAGAGAGCACTTCAAACTTTGTCAGTTTCCAAAGCACAGCTGGTGGTGCCATCTAGATACAACCAGAGCAGTTAGATGTTCGGCCAACTGGAATAAATTTTTTCGACATTCGACATAATGCGTGTCTATGGTGATGTTACGCATCAGGTTCCGTTGGTTTTTGCGGAAAATGGATATTGTAGACGGTAAACTGATCGAATACTGGGTATGGAGAGACTCAGTTAAGTGCAGCATGTCTTATACCTGAATTGTGTTTCTTATAGATATTTTTGAATGTCATTTAAGATCACTGTAATTAATCATTTTCGATAGTGAGCAGCGGGGGGGGGACCAAATGCACCTAAATTGGGTTGGTTTAATTGTGAAACTGCTGTGTTTTGTCGGGTATTTGTAAAGGCCATCTAAAACAAAGTGACCTTGCACTGATGAATTAAGTCATAAACTTGATGACAGTGAGAAGAATAATGTGTACATGAACTCAGTCAATGTCATCGCAGGGTAAAGCTTAAGACATAGCAGATAGTAGTGCTACTTTTGTATGAATACTTGTTTCCTAATTAGGCTCAGCATTGGTCGTCTTGAATCAGTTACGTGGTTGTACAGAGGATGAACCTGTTAATGTCTACTACTTGTGCCTTGCCAGGCCTCCAGGGGCGATACAATAGTAGTCGTGTTTACTTGTTTGTGTTTGTTTGTGTTACCCTAAATGTCAATAGGAGGCCTTATGACTTCAAATTAGTAGTGAGAAATAAGAGACACAGCTAGACTCAGGTACACAACGCAGCAATATAGCTTATGTATATGGGACCCAGTCTACAGAGATCATGGCACAGTGGTGTCACTGACGTGAATGTTCACGTCAAGAAAGGGTGCTTTATACTTGTTAAGATTGTAGTAAAGTTGTGGAATAGTATAAATGCCCACCACATGTGCCATAATGACAGCAGTTGACAGTTTGTGGTTCAACATTGAATGATTCTAGGTCAAGGTCATATAAAGGGGTGAAAATCAGCCAACCTTATTTAAAGTCATTGATAATTATGTTGATTTCACCTAAGTTCTGTTCATGATGTTGCCCTTTCTGTCTTCGGCTGTTCTTGTCAAAGTGCTGATGCGTAGTTGGTAATGTTATCTTGCCAATTTGGACTGCTTTGTCTTTTGTCCTGACTTGTCATCCAAAGTATTTATAAAATGTGACTTCATCCTATTTTTCCTCCTACCTGATTATACTTGCAATCAGCAGGTGTAGTCGGGTGTATTTTTATTTTGACACTGAATTGTAACAAAAGCACCTGCATGTAGTTAACTGACACACACCTGCTTTGTTGATCACATGACCAAAATCTGAACAACGTATTATATGTGGACAAATGGGATATAGCAGGTTAATGCTAACCCTTTTACACCAAGACTTATGGGCAATCGATATGGTTAACCACCACCCAAAGATGTTCCTTGTCCATCCAAACCACGGCACCCGTGGACAACAGTGACTGCACTGGCAGCTACACCTAACATAGAAGTCACGGCAATGACAGGGACAATGAATTGTACAGAATGACAGCTATGCAGTAATATATGAGTAGTGACAATGTTGACAGAGCAGCTATATAGATAGTTAGCTGAGTATAGAGTATGACTGCCGAGTCAATAAATGTGTACAGTAATTTTCTTACAGTAATAATTTTGTACAGGTGAGATAATGTAGTGCCATTGCCTCTAGGGCACGTCGCTAGATATCGATATTTGTAATATGAAAATCGGTAAAATTCAACAGGCAGATTCGGTGTTTATTATAGTCTGTTTCTGAAAATAGTCACTCGTGTCTTCCTGTATGTGAATTTAGCCTATCCTGTCCAGTGGCTTTTGTTGTCTAGTGCTAACTCTGTGTGGTTCATAGTAAATAATACGCTTCACTTTACCTGATCTGTAATGTTTTGGTACATACGTGCTAATCATTTACATCAGTGTCCACTGTTTATCGAAACATTGCCTTGATCACGTCAGAGTTTGATGGTATGATTTAACAAGGTTTAACAAGTTGAACAAGGAAGCCTATGGCTTATCGAGTGTTCACTAAATTAATAATAATAAATTAATATAAAATGCCACTAAAATGCTACTACACTGTAATTAAAATACATTGTCTCTAAAAATACATAAGTAAAAATACAAGGTTTTTGGCAAGGTTTAATAGAACCCTTTGTAAACACACTGTATTTACATTTAAAATGTGTTGTTATTTTACTGTGCATGAAAAATGTTTATTATGAAAGTGTGAACTGCTTGTGATCGACCTTTGAACTTTATGAGAAATTTAACTGCAATGAGCAATTTTGGAACAGGATGTAGTCCACTAAGAATATGCAATATATATGTACACATATCACTTTGTACTGTATATTCATATACCAACAAAACAAATGTGCCAGTTAGGTGAATTAGTTTTTGTAGACCCCATCTACAGTGTTTCTTTTCTACCATAATTATGTACAGTTTCAAGTGTGCAATTTTACTAATATTTTTCCTGCTATCGTGTCTTTTTCATTGTTATTGATGCTGTGGATTGAGATGTGTCTGTTCGATCCCGAGCCAGCGTCTTGTCTGTGAATGTAACACAATCATTTGTAGCCTGCCTTTTTTATCCAATCGAGTATTATTTTGGTGAAATAAAATTTTAGTATGCATTTGTTGGCTTGATATTGTTTATTATTCAATAAAACGCTGTACAGCAGACATTGTACTGGGCAGCTCTAGGAAATGAGACAACCACAGGAAATTTAAAAACTACGTAGCATTGACTGAGAGACGCCTTCACCATCGTGTAACATTTATTGAGAAACCCCTCCTAACAAGAGATCCCTCCGCCCTCATGAAACATTTATTGAGAAACCCCTAACAAGAGATCCCTCCGCCCTTGTGTAACATTTATTGGGAAACCCCTCCTAACAAGAGATCCCTCCGCCCTCGTGTAACATTTATTGAGAAACCCCTCCTAACAAGAGATCCCTCCGCCCTCATGTAACATTTATTGAGAAACCCCGCCTAACAAGAGATCCCTCCGCCCTCGTGTAACATTTCTTGAGAAACCCCTCCTAACAAGAGATCCCTCCGCCCTCGTGTAACATTGAGAAACCCCTCCTAACGAGATCCATCCGCCCTCGAGTAACATTTATTGAGAAACCCCTCCTAACAAGAGATCCCTCCACCCTCATGTAATATTTATTGAGAAACCCCTCCTAACAAGAGATCCCTCCGCCCTCGAGTAACATTTATTGAGAAACCCCTCCTAACAAGTGATCCCTCCGCCCTCTAGTAATATTTATTGAGAAACCCCTCCTAACAAGAGATCCCTCCGCCCTCAAGTAACATTGAGAAACAAGAGATCCTCCGCCCTCGAGTAACATTTATTGAGAAACCCCTCCTAACAAGAGATCCCTCTGCCCTAGAGTAACATTTATTGAGAAACCCCTCCTAACAAGAGATCCCTCCGCCCTCGTGTAACATTTATTGAGAAACCCCACCTAACAAGAGATCCCTCCACCCTAGAGTAACATTTAATGAGAAACCCCTCCTAACAAGAGATCCTCCACCCTCGAGTAACATTTATTGAGAAACCCCTCCTAACAAGAGATCCCTCCGCCCTAGAGTAACATTTAATGAGAAACCCCTCCTAACAAGAGATCCTCCGCCCTCGTGTAACATTTATTGAGAAACCCCTCCTAACAAGAGATCCCTCCGCCCTAGAGTAACATTTAATGAGAAACCCCTCCTAACAAGAGATCCCTCCGCCCTCATGTAACATTTATTGAGAAACCCCTCCTAACAAGAGATCTGTCCACCCTCGTGTAACATTTATTGAGAAACCCCTCCTAACAAGAGATCCCTCCACCCTAGAGTAACATTTAATGAGAAACCCCTCCTAATAAGAGATCCCTCCACCCTCGTGTAACATTTATTGAGAAACCCCTCCTAACAAGAGATCCCTCCGCCTAATGAGAAACCCCTCCTAACAAGAGATCCCTCCACCCTCGTGTAACATTTATTGAGAAACCCCTCCTAACAAGAGATCCCTCCGCCCTAGAGTAACATTTAATGAGAAACCCCTCCTAATAAGAGATCCCTCCACCCTCGTGTAACATTTATTGAGAAACCCCTCCTAACAAGAGATCCCTCCGCCCTAGAGTAACATTTAATGAGAAACCCCTCCTAACAAGAGATCCCTCCGCCCTCGTGTAACATTTATTGAGAAACCCCTCCTAACAAGAGATCCCTCCGCCCTAGAGTAACATTTATATGAGAAACCCCTCCTAACAAGAGATCCCTCCGCCCTCATGTAACATTTATTGAGAAACCCCTCCTAACAAGAGATCTGTCCACCCTCGTGTAACATTTATTGAGAAACCCCTCCTAACAAGAGATCCCTCCACCCTAGAGTAACATTTAATGAGAAACCCCTCCTAATAAGAGATCCCTCCACCCTCGTGTAACATTTATTGAGAAACCCCTCCTAACAAGAGATCCCTCCGCCCTAGAGTAACATTTAATGAGAAACCCCTCCTAACAAGAGATCCCTCCACCCTCGTGTAACATTTATTGAGAAACCCCTCCTAACAAGAGATCCCTCCGCCCTAGAGTAACATTTAATGAGAAACCCCTCCTAACAAGAGATCCCTCCGCCCTCATGTAACATTTATTGAGAAACCCCTCCTAACAATAGATCCCTCCGCCCTAGAGTAACATTTAATGAGAAACCCCTCCTAACAAGAGATCCCTCCGCCCTCATGTAACATTTATTGAGAAACCCCTTCTAACAAGAGATCCGTCCACCCTCGTGTCATGTTTACCGAGACTTCAAAACCTGGGCAAGTTTAGCTCACAAGTATCTATTTACCACTGTAAAGACAGAATGGATGTTTTTGCATGAATAATCTGCACGTTATGCTGCATTCCAATCCACTAGTAATTATCATAATTATATATATATATGTATATATATATATATATATATAAATATATATATATATTATATATATATGACTTTGCAATGCCTACTTTACAAGTGATAAACTAGGTTTGTTCCTGAATCAAGTTCACTAAGTCATGTTTATGATATAAATGAGCACATTGGAATGCAGCACAACGTTGAATGCTTCCCAAAGAATCAAGATGGCACTCATCTGTAGTGTGCCAGGGAGAATAAATGCTTTGGAGAATGGTTAGTGTGCTGTAATGTATAAGAACATTAACTTTACTGTGTGAACACAAACACAGAATCCATTGGTAAATCTTGGCACTCTTTATTCTTAACACTATTCTACACAAAACAACTTCAGTGAAAAACATCTCATAAAATTACACCAATTTCACATGTAATTATATACAATGCACAATAAGTGCCTGGCAAATGTCAGTTTTGCTACTGAACTATAGCCACCTTTTACAACTGCCTATAAATAGACATAACATGAATAAACCAACCAACAGTCTAGTTTAAATACTATTTAGAAATTTTGACCCGTTTATATAAGATTTGTATATATAAATTTGTTTGCAAGAAATCCTTTGCAAGAATCTTTCACGAAATCCAAAAAATATACTATTTTACAAATCCTAAATGGTCCGGTCTGCATTCTGTTATAGCATAAGACAACATTTGAAGATAATTTTTGATTTAACTCCGAGAACTGACCTCTCCATCATGTGACCTGTGTCTACCAAAACCTTCATCATGCCATCAGAATTGAATGGCAAATGATTCTATCAACATTTTGTTGCTTGATGTGCGTACTGCCTATTGCCAGGTCTTTCTCTAGGTCACATGATGGGTAGGTCTATTAGATTAATCCGTAGAATACCACTGTAAAGACAGAATGTCATTAGAAAAAGCGTTGGCCATTGTCAGTTATTGCAACACCGTCTGGCAGGAATTTTAATGCCTGGTCCCAACACGTATATTGACCATTTTGTGGCGACAATCACCTAGTTACACACTATACTGTAATCGACATAAACCTGCGTAGTTTTAGAAACTGGGGATATACTGTAAAAAAAATCTAGCAATTTCTCTCAAAGAACCAGAGAAAATAAAAAAGTATGATCAATTAAGAAATCTCAAATACCCTTGCAAACTATTGTTTGAGATCAGGAATTTCATTGAGATAACATTGTGATCGTTCCTGTCTGCCTTGCCATTGTAAATATCTCATTTGGCTATGTCATCAAAGCACGCCTTGTGTCAGCAACCAACAATGTCAGTGCACTCTTGTGTCAATAGCATCCACCAGCTCACAAATGGTTTCTTGTAAAATCAATTAAAATAAGAAAATATCTCACCACAAAAAAATAAACACAATAAAATTATTATTAAAAGGTAGGCAAGAAAAGTTCTACTCAATCGGATCATGCCACAAGATCAGTTTCTAACTCAAATCAGCTGGACTGAAACGAGACAATCAACACACTGACAATATACCATTGTTACCTTGAGGATTAATTATCAACACTGCCAAACACCTCCAGGGTTCACCAACGTTGTCATCAGACAAACCAAGAAGACACATAAACATGCCATTATATCGAGTATTTCCTGCCAAGCAAAATCTACTCTGCTATTTTCTGGCAAGTTTCGGGAATTCAGCACCTTGTTTTTAACTGCCATCTATGCATACTGGATGACTGCGACACTTCCAAGACGGCTGCAGGCACCCAACTAGACGAATGCTCAATAAATACATCACTGTATGCTAACTGTTCAGAAGTATTTGTCTATGATTCTTTGACCTCCATAGGAGAACAAACTGGCTGCCGACCGACACACTCAGCCTCCAAAAGGGTAGGTGAAGTGTTAGACTTCTGCATGTCTCGATACAATGACATAGTTATAGCATTCTGTAAAGACAATGTTGTGTTGTTGCAGCTATGCACAGCACATGAGTATCTCACGGATATCACAACCTTCAAATGTGGCGAGTATTTATTTACATGCACGTACAGTGTCGATGTAATCATTGAATAACTCCACACATAAAAACCAGGTTAACATCGCTATAATAATTATTATTCAGTTAAAACAGTCATGATGATATTATGTTAGTAATGATGACAGTTGCAGTCACGATTTATTTTCAAACACTAAGGGCAAGGGCTAAATTCAGTCACGCGCACAGAAATTCAAACCATGGAAAGGCCACGCCATCTTATAACATGGACTTATAATGACACTTCATGTAAATTTCATACACGTCAAAGTTCAGAATCATTACACCACACAATATAATAAGTTAATCTTTCAAAATCTCCACACATTTTCCCTCTGTAACACAGCTCAGTCACACTATTTACAATGTTTTGCTATATACAGGCAGACTCTGACAGCTTTACCCCAAAATACATCATATTTACAAGACACAAGAATTCAAAACCATCACATGGAATTGAATTCAAGTTAATAATCAGATATGTCATTCTTATTTCCATCCTACTTTGGGGCAATGGCTGTCATTCAAAGACCTTTCGGACGGTGCAAATCATGTACCAAATCTAGGCTAACAATGATCTAGAAACTAACAAAACAGTCAATGGTTATTCACTAGCTATGTCTTTGGCAGAAACCATCTCAACTGCATGTTAGGGATACATTTGATGGACTTTCCTTTTTCAGATGCATAGGACCAAAAGATAATTTTTGTGTTCCTTTGAACCTATCTGACAGTTTAAACAATGCACGAAAGAAATTTAATTAGTAGCACCTTGATACAGTCAACCATGTGATGGAATTGCCACCACTAGTTGATCTGATGACTATTGCGGAAACATCCAGAATTGCCACCAATAGTTGATCTGATGACTATTGCGGAAACATCCAGAATTGCCACCAATAGTTGATCTGATGACTATTGCGGAAACATCCAGAATTGCCACCAATAGTTGATCTGATGACTATTGCGGAAACATCCAGAATTGCCACCAATAGTTGATCTGATAATTATTGCGGAAACATCCAGAATTGCCACCAATAGTTGATCTGATGACTACAGTGGAAACATCCAGAATTGCCACCAATAGTTGATCTGATAATTATTGCGGAAACATCCAGAATTGCCACCAATAGTTGATCTGATGACTACAGTGGAAACATCCAGAATTGCCACCAATAGTTGATCTGATGACTAAATGTGGAAACATCCAGAATTGCCACCAATAGTTGATCTGATGACTACAGTGGAAACATCCAGAATTGCCACCAATAGTTGATCTGATGACTAAATGTGGAAACATCCAGAATTGCCACCAATAGTTGATCTGATGACTAAATGTGGAAACATCCAGAATTGCCACCAATAGTTGATCTGATGACTACAGTGGAAACATCCAGAATTGCCACCAATAGTTGATCTGATGACTAAATGTGGAAACATCCAGAATTGCCACCAATAGTTGATCTGATGACTAAATGTGGAAACATCCAGAATTGCCACCAATAATTGATCTGATGACTACAGTGGAAACATCCAGAATTGCCACCAATAGTTGATCTGATGACTAAATGTGGAAACATCCAGAATTGCCACCAATAGTTGATCTGATGACTACAGTGGAAACACCCAGAATTGCCACCAATAGTTGATTCCAGAACTACGGTGGGAATACCCAGAATTGCCACCAATAGTTGATTCCCCATCTAAGGACACATCCAGGACTGCCACCTACAGTTGTTCGTCTGCGACTACAGTGGGATCCAGTAACCGCCATGATTGCCGCTCCTGTTTGGAATATTGTACATATCGCCGTCAGGAAACTCTTCTTCTTGATCTGGATCTAGATAATCGGGCGCTGCCAGTTCGTTAGTATAATCCTCACTAATCTTCGTCAGTTCCTCTTCATAACGCATCAGATTCGACAGTCTTTCGGCTCGCATCAGTTCCAGGGTTGACTTGAGTTGGTTCTGTCAACAATTATCCCAGGATATAAGAACACCATTACATATTAACAACTATAATTTAATGTGTAATATAATTGTACAGTATAAGTCAGAACACTTGTTGCAAGAAACCGTCTATTTGCCTAGGTAGATGTAATTCAAGTTGATAAAACCACATGCTCTGCAGTCCACAGACATATTGTAACACTTATTTTATTTAGCTTAATATTGTTAGTGCCTTCGCATGTTTTTACAGAGGTCACATTATAACTGTCTAGTTCATATATTTGAACTGTGTTTTACTTTTCCCCATCTCTTGGCTTCTAGGTTTGGAGTAGTTTACCACAAATAAGTTACATTTTCCATAAGTTTGCATAGATTGTGTTAAATTATGCCATTGCTATTACCTCATTACATGTTTATTTTATCTAGTGTATCTTGGCAATAATAAAGAGAAATGGAGAGACTGGAATGAGACAGGACGAAATGTAAGAGAGACAGAATGAGACTGGAATGAGACTGCAAGGAAATGTACACAAATGACAGCACAATGAAAGAGGACCTAGGACAAACATGTTGGGAGAGGGAGAGGGGCTAGAGGGAAACCAGCAGAAGACGGTGACAACTTGCCCGCTCTAGTCTCCACTTGCCATGCCTACTCCCATTTTGGCTTGGTCCTTTCCGCTCCAGCACTGGTCCAATGACCGGCGCGTTGGTGGTAGGTCTACAACAGACACAGCGTGTCACCTACCACCTCCAGACACCCTCACCTGTCACACCCCTAGTCACCCCCTCCATTAACCCACTTGCCTCCACCCCCAGTGCTCCTACCCCTGCACTTACCCTACCCCCTCAGTCCACTCACATGCTAATGGGCTCAGCCTCCCAACCGCTCAGTCATCCATCGTGCACCACACAACCAGCTTCCCAATTCCCTTTAGACAGCCCACAAGCACCCTACAACTTCCACCCTCCCCATTCCCCTGTCAATCCACAACCCTCAACCTCCCTATTTCCCTCATTCATGCCACATGCACCCCCACAACCCTCAGTTTGTGCTGATTTCCACAGCAAAGTTTAAGTGGTTTCACTTTCACTTTCACTTTACACCAGCTGATGACAGGTAACAGTTCACAATGTCACGCATCCTCGCTACAACTGCAATCATCCCCCTCCCCCCCCCCTCAATCACATCATGCCATGCACAACAAAACCTTCCCATTAAATATCTACAAAAACTATTTTCAATTACATGCTTCTGAAAACATAATGTAAATGGTATTATTTCAAATATGTACATTACAGATTACACAAAATTACAAACTACTTAAGTAATCACTTCTGTAAGTAAACACTATTCCTACATGTCACAATACATGTTCATTTTAGTATGATGTAATTAGTTACTGCAACTAAGCCCTAGATTACAAGCTTTCAACTGACAACATCAAGAGCAATCAGACTAAACTGTCCTAGTGTACTAGCCAACAACTAAACAACAATGCTATGAAATTCACACTGGGAACTGGCCTATGTCATTAGAAACTACATAGATCAGAAAGACAGATTCTGTCTAGGTGACTTCCTGTCTAGCCCACCACCAATGCATGCTGGGAAGAAGTTCACAGAGATGAGTGGTCTTACCATACACAGAGTAATAATCCTGAGAAGTACATGAAACAGCGAAGCAACAAGCATCAACAACAGCCTGTGAGTGAACTCACTCATGTGTAACAACATTACAACATGGCGACATTGTTACGCTCATGTAATTTTACTTGTATTCGTAAAAGTGAATCAAGTTGAATTCTCAGTAGTCAAATTCAAAAATATTGTGCTGCCAAATATTGCAATGCAAGAGAAAGCATAAGAAGACAAGAAAGTGTCAACTGTCAACAAGCAGTATAAAGCAAGTTGCCAAACAGATGCAGATTTAAGCAGTATACACGTGTAATAGTTACAGCAAGCCACCAACAGGCAAAATGTTTAAATAGATTTGCCACGAAAAACAATATAATAGACAGAGTTTCAGTGATCGAATTAAGAACAGGTGATAATTTGTTCTAATGAACAAGTATAGTTTTACATTTCTTACGTAATTTATTTAATCACTTAAGATCTTAGTAAAATCTTAGTTCAGAAAATCTTTGTTGAACAGTCTTTATAGATTAAGGACAGGAAAAAAATCAGTAAATTCTTCGAAGAGGACCAAAAACAAGCTTTAATCAATTGAGGGAGCATTGATTGTTTAGCAAAGATTGCTTAATAGGCAAACAAAATAAACAAATAACAGAACTTATATGCCAGTTTTAGCTAGGAATGTGTCATTTTGGAAGTCTTCGCTGGGAGTAAAATATTCTTCTTCTAAGAGGAGTTGTCTCATTGCTGAACAATCTTAGCAGGGGAGCTGTCATTGTTGAACAGAGGAGAGTAACAAGTAAAAATCCTTAACCAGTAGACCGAGTAGCCTGGCAGCACTTATATAAGACTGAAGCTACGTTAGGAAGGGAGGCAAGGAAGTTTGCCTACCTAGGCGACACTTTCAGGGCTGGTGTGCTGTCAGATGGATCTAACCAGGGAAAGCAACACATGTCAGTAAACAGCATGCAACATGCATGCACACAACCACACGCAGAACATAAGAAACAAACAACACAGGATTATTGTAATAATTAATTAATTAATAACACGTCAATCCAAATATGTCACAGTGTAACAGTTAGCACTTTTCTACACAGCCATATTATATTAGAGGTATACTCAAGAGACTAAATTTAAACAAATCAGAAATACTAAAGTAATAATTAATAACTAATAATTCAAAAGCTGATCTGATGGGATTTCAAAATCTTGGATGGAAAGCCACCATGCTTTGTACCCCAGACTCAAGTTGATGGCGTTAAGACCCACAGGCTGCTACTTCCAAGACATCTTACAGATTCAGATATTAATGGTTATGGTCACCATTATAATTTAGGAATAACTATGTTAGACAATTTAAAAAAAAATTCTACATAATAAAACATCATTACTATAACTTCAGTATAAATCTGATGTCCTCTTAACACAGTTCCAACAATTAAAACAAATACATCCGAGTTCAACGTAAACAGAGAAGCATGATCACATGCTCAATACATAACCGCATGCACATTACATGATCACATGATCACATGATCACATGATCACATGATCACATGATCACATGATCACATGATCACATGATCACATGCACAATACATGATCACATGCACAATACATGATCATCTGCACAATACATGTTCACATGCATAATACATGATCACATGCATAATACATGATCACATGCACAATACATGATCGTATGCATAATACAGGATTACATGCATAATACATGATCATATGCACAAAACTTGATCTCATGTATTGTACATGTCAACATGTGATCACATGTACTGTGCATGATCAAATATGATTATGTGCACATGTGGTTATTCAATTAAACTCAGTGAATGGAAGCAGCAAAGTTAAGAAATCTGTCCTAAAAGAGGTTTACGATAGAAGCAAAATTTGCATGCATGTATATAAAAATTCATTCATTAAGAAGATTGATTAATCTCAATGCATTGTTGCATTCATTAAGCTAAGAAATCAATCCTGAAATTGGTTTGTGATAGGAACAAACTTTGCATGCATGAATATAAAATATGTACATAATGTCCTATTCACAAAGATGTTAACGATGGACCTTCCACAACTGTTCTGTGTGTCGATAATTTTTCTGTGTCTGTCTGAAACATGACTGCAGTTAGAATGACATACAACGCTTATGTCAACAATTAATCAATTTCTTTATGTTTTAGTAATACAAGAGTTATTCGAACACATTTACATAGAGATGTTATGCAAAATATCCACAACAATGTACAGTTATAATTACAGAGGAGAAGCAAACAAAACAAGAACCTGGCAAACAAAACAAGAACCTGGAAAACAAAACAAGAACCTGGCAAACAAAACGAGAACCTGGCAAACAAAACGAGAACCAGGCAAACAAAACAAGAACCTGGAAAACAAAATGAGAACCTGGCAAACAAAACAAGAACCTGGCAAACAAAATAAGAACCTGGCAAACAAAACAAGAACCTGGCAAACAAAACAAGAACCTGGCAAACAAAACAAGAACCTGGCAAACAAAACAAGAACCTGGCAAACAAAACAAGAACCTGGCAAACATAACTTCCACCCACATAACTTCCACCCATCCATCAGTAGGCACATTTCCATGTTTATCCCCAATCTTACTTGACTCCTGACCTGGGCGGTCCCCAGCACGTGGCCCTTTGGGTCTGATCATGGAAGACATGCGCCGGCGACGACCCTTGAATCGTCTCTCCGTCTCGCTGTCTGTGCCGCTGCTGCCGTTTTTACGCATTGACTTCTTTCCCTTGGGACTCTGGGAAGTGCTGCGTCGTTTATTGAGCAGTGCTTTGCGATTCTTTCGTCTCACAGGGTCCGATCTGAAATGCATCAGTTTACAACAGGTTTGCATCACTGACATGTCATCATGAGCCCTTGGATCTACTTCAACAAATGTCAATTCAATATTACATTTGCATTATTACACATGCATTGCAGCGCACAGAGAATAGTTACAACTAAATCACAAAATGTAAAACGTTTTGATCCAGGACATTTCTCATTGGCACAGAATAAAGTCAAAAATATATAATTCATAAAAATAACCCATCAACACAAACAGTCAACATAAACAAGTTTAATATTACAGCTTTTAACACATATACAAGTTCAATATTATAGTTTAGAAACTTCAGATGGAAGCATTTTATATTTCACAGTTACACTGGTTGGTTAACCATTGGCAGCTACCGGATAGCTGATATCTCTAATCAATATTTTACAAGTGTCATATTTCCACACGTGTGCAAAAAGGTAGAAATTACCATTAATTACCAATACAAGCTGTGTAATGTAGCACACTAAGCAACAAGGATATTGTATTTATATGTTTTAAGTAGTGAACAATATTATTGTTATGCTAAATTAGAAAATGGCTTTCTCAATGGCTCTTTCCAATCAGTAGCTTGTATATAGCCAGTGAACAAAACCAACCGCCTTGAAAATTAACCTGCGAATAGTACAAAGCAACCAAAACTCAGCCCCAAGTAACAAGTTAAATATCACATAAACGTTCTGTCCATATACAATGTGTCAGTTTGAAATTAGTGCCATACAACAGTTTGCAAGCTCTGGTAATTGACACAAGACAAACATGAAATTAAAACAACTCCACATAAGTGCAAACAAGACAGGCCTTGAAAGGACAGCCAAACCAAGTATAAGATGTTGTTCCAAAAGACCCCAGGGTATTGGCAGACAGAAGAGACATACGTCACGTCACGAGTGACCTCAAACCTTGTGGTTAATCTTTCAGAAACTCAGAACAGATTTTTGGGTATATGCGCCCCAAATCACGAAGGGTGTGAAAACCACAATAGGGTAACACTTAAGCAGGTACACAGAGCAGTTCAATTTACCCTCCGTATCGTACTGACACGAGTAGATGGCCTCCTAGGATCCTTAGGAGAAAAGAGGAACAATGTTGAGACAACACTTGTACAGGGTAGACTTTATAGGGCACAACAGGGTAAACAAAATACTGAGAAAATGCAAAGTTGTCTAGAAACCAAATACAGTGTGTTGACCAGTGATGTTGTTCTTGGATATTAAGGTGCTTTGGTCATTATTAATTGTGCTGTCAATACATATTAATGCAAAAAAACACTCTTGAAAACCTGCTTTTAAACTAAACCCATGTGTGACCATTTCAGAAAAAACATGTGAATATACCTACATGACTGAGTATTATGTCACTACAGGAATCACTAAGACATACCAGATCTCAAATCTGTGAAAATATTTTGTTTTCAAAAGCATGCAGTGTGACATCAGCTGATGGTGCAAGTAGTTGCTAAGTTTTATACAACGATTTGTTTTTTAGTTTACAGGAATAAAAAATTAATACATGTGTACTTGTATTTAAAAATGTAAAAAAATTATTACGAATATATATGACTAAAACCATGATAGTTAATATTTGAAGCATGACACAAGTTCTGGTAAAACGCAAATCAGCATACAAAATGTACACATGTGAAATATTACATATTTACAAATTCCAAAGCCCAGCTAATAGAAAACAACACATATCTTTTGGAATAGTGTGTGGTTTAAAATAAATGTATATAACACAATAGCCTAATTATAATTGCCAAATAATAAAACACAATCATATCTTTGCACAGTTCTAATTCAAATTTAATTTCTAACTCAAATTCAATGCAACCGAACACAAGATGGTGTCAGTAATCACATCCACACAGACAGAGTTCACGCGACAGACGATGAGGCACAGGCAGCAATAAAACAGCCCCAAAATAAGGAAAACGAGAATCCGGAACATGCAAAAGTGGCAGAGGTTTGATGTGGAGGCGAGCAAACACTACAGAGGCCGACACTTACAACTGGCCCATGCGACTGTTGGCCCAGAAGCGCTGGGTCTGGCCCGACTGACTGGGGTGCCAGGACTTCCACGGACCTGACGATCTGCTCCAGAGCAGGGCGAAATAACATGACCGTTACTTCACAGGATGCGACAAGACTTCTGTCCCAAGTACACACATCAGAGGCAAACTTGACATGGATGTCTTTGGTGGTTTAGAATAAGTATAAAAAATGTAACCAAATGAATTCAAAATCCTTCGGACTTTCCACAAAACCACTTTGTTGACATTTCCAAGAATTATCTGATTTCCATGGTTACCATTGGGTATATTTATTGCTAATTGATTACACAGCATATCTGGTTAAGATAAGGTAAGTAGGTTTTAAGATATGACAGTTAATTAACAATAAGACATTCCAAGAGGAGTATGAGCCATGAAGAAAAGTTAAAGGTATTGGGGAACCACTTCATGTGTTCAAGTTGAGCTCACAGTTGGAATTATGAAGACTATTCAAGATATAGGAGTATGCATTAACGGTGTTGTGCTATATTGTTTCTCAATAAATTATTTAACAGAAGCTCTTATGTGGGAATATACATAAATATGTCCTTGCTACAATTACAAACAAAACGAATATGGGAACAAATCCCGAAAACATCATCCCAATGTCAAACAGTTAATGAGCACATTAGCGGGCGCCTAATGCAACCTGTGACAGGCAGCAGTGACCCGTAACAAAGGTTTACACGAACCACCATTGAACCTTCACCAGTCCCACCCATTGAACCTTCACCAACCCCACCTATTGAACCATCACAAGCCCCACCCATTGAACCTTCACAAGCCCCACCCATGAACCTTCACAAGCCCCACCCATTGAACCTTCACAAGCCCCACCATTGAACCTTCACCAACCCCACCATTGAACCTTCACAAGCCCCACCCATTGAACCTTCACAAGCCCCACCCATTGAACCATCACAAGCCCCACCCATTGAACCTTCACAAGCCCCACCCATTGAACCTTCACAAGCCCCACCCATTGAACCATTACAGCCCACCGAACATCACAACCCACCCATTGAACCTTCACAAGCCCCACCCATTGAACCTTCACAAGCCCAACCTATTGAACCTTCACAAGCCCAACCTATTGAACCTTCACAAGCCCCACCCATTGAACCTTCACAAGCCCCACCCATTGAACCTTCACAAGCCCCACCCATTGAACCTTCACCAGCCCCACCCATTGAACATTCGCAAGCCCCACCCATTGAACCATTACAAGCCCCACCCACTGAACCTTCACAAGCCCCACCCACTGAACATTCACAAGCCCCACCCATTGAACATTCACAAGCCCCACCCACTGAACATTCACAAGTCCCACCCATTGAACCATTACAAGCCCCACCCATTGAACCTTCACAAGCCCCACCCATTGAACCTTCACAAGCCCCACCCACTGAACATTCACAAGCCCCACCCATTGAACCATTATAAGCCCAACCCATTGAACCTTCACAAGCCCCACCCACTGAACATTCACAAGCCCCACCCATTGAACCATTACAAGCCCCACCCATTGAACCTTCACAAGCCTCACCCACTGAACATTCACAAGCCCCACCCATTGAACCATTACAAGCCCAACCCATTGAACCTTCACAAGCCTCACCCATTGAACCTTCACAAGCCCCACCATTGAACCATCACCAGCCCACATTGAACCTTCACAAGCCCCACCCACTGAACATTCACAAGCCCCACCCACTGAACATTCACCAGCCCCACCCATTGAACTTTCACCAGCCCCACCCATAGAACCTCCAAAAGCCCCACCCATTGAACCTTCACAAGCCCCACCCATTGAACATTCACAAGCCCCACCCATTGAACATTCACAAGCCTCACCCATTGAACCTTCACAAGCTCCACCCATTGAACCTTCACAAGCCCCACCCATTGAACCTTCACAAGCCCCACCCATTGAACCTTCACAAGCCCCACCCATTGAACCATCACCAACCCCACCATTGAACCAGCACCAGCCCATATTGAACAATCACAAGCCCCACCCATTGAACCTTCACAAGCCCCACCCACTTGAACCTTCACAAGCCCCACCCATTGAACCTTCACAAGCCCCACCATTGAACCATCACAAGCCCCACCCACTGAACCTTCACAAGCCCCACCATTGAACCTTCACCAACCCCACCCATTGAACCTTCACAAGCCCCACCCATTGAACCTTCACAAGCCCCACCAATTGAACCTTCACAAGCCCCACCCATTGAACCTTCACAAGCCCCCCCCATTGAACCTTCACAAGCCCCACCCATTGAACCTTCACAAGCCCCCCCCATTGAACCTTCACAAGCCCCACCCACTGAACCTTCACAAGCCCCACCCATTGAACCTTCACAAGCCCCACCATTGAACCATCACAAGCCCCACCCATTGAACCTTCACAAGCCTCACCCATTGAACCATTACAAGCCCCATCCACTGAACCTTCACAAGCCCCACCCATTGAACCATTACAAGCCCCACCCACTGAACCTTCACAAGCCCAACCACTGAACCTTCACAAGCCCCACCCATTGAACCTTCACAAGCCCCACAAACTGAACCATCACCAGCCCACCTATTGAACAATCACAAGCCCCACCCATTGAACCTTCACAAGCCTCACAAACTGAACCATCACCAGCCCACCTATTGAACAATCACAAGCCCCCTATTGAACAATCACAAGCCCCACCCACTGAACATTGTCGGGCTCCACTGACCAAACCATTACCAGCCCCACCCATCGAAACTTAACAAGTCCCACCCACTGAATTGGTGCAGAATACTCACTTTGGTGCCTGGAGTGGTTTAGAGGTGCGAGGGTTGAGTCCTCCGGGGTACATTGACAGGCCAGGCATCTGCAACAGAACAGTCACTCCATAGATCTTCACACTTTCTGGATCTAATAATTTATAATTTGCCTACACATTTTCTCAGATAAAATACTGAGATATCCTTGGAGTGTGTCTGTAATTGAGCCGCCACAGCAAGTATTACGTCATACAGTCCTGCTCATAGTTGTCCAGGCTACGTCCAATCAATTTAGTAATTCTAGCAGAAATCCATAATTGTTAATCTCATCTTTTAATGTCTAAAATAAAAAACAATAAAAATTTACAAAATACTTATGTTTACAAATTAACCTATTAAAAAAAAGAGTATGTGTAAAATGACATAAATTCTCAAAATGTTGCATTTTTTTCCAAGATTGCTTCAATAATGGCAATAAATAAACTTAAGATATTTCAACAACTGAAGTATCACTTTAAAGCTCAAGATCTGTGGAGTCCAAAAACAGTACAAAACTACATTTCATCATTGTGCGACTAAATATCCATATATACACAAGTAGTATCCAGCTGCGTCTCCCAGAGAGAGACATCATCAAACATCTAATGCCCCACACATGCTGCACAGTTCTAATATAAGACAACTCCTTACATGCTGCTTCAACGGGTTCAGTTTATCTTCATCGTTATTCTGGCTCCCCCTGGTGGTGTCTGTGATAACTGAGTCAGAGTGGGTGGTTGGAGACATCTGGTGGGAGCGATGTGATTGGCCGTCAAAGCCGAATGCCGCAGCAGACTTGGTACTGAGCGGACTATCAGGGGTTGACAGTGGACCAAGCCTCACTCCGGACAGGCGACCATGTGACCCGCTTGACAGCGCCCCCCTGTTGCTCTTCAAGAAAGCTTTCGTCAGTTCGCCGGGCTGTGGGTGTTTCTGTATAACACATGCAACGGTCGTCGGTTTACACCAGATAATTCGCTGCTAATTATTTCTAACATCCTGTTTAATCAGTTTGTTTAATTAAAACACAACTTCAAACACACGTAATGACAGAGTAATGGTCTTTAACTTGTATCCCAACTAAGACTTTACACATAGTTACTGCCTGCCAAATTATCTCAAGACCATGTACACATATTCCTAAGACATCACAATATGTATATGTACCTAATTGACACACTTTTGTTGTTTAAATACACTTGACTCTCATAGCTTTGATAGTAATTTTTCATTACCTATGAATGATATGCCTAATTTTCATTTTGTCGCAAAGCAGCATTGATGTTCCCTGGTTGGTGGTAGCAATATTCACGCATATTCTGATGATGTGAACAATGTTTTGTACACTAAACCATCAGCTGATTTTCATACAATGGAAGTCAAAAAAATTACTACAAGTTGGTAATAATGTTTATGGCAGTTGGATGCAACTTTAAAAGGTGTCCATGAAATAAGATTCCATTATTCAAATAATTAATTAATAAACCACTTAAAGGAATCTGTCTTACATAACACTCCGAGGCAGTCCCACAAATGAACAAAGAAACTTACCCTGAAGTCAGGGTTGGTGACACTAGTGACAGAAAACGACACCGCAGCATTGGTGGTGCACTGCACGGCTGGTGCCGAGTTGACTGGGGCTGGTGCCACGGTGCTTGTGCTGCGCACTGGCACTGTACTAGTGCTCTTCCGTCGGTTCCTCTCCAGTTGCTGCAGTCTCGCTGCTTGACACAACCAAAAGTAACTTAGTCTCTTATACATCTACATTACAGCCAACCGGGCTAGAGTAAAATGCAAAGGGGAGCACTAATATATCAGTATTAATTACCAAGCATTCCCTGTTATTCACACAGCTCTAAGTGTCTCCGGCTATAGACAGTAGTGACAATTTGTGTACAAAGTCTTCATGCCTTAATACCCATATTGCAATATTACTTTTGTTGTCTGACTTTGCTTGGTTTATGTGATTGAGACAATAGTAGGACTAGTGTAGAAGTTTCTCACAGAAGACGAACATGGACGGACCTGTGGTGATGAAGAATGAAAACAACCTCAGTCTGACACATGCCAAAGGAACAAGTCACCCCAAAACCAACATGGCAGACCAGTGTGGAAAACAAGAGACCAACCAGGCCAGACAACAGACGGTGTAGCCACAAGATGGAGGCATTACACACCAGTCTAATGGACAACACAGATAGGTGTTTCTTACTCAAACAATTTAACAAATGACTTGGAGACTTCAGTAGCTGTCTATACAATGGTGACTTTACTAAGCCGTACCGTCTCTGACTGGGCCAAGTTCCTTCTTGGTGGAGGTAGTACTGATGGTGCTCCGGCGATTCATCACTGCGGGTTTCCCGGAGCCACTCCCGGAGGAGTCCTGGGGGCTGCCGCCATTACCGTTCAGGTTCGGGTTGGATCTGTTTGTTGTGAGGAACGCCACTCGCGGCACAAATGCCCCCTGTGACATCACGCCACAGCCCCTGTGTAGCAGCGCAGGGAGCAATCATTATTTATATTCACAGAGTCATATAAAATGCTGACGTGGTATGATGTAGTATACAAAATTATATTTCAACAATTTAAAAATGTATATATGTAATTTATCATTTGGTCTCTTGTTGACACACTATTGTGATAGATAACAAACTATGGTAACTATACAATCACTATTGTGATAACTAACATACAATCATTGCAACTAATACACCATCATATAATAATTACCATACTGTCACATCTAGTTATTCCTCACTGACCACTTAGCAGTGTTGTAAACACATGCAGTGTATTTCATGTCCGCATTAACACAATAACGTCCTTGGTAAAATGAGTAATTGAAATGTAATGATTGGTAAAAAAATAACACGAACTAGTTCATAAGTTTTAGTTCTATTGACCATGTCTCTTCGCGTGACTCTAGTCTACTCCCACAGCAGAAGAGAGCACCAAGTGACTGCACTCACCACCACGACACTCGTGTGTACTGTTTACAACTGCCGCTCTATGCAACCTCAACTAACATCACGTCCAGAAGCAGCACCAACTACACATGGTTTCATCAAAGAATACCAACTACCTGGGATTTTCCAAATATTAATATTCCTATTTCCGTGTACAGTGAAGGGTGACGTCCACGTGCCCCGTCCAAGTCACAGTCCAGTCCATAAGTTACGCAGACAGAAGGTTTGAAAGAGTTAGCAGAAGTATTTCAGTAAAATGGTAAAGGCCAAGACAATGTGATGTGGTGGGATGAATTTGGTGTATGAATAATCCACAAGAAGGTTGAAATGAGACTGTGATCTAACAAGACACTAGTCCATTCAAACATTTATGTGACTTTCTGTCAACATTGTGTTGCATTTATAAAAGTCACTTTAGACAAATATCTCCCAGGTGGACCAACTTATTTTGACACAAATCAACTTGTCTAGGGAGATTTTAACAATGCTGGATTCAATATAGGAAAGCTGTTTGATATTATTTCAACACTTGAATTCCATCATAATTCCCAGTACTTATTTATGTGACTAAATGAATATCCCCAAGTTTCAATGACAGTAAAATGATTGAAATGTCTACTCCTTCAACAGCCAGGTGGTAAAAAGCAAATGCTGACTATTCAATAATGATTACGGCATTATCAGCAGTTACTATAAATGGATTTGGGGCTACATAAATCCCCAAAGAATGCCCTGGGATGATGTAGGCTGGTATTAAACAACTTATGCTAAATGCCCTGGCAACACAGAAATAATTAGTGTAAAACTGAAGTGATTGATATAGCAGTGATAAGTTGATAGATTCCCAACAAAACAAACCCACAGAGATGATGATGATATGACCAACAGAGAATATACTTGAAGTTTCCACATTTTATTACCGATATACACAGAAGTGAGATCAGAGCATGCAAGAGGTCCACTGGTCAGGTCTTGGTGAGAATTAGGTCAAGTGCCAAGAACTCTGTAAACTCCCTACTGTCTCGGCATCTGGACATAGTGTTGACAACTTTCTGCCCCTCTGCCTGGAATTAGCCAGCATGATAATGTAACATCCAAGGGTACTGCAGTCAACTTCAGCAATATTGGCAATAAAACTTGTTTTGAAACTGGATGTATTGTTTACTGTTTGAGCTGGCTCCCATGGTTTATCTTTCAAACTGGGACATAGTTGTAACTGAATACAGCCTGGAGAGCAGTGGACCTTCTACATGTTTAATACAGTCTTCATCTTAAGGGCATTGTACTAAATAATACAAACCTAGGACCAGACACCGTTCTTTTAAAACTTTCTCTCTTGTTCAGTTAATACCATATTTTATTTTTTTATTTTTTCCTTGGTTGTTTTTTTCTTTTTCCTTTGTTGTTTTTCCTCAGTTGTTTGTCTTTTCTTTGCAGTCATCACTGCATAAATTAATGTTTCATGTTCCAAGATATAAATCTTTGTCATTAGATAAAGCCACAAAGATAAAAAATAAAAATCACAAAACAAATTGTGTTACTCTGACCACCATCTTTGATGGTAAAAATGTGTCAGATTTTTAAGTGACAAATTTGGACACCTTTAAAAATTAATACGAGAAATGCCAGGTAGTATATGTAAACTGTCAAGTCATCAGTCGTTTGGGGACATCATTTGCAACTAATCTAGCGTTTCGGTCCCGACTTGATCGGGGGAGACAGACGACACAAGTAGGACGATGAACAAAGCGACGCACGCAGCAGCCCGGTTGGCAGCCTTGATAGCCCGATTGGGCAGGCCCTTGGGCAGCCCACGTAGTCCTCGGAGGTAACGTCGAACCCACTCCCTGAGGCCATGCAGAGCAGAGTGCTCCGAAAGTGTCACACGTGACCACGGGTTCGTCTCTGTCATGTCCAGTGCTGTGATCGCCATGGCTTTGCCAACCTGCAATGTGACATTTTATTATTTCCCTCAATGATCCCATAAATATCTGGCGGTCTTTGATGGTCTTATCACAGTCAGTTAACTTTGTTCTTTTCTTATCACTGCTGATGGATCTCTTCACTTGTGTGTCTAATATTCCATGTATCCTTCATTTTCACTGTTTGTTGCTGGATAAAGGCTTTTATTTGCATTTTCTCTATGGGATGTTGGTTTCGGTGGGGCTTTTACTATTTCTGTTTCTGCTCAAATAAACCATGATGCTGGCTAGACACTGTCACTGCAACCTAAACAATGACACACTAGCACCTTAATAATTTGAAATAATTTCCCAAACTGTACAATAAAGGAAGCTGACGGCCAATGAATCCACATTTGATTGCATAGATAATTAAAGTAAAATTGAATCACTCCACATTGCTTTTGAATTGGGATCAGATTTAGGTCATTCCCAGCAGTGACTATGACATCATTACATCAGTATTTCCAATTCCGTAAGCATTTCTGTACATGTTTTTGTACATACAAAATGCCAGGTTTACCAGCACCTAAAATACAATGGTCCATGTTGTTTAGTAGTCGCCGTGTCTTACCTCCTCAAAGTGGGCCGGGGTATATTTGGGTGGGAAGCCCGCCACAGGGGGTGGAGTTGCCCTGCCCCCATCATTGTGTGCGATTGGGACAGAGTTCACCATTCGCCCCATGTTGTAGTTGCACTCGAGGGTATAACTACAAGTATACCATGTCTAGCTACAAACACTGCAGTTACAGCTACACTTGCACAGCACATATAACATGTTGATACAGTTGTATGACATAGATCTGATGTCCGGAGGTGTTGTACAGTTTCAGTCAGCACAGAATGTATATATATATATATATATATATATATATATATATATATATATAATACAGGATACATGAAACTGAGAATGTGCTTATAGCAAATTGTAATCAAAATTGTATACAATATATTTCAAACTTATTAAATGTAATTATATGTGCATACATATAGCTAATATATATATATATTTTTTTTTTACAGAGCATAGTATTTAAAAAAATCATTCTGGAGACAGCACAATTTGAAATAAAACAACGTGATAAACATTGTTCACACAACAACACACGCTGTTATTAAATCATTGTGGAGACAGCACAATTTGAAATAAAACAACGTGATAAACATTGTTCACACAACAACACATGCTGTTACCTGTGAATGATGCCGATGGCCTTGTACATGGCGACCCTCCCCGCGCCCTCCTTAGACATCCCGTCCCGCCGGTCCTTACTCGTCATGTTGCGCTCGGTGAAGTTACAACTGGTAAAGTCAAAGTGAGCAGTATTGAGTGACACGAGCTTCGCAAACATCATGTTCTGCACCTGTGTGTCCTCGTTCTCGAAGTAGTTCCCGTACATGAAACAGCCTCGCTTTGACGCGTGCCCGTGGAGGTCGACATAGAACGCGATGCCACTCTCATTCGCGGGAATCTCGAGGAGTTTTGGGTCGCAGAGGTGCGGGGAACGCGGGAAGTTGAGATCAACGTGGATGCTTTCGTCGTCCTCCTCAGACCCTTCGTTTCCGAGATGCTCGGTGTCGCCTTCGTCTGGATCCTCGCATTCCCCGCCCGATGCGACATCGTTGCACGACCGGAAGTAGTCGGACTCGTACGTGAGTGGCAGTTCATTGCAAGGGTACATGGCGTTATGCTGTGGCAAAATATCCGTCGTCACCAGTGCCATGTTGCTAAACGTTTGTGTGAGGTTCGACGCACTCTGCACGTTGCAATCAGGACTCATCAGTTCTGTACTGCTGTATGACACTGTGACGTCCGATGACATCTCACAGTCACCAGCGTCGATGACAGGCCCTGATGCGTTGGAGTACGTCGACGTGTCGATAACTGTCGTGCTTGTGGTGCCGTTGTCGTCGACGACAATGTTGTACGTCTTACTCCTGACTGGCTGCCGATTACCCTCCTTGGGCTTCTCACAAGATGACGTGTGTACAGCATGGGGGTTTTTATCACCGCTACCAGCTGTGATCACTGGCTGCGGCTTGGCCTTCTTTATTCGGTTGTTGACATGGTGGAACACTAGGAGGCTTTTTGAGGCGTAGATCGATGGATGAAGCTTAAAGTCTGGGTCTAAATACATGCGGTTGAGATTGACGCCGCGCGAGTCCGTCCGGTAGTGGCCTCGTTGTACGCCGTCAGGGTTCAGCATCGGGATGAGCTTGAAGACGTACTGGCGCCGGAGTTGACGTGCGCGAGGATCGTCCTTGCGCAGGATGAAGTCGAGGAAGCCGTTGAAGACAAAGCTGCCCGGCGTTTCACCGGGGTGAACTCTGCTTGTGACGACATACACCTGTATGGGACGGGGGGACAGTGTGGTTGACGCATACGTAGTGCAACAGTGAGTATTGCATAAACCCAACAAGTTTCCAAATTTACATATCTTTGGAGTTGTTTATTCTCTGTGTTTTCACAGTGATAGGACACTTGTAGGACACTTACAGGCTATGGGACACAATGGCACTGTTAATGCTGTTTTGAACAATGTCAGTGGTAGTACTAATACCGCAATGAGTCTCATCAAGTAACAAATGAAAGTGCAAAGACAGATTAATGAAATAATATCGCCAAGTCACTACTAAGATGTGCTCCTGTCAGATATCAAAGGTTTCTTCACCTAATATGTTCAAACAATTGGCATAAATATATTACAACAACACAGATTTCACCGAGATATGATCACGCCAGTAACTGAGCCAACAGCCATGCTATGTAGCCAGCTAATCTACATGTTAACATAACCCCTTTTATCTATTCAAATCATTAAATAAATGTTCACACAAGTAAAATAAAAACTAATATTTTTTTATAATGCACTTAAATGTTAAAGTAGATGCAACTCTTGACAAAATCTGGTTTACAGGTGAACTGATACTGGATAATTATCTACACATTTAGTTACAGCATTACAGAAATTAAAAACAGAAGTCTATACAGGTAGCAAAAACCTAAGAAGATAAAAAATAAATTGTGGTAGGTGTCAAAATGACAAAGCATGACCCCCCAGACCGGGAAAGTGTATCATGCTGGGACTGATACAGCAAAAGGAAAGCAGCTAAAAATAGTGTATGTTGAAGAACTTTCAATTTGCCTATATGTCTGCCTCTGAGTGAAGAGAAAGGAGTCACTGCACAACATAAACCAGTCTACCCAAGAAACACTACTCACCCGCTTGTCCTCAAATGCCTTACACCGCGATGGAGCGATGTCTGGGAAGAGTTTATCGTCAAAGCAAGGCTCGCACTCGTTCTTGATGCCATGGCAACTGGAGACGGTGATCAGATCAATGCGCAGACCATCCAGAGAGTGACACAGCAGCTCTCGGTGGTAGTACAGAGTGTCGGGCATACTGCCAACAAACAGGAACATATGACGGCAGTTCTAACTGAATAGTTTGGAGACACATACCCCAGTACATGTAGTAATATTTCCAACAGTATCATATCCATTACCTGGCGCCCCGTCCCCTTCTATCCACAGCAAGCAGGAATATGGGATGTCATGATTTCCTGTTAGATTTGTGTAACTGATAATGAATTAATATAATTATATTATATATAATTATATAATTAATATATATATATATATATATATATATATATATATATATATATATATATGACCTGTTCTAACGAAATGAGTCATGTCAGCAACCTGATTTCGAGAAATATAAACATTGCACGGTGATATCTGAGTGATAATCTGACGATTTTGACTTTTCATCACCAGAGCACATTTTAATGTCTTTTCTATCAACTGGCAATGCATATTTCCCATTTAAACAATACATGACCAGTTCTTAGAAAGTTCTAGTAGACATTCATGAGTGAATTTCCAACAACATAAACTGGCGTATTCACACTGCTGCATAGGGATGTTGCATTCTGTTGGATTTCCCTCACTGCATGGTAAACATATTTGCGACTACGGGAACAGTCCACACATGATCAAAATGTCTAAATTACTACAGGAATTCCACAATGACATCAACTTTAGCCGACAGGAGCGCTTAACTGAGAGACCTATCTGTAAACAAACATCACCAGTTGCCGGCATGGCTCATAGTGGTCCCCTGATTGGCTTAAAGCTGCAAGCGCAGTGCACACTCACTAGCAGTAAACAATGTGGAATCGATCGGGTTGCCACTACGAAACATTGCTAAATACTCAGATTATGTTGCGATAATCGCAATAAACAACTTGCAAAAATATTTTCGACAGCATGACTTGGGAGGATGTTTAGAATACATTAATAGGTGAAATAGAAGCAAAACAGCTGAATTTGGAATGACAATGGACTCAATCATGTACTTGCGTGACCGCGAACTTCAAATAAGATTTTCTCAGTTTGAAGCTATCTACCATTGGCATGTTCAGTGTCAAATAACTTTGGCTGTTCGAGAGCTAGCTCCATGATTTTTGCACCATTGGAAAGCTTAAGAAATATTCTTTCCAATGGTGTGACTAACTCAATTTTTTTACATGTGACTCATTTCATTAGCACACACACACATATTTGAAGAAAACAATTACTACTAGTAAAAAGTCACATATAATATAAAATTACTTTTTACAAATACCAAAGGTATGATTATTATCATTCCGTGTTGTAGCACCAAAAAATTTTTTTAACAGTTTATTTATTATGTACTCTTGCAACGAAAATGTATTGATCTAGACACATTATTTAAAATGTACTTTAGTGCTTTATCATTGCTATTCCTTGACAGCTTTATAACTTCTTACTTTAAGGACAAATTAATAATGGTGTCTCTTTGTTCCTTATAATTACTCCGTTTCATGAAGCAGAATGCCAATGGTGTTTCCCGGAACCCGACCAATTGTGTATTTGTTCTAAGTATACATTACAATAGGTACCAGTGTCACTGGCAGTGACAATATTGGCACACACGGTGTCACGTCGCTACTAAGAAGATTGGCCAAAATATCAACTAATGCCAACTAATGCCAACTAATGCGTTATCCTCTGTGAACCCCGACACTGGTTTGTTCTACAAGAAGCAGAAAGTACTGATCTTTGCCCAAGGCTACTGTGGTCCAAACAATGTAGGCTTGAACCTGATCCAGATGGCCACCAAATACACGCTGGACACTACAGCTGTACAGTGAAGGCTCACAGATCCAATAAACCCGGATACAGATGCCTCATTACCATGACTGAGGTGACATATACGCCAGTTTGGAAGTGTCTTGGAGTTGAAACTAGAGATGGATACTGTATACTGGCATACTGTTAAACTGGTACTTCTTCTAAAATTCTTGTCGTTTAATCATCAAAACCAGTATTTCATGCAGTATGTTACATTGCCAACTGGCAGCATTTTTAATTGTTCCATAAATTATATTACTCATAAAAAACATGACTTTCAACATATTTCAGCATTCCCTTCTGCTCAGTATAGCAGATGTCACAATGACAAGTTGATCAATGCCATTATCACTGTTACATAGCCAAGTTGTCACTGTTACAAAACCAAGTTGTCACTGTTACATAACCAAGTTGTCAGTTTTACGTAACTAGGTTGTCACTGTTACGTTACATAACCAAGTTGTCACTGTTACATAACCAAATTTCCTGTGCATAGCATGTGCAATGCCATATTCAGAATAATAACAGACTCTGAGTACCGGGCTCCAAGTGATCCACTGTTGGAACAATTAAACTGGCTGCCACTGCCGGAGCGCGTCAAATACAGACAGTCGCAGTTGGTGTATAAAGCAATGAACGGGTTGGCACTAGGTATATGTGTGCGTTGTTCACACTGATCTCAAACATCTCGACCAGAACAACCCGGTCAAACGAAAGAGGGGACTTGTATGTCCCTAAAGCATGAACCAATGTTTTCAAGAACTCCATTGCTGTAAATGGCGCACACATATGGAATGAACTAGAAACTCGAACTCTCTCTCTCTGCCTTTAAGAGGACATATATGCATCATGCTTTAACTAGAAAACAGTGATGCATGATTCAATGAAGACTTTTACTAAACGTTTTATTATATTTATATATATATATATATATATATATACATATATATATATATATATATAATGCTATTTATCTTGTTTTATAATTTTAACACTATATTTTAACGCATTACGCAATGTATAAGGTAGTCGATCAAATTGTTCAGTGCATGTATATTATGTTTTACAGCACACTTGCGTTAGCAATCACGACCCTTACGGAGATAAAATGTACATTTTATAAGGTTATCGTGAATAAATAATGTTTATTATTATTATATCTGTCGTTGCTTTTCATTTCATGTTTCTATTCATATAAACATTACATCACTTAAACATGTTGCTACAAAAAATCTATGCATAGTCTTTCAATAGTTTGTCTTTACAAAAGAGTACTGTATACCATAGTCACATGCCACAAACATATTAAAAAATAAAATATAATAAATAATATAAGGTTTTTTTTTTTTTTAAATTGCTATGTTAAGCTAAAACTAACATATAATGCTATCTCGGAAGCATTTTATTTTAGTTTGGATATTTCTGAAATACATTAATTTTTTTTTACTGCTTTCAACCCTCACTATCTGTGTCAGTCAATTGTTTTTATCTGACTAACATTATTAACATTGTATAAGTAATCTTATTCTGTTAAACAACACCACAAATGAAACAAAATTCCCACACACAAAATTTCCAGAATCCGGAGAAATTTCTCTGTATATTAAGTCATTACAAAGACTCGATCAATGACTCAATCGACCCCAGTGCTTACTGCCTAACAGCAACTGCCAGGCCAGACACAGACAGTCTTTAGGCCAGACACAGACTGCCTTTATGTTACTCTAATGTCAAAGTACGGTGTACCAGAGCCCTGTACAAAGGCCGTGTTACATGCTCGAACTGCTTTGTAAAGCATGTTTTATCTCACTGGGTCGCCCACTGTGGATTATGGATTAACGAATTACAAGACTAACATGCAAACATGCATTCATGAACACATGCATTCATGAACACATGCATTCATGAACACATGCATTCATGAACACATGCATTCATGAACACATGCGTGCACACACATACACAGAATATTGCCGAATCCATCCACATGTGGGAAATGATGGAAAAACACACTGTTGCCTTCATCACATATACTCAGTAGTTCCTATATTAAATGCTGAAATGCTGTTTATCATTAAACACCGCACCCAGTTATTCACAGCATGGAAACAAGAAAACACAAAAGAAATAACACAAGAGGATCAGAAGCAAAAAACGCAAAACTAATTCTTAGTCAAGTTATTTTATATTCAGAACTAAATACTTAACTCTACAATGGGAACAAACTATGTTAACCGATTAGATCCGGGAACAGCCGCAGCCGGCCGCCCTGCCCAGTTTGCAACAACACCAGCTTGTCACGTGCATGGGTTGCCATATAGAAAATTTGTATTTACATCGATTTTCTTCGAGTGCTTTTTCATCCAACTTTGCCTATGTCGTCATGTTTTAGGCAACTGATGTTGCACAAATGGTGTGGGATAGTGACAGCGATGATGGTGAAATGGAAGGGGGATCGGATGTGGAAATTGAGGAACATGTACGTAGTTTTTTTTTCTGTACGAATTATTGCTTCCATCGTGTTGCTAAAAAGTAGAAGTTGGCTGTCAATGTCATCGCTTCGGCATCGACTGAGTTGGACTATGACCGTTCGATGTACATTGATTCACTTGTGTTATTTTTACACCCATGTTCTATAACTGTTGTTGACATTATCTGGATGTATGACATATTTCAACGATACAGTGACTTGTATGAATAACTAATAATTATACATTTCTATGGCTATGTTGAATACAACTTTTGTCAAATTCTGACAGCTGTCAGTGTCAGTGTCAGTTCGAGTATATGTGTACCTGGCAGTTTGTGTCTGGATGTGTTGCACTTCTGTTCTGTTGATGTTACTTCTAACCTCAGCCACCAACTATTGTGTTTTATTATGTTGTCATATTGTTCATATTTCAGAATTGTTTATAATTATATTTCTCTCAGAAGAAAAGAAGAAGACGAAGAAGAATTGTGTTTTCTTCGACCAATATTTCACATAAAACACACATACACTATACCATTTCAAACAACTCAAAACAACACAAATATAAATTATACAATACAACAATGAACAGACACAATGTTTTGTTTGTCAATAAACACTGTTGCAACTAATTTGATGGATTCAATGGCTTAATTACAGAGATATTTCAATACATGCCTGTATAATTGAATTGAATATAACACAATGTCGGCTATTTTGAAAATATTTTGCCTGACAAAATTATGAAAATATAGTGTAACAAAAATGCCATAAATCCTGGAAACAAGAGGGCATATTTTAATAAAATCCTAGGGCCTCATGGGTTAAGCAAACGTTTTGTCGTGGCATGCAAATGACACAGAAAGAACACTTGATCTGCACAAACTCAGCACAGTGAATCTGAATGGGGTAATGAATGGAGCCAATATTAGCTATTATACACGACGGGGTTGGGGGGTGGGTGGTGTTGCACATGTGAAAGGCAGGAACAGAGTATGTACTGGTTTTGTCAATACTAGTAGAATCTAGTGCATTACTGTTTGCCTACAACCAATCCAAAATATATGCATGTAACCTCTGTCAAGCTTTGTTGACCAACAATGTAATGTACATGTGTATAGGGCCTGCAAGTGGGTCACGACACATGGCATAACTCTGCGCGACTGGAGCTTATTGGGGACTAAGCGAGACTAATTCGGGACTGGACACAAGAATAATATTCTAACGATGGATGACAGTTGTAGCTAACGACTGATGAATACAAGGAAAATCAGTTCATAAATATCTTGTGTTATACGTTTCTTATCTTAAATGTCCGATTTAATATTGAGTTTATCACACTAGATCATAGACACAGCGATTTACGTAGTGCAGATAATCGACACGATGCTAGGCTGTATGTGTCTTTTACGGGATTTGCGTTTTACATTGCTGTACGTTGTGGTTTCGATAAGCACTTATATCTGACAACTTGTCTAAATGCACATAATCACAACACATGTATACGTTTGGCCCAAACAGGTTGTACTGCTCGAAAACTGGCACATAATAATGGGTTAAAATTCATGATTTCCGTGATCATTGTCACCGGCAAAATGTTCCACTACTTCTGCTTGTAATAATCCTTCGGACAATATAACTGAAATATGCTATTTCGGGACAGTTCGATTATTACGACCAAAACAAAGTCCTATATGTTAACATGGAGTATATGGACCTCCTGCCCCCAACTGCCCCCAGCCTCGTTTTCGCGCACGAGACTTGCACGCCCTATTACATTACAAAACCAACATGGCATCTCCTAGTGCTACGTCAGTCTTTCCCATATGTGGTCCTTGTTTGAACAACTTCACCTAATTTTTGTCATAAACAAAATTGGGGCCAGCATTTCAACAAAATATACAACCGAATATCATCTGAGCGCTCTATGTGTCTGGCACACATTTTGATGTCTTGACACACCCTAATGGATAGATCAGCTGTTTAGTTATCACTTGGGAGAGCAACATTGTTAAAGCGACATGATCAGTTTGTGGCTTTTTATTTTTATTGCAACATCATGTTAATCAGTATAAGTTATAACTATTGTAGCGTCCTGACCGCCAATAAATGTTTTATCGAAACAGAACTGACTTCGTAATGTTAAACGTCGAATGTTTATAAGAATCCCGACGCTGTCACTCAAATCGCCGCGAGTGACACCGACCCTTTGACCTTTACTAACTGGGAGCCGTGCACCTGGCTGGGTGTAGCGTTAGTGGCGTCAACTTGTGTTCACGTGATACTGCATTGCGTGATCATGCATTTCCTTCTGGGCTTTTAGCCACGCCTACAACGGTTTCGAAAATACATCGTGGTCGATGTGTACACAGTTAAGCGTTCTTACTGCGTCTATTTTCAACCCCTAAATGGTACATGAAAACATATTTTGACTGTCTTTATGCTATAATAGGTATAATTTATACCATATAACATGATTTTGCAATAAAAATAAAAAGCCACGAATGGACCATGTCACTTTAATACCGATGGAGACGTTTGAGGGAGTGAGTGAGAGTGCTTCCTCCTACCTGTGCGCCCCCAGAGCGTTGCAATATTGGAACTGCAAGTCCAACGAAGTCAGTCGTTCCTGCGACTCGGCATAGCTCCATGGGTAACAGAATGCAAAATAGGTCGTCGATCCCCTGAACTCTCCAAAACGGTAGGTGAAACTCAGCACAAAGTTACAGTCAACAGTCTGAAAAGGACGAGAACATAGATCTGTGTTCATGACATGTCATCATAAGTTGCACATTTGTAAGAAACATTTTAGCAGGAAACATTCCCAGGTTCACAACAGCCAGGTGTCAGTCATAAAGAATTTTTAAGTATTTAGTAGACTGAGTGTTGCATTTCTTTGAGACTACTGTCACAGCTAGACTGAACAAGCTGCATGTTCCTGGTGTGATGGGAACGGGGGGGGGCTTGGCTTAACCAAAACCGTACACTTTGTCATCTACGTACAGCCTGCAATTATCAGATGTCTGTCACTTTTATTCACACTGCTAACATTAACATTTGCTGTCATCACAAAATGTGTTTCATTCGTCTGACAATGGACATCATTTATGAACATCCCAATATTGGCTTTTTATTCTGCAAATTTCAAAGACAGAAAAACTTGGTCTTTGTTTATTAACTCTTCACTGAATACAGTGGGTAGACAGCCTTCTTATTTTACACCCTGGCCTGCAGACAATTTTTAAATGGCAGCCAACCATGAATTACGTTGCATGTTGCTTGCACTAAACTCGACAACTGATGCATGAAAATATATGAAATAAATGTATGAAATTAATTGTATTGTACATGGAATGATTGTGTGAATAAAATGTTTCAGATCTTGAAGCAAACTTCAACAATTATGATGACAAAATAAATTAGCTATTTCATCATGCTATATATCCTATTAAAATATTTATCAAATTTTGAGTTAGTTTTCAAATTATGATTGCTTTTGTAAAGAATGCGAATGTGACTGAAGCAGAAATCATGCTATAATTTACAAAATAATTTGCAATTTGCTATATTTGTAATTTACAAAATCGCTACCATTTACGAATCATATTGCAGAATGGAATATTCTTTTCCTATACAATAAAATACATAAAATAAATAAACCAAACAAGGTACGGATGGTCATCCGATCAACAAGATGGTTGCATATTGGCGAAATGAAGATGCTGCAGACAGGTCATCTTCTTTTTATCTCAACAACGAAAAGTCAGATGGACAATGAGGTCTCAGTGATTGCTGTTGACATTATTCACATTGCAAACATTGCTATTTACACCAAATCATTGAGAAATTATCCCAGTAAAATCCGTCAAATGCTGCACGATGTCAGAGGTCAACTGGACAAACGCACTTCAACATCCTTCCAAATAAACACACTTAATTCGCAAATGAAAACAATTTTTCACAAGATGGTGATAGCACATTTCCATGACCTACATAGAACTTAGATCAGCAGTTTGAGCTGGTTTGTTAATGTAAAAGAAGGATCCGGATGTGGTAAATGAAAGACCCACGAACTGCGAGTTTACTGGATGGTTTTTGATGGTCTGCACAGAGGATGTTTTGGACGGTCTGCGCGTAGATGTTGGGTGGTTTGGATGGTCTGCGCGTAGATGTTGGGTGGTTTTGGACGGTCTGCGCGTAGATGTTGGGTGGTTTTGGACGGTCTGCGCGTAGATGTTGGGTGGTTTTGGACGGTCTGCGCGTAGATGTTGGGTGGTTTTGGACGGTCTGCGCGTAGATGTTGGGTGGCTTGGGACGGTCTACATATAGATGTTGGGTGGTTTTGGACGGTCTGTGCGTAGGAGGTGTTGGGTGGCTTGGGACGGTCTGCACATAGATGTTGAGTGGTTTTGGACGGTCTGTGCGTAGGAGGTGTTTGGCGGGTCTAGACATAGGAGGTGTTGGGCGGTTTTGGACAATCTGCACATAGGTGTTGGGCAGCTTTGGACAATCTGCACATATGAGGTGTTGGACAGTTTTTGATGGTCTGCGCAGTAAAAAGTTAATGAACAACCATTTCTTCTTGCATAGCACTGACCTCATATGTCGGCCGATCCCGAATCCTCTCCCACCGAGGTCGCCCAGGTATGACCCGAACCAGCGGGGCATGACCCTGACTGTACAACTTGCCCTGTCGGTTCAAGTTCATGATATTGATCTTGATGATACGGCCAGGGTTGAAACCACGAATACCAAAGTAGAACCATGACCTACAAAGAAATAACACTTAATTAGAAGTAACATAAACAAATTCAATCCTTATTTTTAATCAGCACGTTAACAACAATTTCTGCTGAAATTTTACAAAATTACCATCTGAAACGAAAAGAAGTCGGACAATTTGGGACAAAGAAGATGCTGAATTATTGTGTCCAATAACTGTCCATGGAGGTGTGAAAATACCTTCACTTATCATCCATTGTCAGGCTAATACCCTAAGTAGTGGGGAACCATGTGACTGTTGCAAGGATACCAAGGAAATGGCACTTGTAATGGCAACCAGTAACAATACAACCAGTAATACAGACAAGAGTAACAATATTTTGTGATGCCATCATTTTGTTCGCAATATCCACATCATGACGTAACCAACTAATTCCCGGTAATCTAACCAATAACATACGGGTGACCATGACATCATAAGTGCCACACAGAATATCTGGGTACTACATTTTGTCAAGTATGTTTAAATATGTTTACAAGTTCTCAATTCCTGGGGAAATCTTATGTCTGCAATGAATACTTTTGGCACAGCATTTCATGTAAAGTTACAAAGCAAAGTCAAAGTTTTAAATAAAAGCATATTTACATCCACAGGCATTCATCTTCCCAATCTAACAACTGCATGAATTAAAGGAAGCAGCCATTGCAGAGTGAGTAAATGGACTTATTACTTCATATAATCAGGAAAAATTATGATTTATAAGTTGATAATTGTTATAAAAATGAAACAATAGTTTACAGTTAATTAATAAAATATTGTAATTAAAAGTAGTTTTCACAGTGTCAAGCAATAATAATTTTTCACCATGTGAGTCACGTTCATAAAGCCATGTGCTAACAAGGATGCGAAAGATAATTTGAACGAAAAACTAATTATGAACAGACACACTTTAGGTCATTACTTCCAAGAAAAATAACTGATAAATACAGTCGTTTTGTCATAAAATTACACAAATAAGATCTGATGCAGAAAGTTATTATAAAATAAAAATTAACAAGCAATCTGTCAACAATTATTTTTACCAAAATATTATCATTTGATGCCTTCAAAAATAATAACACATAAAACATATTATATACATGTACTGTGAGATTGCTAGAACATTTAAAATAATTTTTTTATGTCATGTACATATATATGTCATTATTGATTAGATTAGCAGGACTTTTAAGTCTATTTACAATGGAAATTAATCTTTTCCATCTATTTAATTAAGACAAGTACAACACAAACTTATATTCCTACCTGTTGCCATTCTCAAAGGTTGACCCAGCACAGTCTGGCTTTGTCCAGACATTGTACTCATAGTCAGCCTTGATGTCTCCATTACTACTGCTGGCATGTACACCTGGCGATAAATTCACAAGATTTCTCAAAATGTTAACCCAAAGCGCCAAAAGGAAAACGGCACAACTGACTTATCATGAGTCTAATAATTGTTATTTATGTGTAATCCACCCAAATGTGAGTTCACTGCAATTGTATTCAGATACAATACATTCACATTTCACACTACTAGTACCACAATGGTTCTTTCCTAGACAAAACATAAAAATAATATTTAATACAAATTATAAATACATGCTTTCAAAATGTGTACAAATCTTAATTCTAATGTAAACTTCAAAAGGTAAGAAACACACAATCATGTACTCACTCAAGTCAAAGTCGTCGTCTTCTGATCGAACAACTTTCTCGACTTTGGCGAGATTGCCAGAGTCGAACTTGGACGTGAACAGTAGAGCTCCACACCGCACCTCCATCGTGTCAATGTCTGCCTCTTACACTCACTGCAGCTCAATCACTGACTGGCTCATGTCCTCTCACATTGGTAGGGTTCATTATAGGCAGTGCCACGAAGTATGAAGTTCTGTGAACCAAGTTAGACCAGTAGAAGCAGTGGTCAGCCAGCCACACACACACAAAGCCTGGACGTTGACGTAGACAACTGTTGAATGCTGTGTCCAGATATGCCACACACTGAGCACAATTAATTCATTCACTTCACTGTCGTTAATCGGGTCGGTGCTCGGACCAACACTAATGAAATAGAGTTGTATTAGGAACAAGGTTAATTAATAGATCCTCAGCTAGTACTTATGCTCAGCAGAGAACGCATAGAGTAAATTAAACAGCCACTGCTCAGTGCTCACAAACAATGATGTCAAGTTCACACAAGACCTCACAATGAATACAGATAAAATCACACCAGTTAGTTTTTAATTATTATTACTGCTTCAAAAGAAATTCTGCTAGAGGTTTGTAATTGTTAAATAGGCTCCTAACAGCATGACATAATAATAACTGTAAAACTTTAATAGCGCATAAATCCTTGAAAATATTCAAGCTCAGAGGCTTATTCTGTGATAAAACTATGCAAGACATAACAGCAATGTTGTCCAATTCAACTACATATACCATACCAATATAATATTATTTTATATACAAGCGAATAATTATTGCTAACACAAAGCACAGACATGACAAATGAATAATGGTAGGAATTAAATAATGATGACTATGAATAAATTTCAAATTTTGTCAAAATTTATGCAACATGTGGTGGTGCATGTTCCACTCAACTAGCCAAACTCTTAAGGTTCATGCCTGGAACATCATGAGTACTATAGTGCACTGTAAATTACAAATATGTTGGCTATATATTATTAAAATATAATGAAAAGTACATCAAAAGAAGTTTAATTTCAATAAAATTTACTATTATGACACCACACAGATATATACAAGACACGTAATTATGTGCAATATAAGTAATGTTGACCATGATTCTAATGACAAGAAAAAGTTTTCAATTCACAATGTAGTAATGACAGACAACAAGGTAATGCTACATCTGAAATATATACACAACAATCAACAGAATATTGTCATGAAAGGTAATTAGTTTTGCCTTCTTACGTACTGATTCCTTCAAATATATAAAATTCAATGAGAATGGCGATTCAGTTCAGCATAATTTACATTTTAACAGTTTTATTGGCAGGATAATAATCATTATTTGGCCTCCGTAATTATTTCAGGGTTTAATTATTGAGTCCCTTAATTTAATGATAACGCTGAATAATAATTTATACCGACATTTAAAACACAGCTTAAGACAAGTTCACATGTAGAAGCCAATAGTTACACCAAGTATGCTTGCCTACCAAAAGAAACATGCTAAGTCTATGCAACACGTAATTCGATTAGTTACGCAAGATATTCCGTAATCTCTAGCCTTCAAGTCTCAAACTTGAGTTGAGCCTACAACACTTCGTTTATTAGTTTTATGCTGCACCGTTCACTACGCTGCCGTCTCACGAATACAAATTATACCTTGCATGTAAGCTCTGAAATATCGAACACAATAACCGTTACCTTTATACACCGGAATAAGCACACGAATGTGGAATTTCGAAGCAACTTTGCTTCGCTGTGCAGTTGACAAATCTGCTGTAATCCTCCATTGCAAACAAGCATCGCGTTGCTGGTCATGTGGGATGATTCTCTGTTTTCATTGGCTAAAAAGAAGATTTAATTCACATGATGTACAAAATGGCGTCGCAGTAGTAAACAAATGCAACTCAACTAGTTGTTTTCAAAAATGGCTGAAGTATGCATTCGTATGATATTTATAACAGTATTAATACAACTACATGTATTAGCTGTAATACATTCCTCCAAAACATGCTGAATGTTGTACTGTTTGAATAATTTATTGCTACAAACGGGCAGTTAACCTAGTGGTTCGATTAGCATTGGCATTGCATGATTGTCATTGCGACATTGGGGACGGGTTCCACATAACGGTAACCCACATGTCATGACTCGTGTATTCCTCGTGATTCGGAGATCACGTTAATGTCGGTCGGCGTGGGCGAATACACACACAAAGAAACTAAACAGGAAACACGCATAAAGAATAAGAGTCAATGAGAAGAAAATAAAAGTGTTCAAAAAGATGAAGGTGTCAACACAACATAAAATTATAATAAATTGTCCAACTTGTTTATATATTTGTTCAACACAAACTGTCAAGTCAGTAGTCATGTGCACAAAATACATAGGAAAAAGAAAGGATAAACCATGTATGACAAACAAAACAAAAATGCATGCATGTAAGAAAAAAATCTACTATAATAGACAATTCTAAAAAAATGAACATATGCCAAACAGGAGAACTACAAAAAGTAAAAACATATACAAAAAAACATATTGAGACACACAGAAAAATAATAGTAAATGAGAGGAACATGAAATAAACTTGGATATATATAGTTTTAATGAAAAGAAAAAAATCACAATATCCTACTCGTAAAAAAATCAGTGGCAGAAAGGACATCGCAAATGGTTTTAATTAATTATTTAAAAATACATATCAAACACTAGCCAAAAAGATTCCTAAATGCACCAATAAGTTTAAGCATTTTATGAATGAAAGGATTCCTGGTAGCTCGATCGCTAGACGCGTTTGCTGTGGGTTGATTTCAATACAATTATTCTGAAAATAGGGGCAAAAGTCTGCGATGCTAAGCAAAAATGCCAAAACCATCGTATTTCTTTGGCTTACCCTTTTCTACAAAATTGGATTCGTGTGGAAGCATAAGATAATTACTGAACACACACACACACACGCACGCACGCACGCACGCACGCACGCACGCACGCACACACACACACAGGATGTTATGTGAATTCAAGGAAACGTCTTATTTATGTTTATGGAAGTGCAGCTGGGTTTCAAGGTGATATGACTGGACGTTTTTTGAAGCCTCAGAAATCTGCACCGCTGGTACCACATTTGTATGTGGTTACTCTCAGTACTTAACCCTATGTATATGAACATGTGTCTTCAAAAGCAAAACTTTGTACGGTTTCTCACAAATGTGGATACGGACATGTTTCTTCAAAGTATCACTATATGAGAATTGTGCTCCACAGGTATCACAACATTGTGTACGGTTTCTCCGTGGTGTGGATAGTATTGTATACAGACACGTCTTCAAATTACAGCTAAGTAAAACCTGTGCTCGTATAAAGACGGATCCAATTAACATTGACGGAATTCAACAATGGAAAGTATTAATTTTATTAATACTCATACTACTATACTAATTTGCGAACACCAAATTGATATTAGGTCGGGAGGAACCGACAGCAGTGTTTGCTAAAACTAAGACATCTTTCGCGGAAGTTTCGGCAATTAGTTGATTTGTCACACAACTCAGCCAGACGACGCGCCAACGATGACTTGAGCATACAACGAACGTCCACATTTCTTTGCAGCTAACTCGAATTTTAAATCAAACATGTGGTGGTCATGATGTGTCCGAGGTAAACCACGCCTGCTCGTACCGGGTCACAATATGTATGTGACGTTACGACGGCTGTTCGTCCTATACATCTGTCCGACGTTCGCCGGTTCGGTGACACGCGGCGAACCCTCGTTTGTCGTGCCTCGACGTGACGTCACGTTTGACGTGCCTCGACGTGAAGTCGCGTTTGACGTGCCTCGACGTGACGTCGCGTTTGAAGGGCCTCGAGGTAACGTTACGTTTGGCTGGACTCGAAGTGACGTCACGTTTGGGTGGACTCGAAGTGACGTCACGTTTGGGTGGCCTCGAGGTGACGTCGCGTATGACGTAGACGTGCCGCCGCGAGGTGACGTCACGGCGGAGCGCGTCACTTGTGTGATGGACAGCGACCTCCCGCGGCCACGTTGCACGTGGCCGAGCACCGTCGACTGTACGGTCAGGAGCCGCTGATTTGACATCCCCCTGCCGCGCGCAGTCGATGCCTCCTGCTCGACACCGACTCTCTGGTCGCCCATGGTCAGCGTTTGACTGTCAATCTCGTTTAGGAAGATTTTCGCAGCGATGTCGAAAGAGTCCTGCTGTTTGGTCGATGATGTTCTCCCTGTCGTCGCTGCGCCGTGCGTTCTGTTGTGGAGAGCGCGGTCGCTGTGACAGGTGGACGCCGACTGGGACTCGCCGATGTCGTAGATGGCTCGCTGGCCGCAGAACATCGGGTGCGCGCGCAGGTCTGTCATGACACTGGACATGGCGGCTGCGGTGCTCTGACTTTCGGTCGGCACCGCCACCGTCACCGTTGTCTGTGCACGCACTCGTGGCACCGCGTGCGCATGTCTCGACTGCGGAGGATCACTTCCGGTTGCGCCGTCGCATTCGTTGGTGGCTGTGGCGGGCGGCGGCGGCGGCGGCGGCGGCGGCACGCTTGAATAACGGGTGTTCTTTGATGTCCCTTAACGACGCTGTTGAATGCGTAACCGACGACGTTACCTGTTGAATTGTGCCGAGGGGACCGCGCCGCATGTCGGGGAACACTTGCCGTACTGGGCATAGATGACGTCACACCGTCGCCATTGACGGGACTTCCACCCGAGTAACCCGGTCGGTCGCCACTGGCGGCGTAACGCCGAAATATCGGATGAGCGTGGATCTCTTCTACGACCTTGTCGTACGACGTTTGCACCCCGGACACCGCTGCTTGTGCGGTGTCCTTTGGCTTCGGTCCCGAACGGGTTGAATTCTCCGTCTTTGTATGGATGGGCATCTTGTCATTCGACTGCGTCCGGTGCGGCTCTTGAAAGTCTGACATCGTCCGTTCCTGCGGATATACCGGATGCACAGGACTCCGGTGACGGCTCCCATACGGACTATCCCGGGACATCGGCGTCGCTTCCGGTTCAGTTATATCGGAATTCCAGTCAGTCATATCAGCCATTCCGTCGTAAGCTCCTGTAGCATCGAGGTCCGTTTCGGCTACATTAAATTCACCTTCGGATGCCACCTCTGTGTGGACGACGCGTTCGACTGGGGTGACATTCCGATGTGTTGAAGAAGACTTGCCACCGAGTCTTGTCCGCTTCGTGTAGATCGACTGGAAGATGTCGCTGAGAATCGACGACGTGTGTGCGCGTGTATCGCAGCGGTCATCCGTCCAGTGGTCGGCCGTCGTCGCGCCCTCGTCCGACGTTTGCTCGAGCTCGTGCCGGGAACGTCTTACGTCCCAGTCCTGTTTCCTCTGCCGCCTCTTGACGTGTCCGCGGCTGGAACTGCCGCTGTCCGTCGAACGACGCCGAGGCGCACTCGCAAATGAGGTCGTACGCCGTGTCGTCTGCGATGGACTCAGTCTCGTCCACGTGACTGTCCGGCGACGGATTCTTCCGCGCACGTGGCCGTGTTCTACGTTGGCTAAGCAACGGGTCACGCGACTCTCGTGTCTGCCCGGCCGAATGTCTGCTGCCACGTGAGTCCACGATCCGTGCATTGTGTCGCCGCTGTGTGTTCTCCCGTTCCTCGTGAGTATGTGAAGTGTGCCTGGAGGGTGAGCGGGCTGATTTGCTGGAACACGTCGACGCTCTGCCATGCGAACGATCATCGGCCAAGGAATGCGAACGTCTCAGGGACGGGTCACTGTCCGTGGTCGAGGAATCTGACTCTGACGGCGGCGTCGTGGGAAGCAGCGCGTGTAGGCTCTTCGCCCTCTGCAGACCCGTCGGTTGGCACCGAGACGTCGTCGATAGGGTCGAATCAGACTTGTGCTTCGAGTAGAGTAGGGTCCGTGGACGACGGCTGTTCGTCACCTTGCCCCGCGGTTGAACATTACACCGCGAACTCGTGTTCTGCGACAAGTCATCTCTGACGGAAGGGGATTGTCTGACTTCGGACAGCACTAGACTCCTGCTGTGCCTTTTGTCGGTGATCGAGTGGTTCGAGCGAGGCCGTCGAAGTTCCGAACTGGACGTGCGTTCTTCCTCCGCCAACCGCGATCTCATCGACTGCTGGGCTGCGTGATCGGGTCCAGGACGCGTATCTGTGAACATACACATTACACATTCCGCTTATGATGTTTCAATATTGTACTTTTAGTTTTTAATAAGGCGACACCCTAAGTTACAACGACATACTCCCGCAACACAATTTAAGCAATACGAATTAGACAAATACCTTGTTTTTTATGTACGAATGTATATATATATATATATATATTATATATATATATATATATATATATATATATATATATATATATATATATATATATAAGAATTACACAAGAGATAGACATGTAGAAACACACAAAAACGAAGGCATTTACAAGCAGAATGCAATTGGAAGGGCACATAATGAGTATTAGTGAGCGGAGAGTGATAGCAGGTGTAAAAGGACAAGAGACGAGGCATGCTAAAGGCGAGGAAAACCACAATTAAAACGGAGAGTTAATGTTCAGAGACAGGCAACAACGAAGAATAGGAGAACAAGGCTGACGAACCTAACACGTGGATTTAGCTCGTCACCAATCGGTCCCCACCGCGCAAGTCACACGGGAAGAATATCTCGACGACGACGAAGAAGAAAGGTAATCTGAACACGAACGTCTAATCCATATTTAATATGATCATATACCGACAAATAATATAGAGCTAATTACCTGATGTTTTAAGAACACTAAGATGCCACATAACCCACCTTGTTTTAGCTGTCTTGGGGACGAAGAACGGTCGACGTTCTGCTGCGAGACACTGGGAATTCTCCGCGGCAGTCGACGACCTTTTCTTCGGTACTCCGGTGAATCGGGCAACGAGTCCGGGCTGTTGTTACTGTCGGGTGGTGGCGGGTTGGACAGACTACGCGGTTCATCGTAACAACAGCGGGGTCGACTGATGCGCGATAGAGACCTCGCGACCTTTTTGGCGGTATCGTCACGACTTTCTTCTGCGAAACCGGTATAAGCGCTACCCGAGTCGACAGGTGGCTCATCCGAAAGGTTGCACCGGGAAGTGTCGTTGTCACAGGTGGGGTGGCATCGCTGAGTCGGGATAGCCCTGGAAGTAAAGTCCTCACTCCTTGGACTACTGCACCTAATCGGGGAGATGTGATCTTGTGATATCTGACCATGCTTTGTTTTGATAGCTTTGTGCGTCGAGTCGTCACTGGTTGGATTGGGACACGTGGACGATGGTGTGTTGCTTTTCGATTTCTGCCGAGGAGGACTAGGTTGTCGAGTCGAATAGGTGCAGGCTATTGACTTACGACGAGTAAGACGAATTGGCGACGATCCACTCGGGGTAGGAGAACGTGACCTCCGACCGATGCATTGGCTGTCCGAGGCGGTCGCCGAGGCGTCGTTTTGGTTCGTTGCGTCCATCGCACGTGCTTCGGCGGCCGCTATCGCCTCCAGCAATGTCCCGTCGTCCACCGACAGTTTCCCGCTCATGGTGCCCGACCTGTGCACGCGCAGCAGCGAGCGCGCTATCGCACGCGCAATGCGCGCGTCCATCACGTGCAACTGCGACGAGTCCGACCGACCCCGCGTCGCGGCCAATCGTATAAGTCGGCGACTCGGAACGCCCGTGGACGAGAGCGACGTGTCCGAGTGTCCGGCGTCGCTGGCAACTGGCGCGGGTTTCGGTGACGCAGACTCGCGCGGACTCGCGACGACATGGTTGAGCGTTGAGTGTGCCGGGGTGCTGTCGGCGTTGGCTTCTTTGCAGTTCTTCTTGTGCACGTTCTCCCACATCTGACATAGACACTCGACGCGAGTAGTGATGGCGTCCAGGTCGTTCTCGTCGCACGTGTCCGCCTGCTGCCTGTTGACGACTGGCGGCACCGGCTTGGATTCGACTGGCGACGTCGCGGCAGCATAACTCGCCGCGAGGGCACCGCATTCGCCGGGAGCCGTGGGCTTGTCACCGGACGCCGTGTGCTTGCCTCCGGAATCCGTGTGCTTGCCGCCGAATGCAGTGTGATTGCCGCCGGAAGCCGTGGGGTTGTCGCCGGAAGCCGTGTATTTGCTGCCGGAAGACGTGGACTTGCCGCCGGAAGTCGTGGGCTTGCCGCTGTCGTCGTCCCGACGACTGCATCGGTTGACAGTGACGGCCGACTCTGGGCGAGCCCACTTGGACGGCGAAGACGTCCTCACACGCGTGTCCGGCGAGTTGGCGAGTTTGTCCGTCTGACGCCACCGCTCCCGGATGACGCTGATGCGTTCCTTCGCTTCTCGGGTCCCATCCACCGCCACCATGCACTGCGGGTCGCGGTTACTATTCGCAGCCGCTGATTCGGCAGTGGTTCCTTTACGACTAGAGGCGCCGACATGAGTGTTCTTGTCATTAGCGGCAGGTGCAGTTCCACAAGGCTCTATGGTGGTTGTTTTCATAGAGTGGTCGGCCGGTTGAGGAGTTCTTTCTAGTTTTATTGAGTTGGAAACATCGCCGTTCCCGGCATCGGCTGATCCGCCGTCCGCAGTGGATTTAACTGGCGCCGGAAGTGGGCAAACGAAAGAGTTTATTCTTTCCGACCCGTGGTTCGCTGGGGTCTCTACGCCAACGGCGCCAGGTTCCGCGGTACTCCGCCGGAGACGCACCGTGTCTGACCTGCACCCCGTGTCTGTGGCCAGTCCGCCAACGGCAGCGTCCGACTCTTCTGCCACGTGGTCACCCTTCGCCTCGGCTTCGTCCATCGCGTGCACCTTCCGGCGGATGTCTTCGTACATTTTCCGGAAGACGTCCATTTGCGAGTCATTCTTCTCGGCCAATGTGTCCTGTGTGTCCAGCGATATGCCGCTAGGAATCCTTCTTAAGATATCGGAATTGTTGTCAGCGGACGATTCCGCGCAGCTGTCGTGCTCCTGTTCTTGCTCTTTTCCCTCCTGCTCCTGCTCCTGCTTCCGTTGCTTCTCCTGCTTCCGTTGCTTCTCCTGCTTCTCTCGTTTCGACGTCCGACTCGGCGGTAGTTCCTTCACGCGACCGCCGAGTCCGTTGATGCTGACGGCGGCGCGCGCCATCGTGTGATTGACATCGTCCAACAGGTGATCGAGACCGCCGACAGCGCCCGTCGACACGAAGCGACGTATGATGGCCCGGTAGGCCGCCAGCTCGTAACCGGGAGTCTCCGTACAGGCGTCCGTCGTCGGCACCCTCCAGTCACTCGTCACCGCCTTGTCGTTTTGTCCCCTTTTCGGCGTGCGACTGCATGACCTTCTGCTCACCGGTTGCACAGAACGTGATCTGTTGACAATACCGTACGGGAGACACTCGTCGACTGTCGTTGCGTCACTTCCGGCGTGGTCGTCGCTCGCTTCGGACGTCAGCGAGCACGAAATGCACGACGCTTGTCGTGTCGTGTCCACCCCGAAAACCGTCACGTCGTTGCCGCTGTCCACCCCGAAGCTGTGGCGATCCCAGCTGTCCGGTGTCTCGTTGACAACCGACCGGAACTCGTGGCCGGACACCGACGTGTGGACAGTGGCCGTCGGTCGATGTTTCCAACCCCGCCTCGCACCTCGCGACTGGAGCTCTGGACTGCTGGAGTGGGGGCCGAACGTTCCGTCCCTACGAGCGTTGTTGTCGGCCCTTTTTATGTGCTTGCCCCCCTTCCGGTCAACCCGCTGTTTACCGCTGCGTGACTCGGCGGGCAGCGAGACCTATTGACCGGCACGACTTGCTGTCCGAGTAGATGTCCGTCAGCGAATCCCACACCTCGTCGTGTCGGTCGTCACGTGACTTGTCGCTGAACCGGAAACACGTCGTAGTGTAGGGCTTAGTTGTATTAATGTCACAGGGGTCTATGGCTGTTATTCAGACGACAATTGGATTTAATTTATTATTCGAGTATAAAAGCACATCTTTTTTTAAATCATGAGGTCGTTTGATTTTCTGATCTAAAATACGCGGGACACAGATGAAATTGTTCGATGTCGCTTTGATCTATTTTATATGCAATACTATATAAATGTTATTGCATTTTGAGTCAATATGTAGCAATATCTGAAGTAGAATGTTTCCGGAAGCAGTCCTTTAAAGCGAGGCTGCCTTCTCTACCCGAAACATTTACCGGCAGTATATCTGCAACATATTTTATTCTTAGAATACAATATTATGAATTATGCAGTAATACAGTACACAACGTTTAATGTGTGAATCCTCCTGTAATTCGTAAGACGGACCGGCAAGCTCACCGCGGTGTCTCCGGACAGCCACAACATGGCCGCCTCGCCTCACGGTGGCCATGCGCTGACACCAACTTGCCGTTGGTGATTTTAGCCCGCAGTACGTAGTGTTTCGGTACATGGGCCGTGATCTCGGTAGCGTTTGCGTCGTGTCGCCTTCGGGTGACCTACGGCAACGTTTCACTGTTTCTAGTTATTTTTAATGGAAGCCGTTTGGACAATACCAAGCCAAAGGTTTCGACTGCGATTTTGTCAATATGTTTACATATTTACAATGGATAATTAAATATAGGACAGACTGAGACACACGCATGCACGCACGCACGCACGCACGCACGCACGCACGCACGCACGCACGCACACGCACGCACGCACCACACACACACACACACACACACACACACACACACACACACACTCAGTTTATATTCAAGTTTAGATTCACTCAGAAAAATATGTGTTCGCATTCATGACCGAAGGAACTCGATAGCCACCTCGAGCTGCGGTACTTTGTGCCGACTGCCGCACCTCGATCTCGCCTCGGTCGGCTTCGATCTTCTGTAGTCCGGGCTCGACTCTCTCTCCGTCTCTCTCGAGCCTCGGCACTCGGTCGGAACGAGAACATCGCGTCTGCCACTTGGCGTTCTCTTCCCGGGCTCTCCCCCCTCTCTCCTTCATTTGTAGTAGACCACAGAAACAGGGGAGTTGTACCAGCGTGCATGTTAATACATGTAATAATAACATAACTTCTATTGTACCTAAATCCCTGGAAACCAAGCTCAGATATGGAGTTGGTGCAGCTAAAAAAAGCCCATGTCCAAATATTGGTATTGACTTTAGAGACATAAAGTAAACCAAAATTAAAAGATCGAAGCTGTATAGATTTTCTTACAGGAGTAACCAAGTATTGTAAATGCGGTGGTTGCTTACAGGAATGTGCCTGGTAAGTAATAGTACAAATCTTAAAGATGATACAAAATCGGACAAGAAGTCAATACAGAGACATTAAAAGCGGCATAAAATTGGTAAAACGTGTAGACATAGTCACAACCCTTGCTAAGCAATTCTGAAGAAGTTGTAATTTTATGCATTCTGTCCAATTGAAAACGGGCATAATCTCTAAAGGGACATCATTGCAAAGTTGGGCAGGAAAATCTGGCTTCTCTTGCAATAATAAAAAAAATATAGTTTCACTCATACGGTATAAATAGCATTTATGTAGCGTCATACATAATAGTTGTATAATGTGTTTGGTTCGGGGAGTGTGTGCGGGTGTCGCATGTGAATTCCGAGGAGTTGGAATGCTCATTTTCTGATCTACATGATTAACCTACTGCCGTTTATTTTAGTGCTGGATGAGTGGGCTTTGGAAAACAGAGGGTAGTATTGGCGCGAAAATCAGGGAAATTTGCACCTTTTCAGAAACGGGAGACCAGGTGATTCACAAGAATCTGGAAGACCCCTAAGAAACCTGAAAATATCGCCAGTCAATATATATCGTGCAGTCAATTGCTGCTCTAAGCATTGTGTTGGTTCTGAAGTCACACGTGTGAGACATCCTGTCCTACGTAAGCTAAGTTTAATGAATTAGAGAAACAATGATAAAATATTCGCGATTTTTGCGTAGTTCATAAAGGTACACACCTCGACCCACTGCGGTGACGTCGATTGGACGCCTTGCGGGTGACGCGGTGGTGAGGCGAGTTGTGCCGGTAGGGGGAGCAGTGGTCGCGGGGGGCCGGGGACCTCGACATCGACGATGAGCCACGGCGCCTCCTGGCGGAAGTATGTCTCGTCGGTGGGTGGATCCCGTCGTTGGTACCACTGTCGGTGTCATCAGAGTCCATACCCGATGACGATGACGACGCCAGAACCTCCTCCTTGATGTAGTCCCACAGGCGCGAGAGAGACCGCGATATCCCCGTCCATGGACGGATTTTGCATTTCCGTTGTTCGCTTCTCCTCTCGCCGTTCTGTCGGTTGTCGTGAATCCTCGGCTTGCAGTCGCCGCCGCCGATTCGACCCCCGGGGCGAGCCTCGTCCTCTCCGCACGACGAGCCGCAGTCGCTGCAGTAGGCCGAGTCGGTTCTATTGCGGTGGTTGCACGAGCTGCACACACGGCCCGGCCGACGCTTAGGCGAGACACTGGCTTCTCGGCCCGTCAGCGCTGCGTCGGAAGCGGCACGTCGGCCGTACTCGGCGGAGGTGGCCTGGCCACAACGGGCGAGAGGCAGATCCGCCGTGCCGCAGACTGTGACGGACCCGCCGCTCGCGGGCACCGGCTTCGGGAAGCTCTCGGGTGATTTCGCCGCCGGACAACTGTCGCTTACGTCCGGGTCGCTGACCAGGAACTCGTCAATCTCTCCGCGAACGTCGGACGCCATCGAGTCGCAAGATGACGTCAGTTCCGACGAGACCATGTCGGACATCCAGTCGATCAGTTGGTAGTACTTTCGCGCGAGGACGGCTCCGAAGCCAACCGACAGAGTTGCACTCCTAGTCAGTTCGATGTCGCCGGAGAACGGAGTCGTCTGTACGCAGCTCGGCGGGGGCAGGACGTTGATGACGCAGCCTGTCGGAGTTGCGTTCCTCCCGTTGATCTGGGAGCCCGCACTGCACGGGCCGGCTCTCTGTCCTACTCCTACGAAGCCGCCACCGCCGAACAACGTCACGTCGGATATCGGAACCTCGTCTTTATTCGACCACACCGGCAAGCGAGACGTGGCCGCGCCGCTAACGACAGTAGTCATGTACGATTTCGGCATCGAAACTCGGCGCTACCAACAGTACTGCCGCCAGTTCCGGTGCGCTTCTCCGGCGATTGTTGCCGATCGTCCGTCCGTCGTCATCTGGCGGCAGCGGCCGTGCCCTGTCACATGTACACGCCTCGGTGTGTCGTCGTTCCAACACGACAGGAGCTGTGCGCGCCTAAGAATCACATCCACTTCAATGTCGTCGTTATCAGCAACCTACCATTACTGTAGTCACGGGACATCCCGGCGATTATGTTGGTTGCGTCATTTCCGGAAATGTCCCAAGTTAATTCTGCAATGCCGCGTTGGAACGACTATATAGCGGAATAGTTGAGTATGCTCTGTCGTTGTTGGCCATTTTAAGGAAGCTTGTCCAGTGGTTATTTCAACATCATATTGGATGCTTCGAATTTGTGTAGGCATACTGTATATTCTCAGGTATTTTACAAACAGGAATGTCGCAAACACGTTCATAATTGGCATAATATTGCACCATTGTGAGATAGGAGTAATCAAACTATCTTTGAAAATATAAAAACAGGTTTTCTTATACAACATTTTACAGTAACACGGGGAGCGTCAAATATATTAAAAATATGATAACATTACGCGAAGAGCGTGACGTAATACGATACGTCATTGTCGTTTGCTGCGGAAGATTACCGGTGAATTATCGACTACTTTTGTCGAAGCTACTTTCATTTTCAAGTAAGCGGTTTACATATGCATTATACTGTTTATATCGAGACATATTCATGAACGTTATCGTTAAACATAAAAACCGGCATCCATAATTCTTTGATCCACACTGAAAAAAAGACTTCCGGGTGAACGATCGGGTCGAAGTCGTTTACGTCTCGTCGATGATTGTCTACATAAGAAACGCATGCAATCATCCATTGCCGACTCTACATACCGCAGGGTTAGGGGAGCCTTGTACGGCCGCTGGGATGGCAGATGACCCGATGACCCCGGAGGAAACACATCCGATAGGTAACGACAACTGTTGTCTTCAACACAACTGCAAATCGGTAACTAGTCAAAACCAGGGGGCGCAGAATGTCCACGAGTGCTATGATAGAGTGATGGCTTGTATGCGTGCGCACCCAATATTTATGCGCTTAGCCGCAAACAGATCAGCCGATGAGACTACACCAGACAGTGGTGGTCGCGGCCTCACTTCCGGTCCAGCGGGGAAGCAAACTCCGGGTTCGCCTTCACATTATCACGGCTTCCGGAACTGCATACCCCGAGACACCACATCGATGCAAGACGCTGCCGTGACGCCAGGGCACGACACGGACAGCAGCAGAGAGACCGTCTCTCGCCTCTTTCTCGACATGCACAATCACCCGATGTTCAAACTCGCAGCGGAAGCGACCGGTTCGTGTACGGCGACGTGCACGGCGCATCCACCAGGCGGCAGCAGCATGCATAAGTTGGCGTCGAACGAGGTGGCGTCACCCAGAAAATTGACAACGCCGCCTGGCGGAAAGTCGAGCATGCACGGCGCCTTCGCTATGCTGATGGAAGATCTGCGCGCGCACCCGACCTTCCGCGGCCAACGCGAGTCCATTCAGCGAGCGACAGATTCGCCGGATGGCGGCGCCACCGTACTTCCGACAGGAGGCGCCACTGGACTGACCAAAAGTAACACCACTACCACCAGAGTACCCGGCTTCCGGCCGGATACACACACCCCGTGCGTAGCTCGACACACTCGAATTCATTCAGACTGTCTGTCGTCGCCATACTGTCCCAAGGGGGGCGTCCCCGACAAGACCCGGATGTCTCGAGAAGCGAAGCGCGAGAAATGTGTGGGCGAGACGCGTAAAATGACGTCGTCGAGACCCAGACCCGCGGACTGCAGCCGCAAGACGTATGATTTCGCTGCGAGAATACTGCTCAACGAAGTCGACACAAGGACGCTGGAAAACCAGATGCAAAAATTAACCGCCAAACGGTCTAACATGTCAAGAACACGTTCTGTACCGTCCGAACGAATAATCGGCGCCAGTCGGATCCCGGTGCCACGAACAGCTACATCGGATATGACGTCAACTCGAATTGAACGCGGCTGTCTACGAAGTGGTACTAACATTTCTGCTGGCAATCGCGACAAAGATAAACAGTTGTGGACTGTTTCTGTTAGTGAACTACAGCGGTGTCAGGACCGAACCACTACAACATTTAAATGTGTCTGCGCACACGAGAAACACACGTCGACGACGGAAATGCCGCAATCTTGTCACAAGCAGCGTTGGCTAAGAACATCTCAGACCTACTCATCCAAGAAGACGACGCTCAATGCAGAAGTGACGTCATCGTACAGCGAGCAGCAGCCACCTCCTCACAGCACTAACTATGGCCAAAACTGACACCACCAAACAAATGTCTTCTGACACACAGTAGTAATTACATAGATGATGTCTACGGCATACAACACGTGTAGACAAAATAATTAGCGGGACCTTACGACAAGCAGCAATCAATCGTGAGATCATGCACGATACAGCGAAGGAAACAGATTATATTATATGTACGTATATAAAGTAGTCGGTCCGCGTTCGTTCCTGGTGCAGACAATCGATTGTATAATTCGATAAAATATTTTTTTATTTAAAAACTTTTTTTAAAAATTTAAAAAAAAAAAGTTGGGGGAATTTTTTTTTAAAAAAATTTTTTTAAAACTTTTAAAAGTTAATTGTCACAAAAAAAAATTTTAAAAAATTTGGCAACACGAGGCGTGTTTGGCGATGTAAATGATATCAGCAGTGTCTTTAAACGAACGCAAAGCAAACACATTTATTGCACTATGTGAATGGAAACATAGCAGTGTACATGCAGACGTTGTCAATAAGTTAAAATGTTCGTTTGCACGACACAGCAGACATCATGCAATAATTGCGTTGTGTGGGTTATATGCCGGGGTTAAATTAACTGGATGTTATTTGCCAACAACTGCAATGTTTTGACGACAACGTCACTGTAATTAGTGGATTAGAAAAGAAGTAAAACGTCGCAGTAGCCGTCATAATCTTTCGCAGACACGTGCATTTAACACTACAGATGTGTTTGGTAAGTGGTCACAGCTTCCACATAGCAGAGTAAGGTAGTAGGTACCAATGTATCAACACGCTAGAATTTATCAGCAGACCACGATATAGCTTTATATATACAATTAAAATTGACGATTACTATCATGTGAACTGCCTTAGATATTTTATTCCTGGAAGATTAAAATCACGTCTTTCCGTCAACGGAAACTGTTGTTCAAGAATTGCACGAAAATGTTTGTTAGTTTCGTCGTGTCGTCCACTGGGTGCGTCTTCGTGTAGCTGATGAACTGGCGTCTCATTCGCTGCAACTCCGCCAGGGTGAGTGGCCTCCCCAGCTCCACCTGGTGGATACAAGGATAACATTGCTTAGGAACTTGGCTGAACATTTGGGAATAGTATATGGAGTACAATATGCTTCAGAAAGAAAAAAATGGTTCTTGTACTCCACTGGAATTTACACGTTCATATTCCATTCGTCATCAAATAGTACTTATTTGGCATTATCAAATAATAGAATATCATATGGTCTCGTATAAAATTTAAAATATTTATCATAATTATTTTCAGTAAGTAAACAGGTAACATGTTGACCAGCATGATTTTCAGAAGCTACCTTAACTGTTATTCTCCCTCTCTCTCGCTCCCCTCCCCCCTCTCTCCATTCTCTGTGAAGACGATCAGTTATGAAAACATGTTACCAACAGTTCCTGATAAGCAGGTCAGTTCTTTTAGGTATCAAGTAAATTTCGTTTAAAACAGGTATCATGTTGACACAAACATTTAACCTAACTGACAGATACCTTGTCTGTGGCTCCTGGGACAGACAGTGAGTCTCCTGGGACACACGTCTTCTGGGCCTCCATGATCAACTGAAATGTCCAGCACACGCAACAACTCTTTAGTTAGAATTATTATCATCATTAAATCAGAAACATTAACCTTATATACATGTTAATTTATAAAAAATTTATATTATTATGATGCATTAGTGTTATGTAGTATTATGCTTTGTCACTACTCAACATTGATTCCACTGAGATAATTTAAATACAATATAATATTATATATATATTCACAATGTTTTGTCTTCTACAAACTCCAAACCAAGCGTGTTACAAAGAATATTACAGTTAATACTTGATGTTGAATTGTTGAGCATTTACAAATCAAAGAGGCCTACTTACATTGACAGTTTTTTGTGTGATCTGATCCAACTCATGGAGAAAATTGGTAGATGAAATGGGTTGCTGAAAGCAGACATTTTAATAGGATGTATCAAAGGTGATGGTTACTCGTTCTGGTGGCTAATGTCACTATTTCTGCATCTATTATGACATGCTGTTATTAAAAAAAATTATATTATCTTTACAAATCACTGTCGCAGTGAGGATTTGACAGCTTTGTTTTTAGATTTCACTAATAGCATTCATAATCAAGTGTAAACCATAGTTAACTCAGATACTATGTTTATGGTATAATTTTGCAGGTTTACATATTTCTACTTTCCTACACACAGTACATAGTGTAGTTTAATCAAGTCCGGTTCAATAACCATCTCTGCATCAACAAAGTGGCACATTTTGATTAATAAATTACACATGGTCAGCAAATAATTTGGTTATAAAAATGTACTATTACGAAAGATGTAACATCTAACCCAAAAGTTGCATGTGTTATGTTCTGAGCACCTACAGACAATGTTGATAGATTTGGCGGTGGAGCTTTCGAGTGGAACAGTGCCTCATAGATCTGTTGGCATGGCAACGGGTCATCTGATTGCAATACAAACAGTGGTCGGTCCCATCGGTTTCTTGAATCGGGCGCCTCAAACCTCATCACGAGTGCATCAAAACTGTTGAAACACAACCAGACACATTTGTTTAGATTTCCACTCCCTTCTGCTCTAAAATTGTCTAATGCCTTAGAAACGGCTACGGATAGGATACACACTTCAAAAAGACACTACAATAATACAAATACAAGAGACCAACCCATTAAGGGAACCTACATGAAAACATGTGTCACCCAAAAACAGTTGGAGGAGATCCAATACAGAGGTAAGAAATATGTTTGTGGAACCACCTGGAAGGAAAGTAGACTGCTAAAACACAATGTGATGGCATAACTTTGTTTCTAACTGGTATAACCAGAGCAAAGAGGAACAAGAATGTAAGTAATGGTGTGTTTATTGACTTACATCTCTTCCGAATATTGGTCTTCATCTTTTCTCTCTTTGTTCCATTCTCTAGCCTGCTCAGCACTGCTTCCACAATAGACCTGAACAGAAACATGTAACTATACAATGCAGTCATAAAATGGCAGTGTTTCTCAGTAAAACATAAGTTATCTTACATTGACTTTGAAGTAGCAACTCATCTTAAATTAATAAATAACCAACAATCACAATGCCAAGAATGTTTCACACAAAATGTAGGTCAGAATTCAGAGGAAATGTTTGGAGGGAGGGTCACATGCTACTTCATAGCATTTGAGATTGAGATTTAATTTGTAGATAAAAGTATCTTTTTCACCATGCAAAACCAGGTTGCTTTGCTAGATATCCAAATTGTTGGTTTATTTTACATTCAACATTTCAAAGAGCTTAAAATCTACAGACAGACAATTTACATTCTGGTAGTTGTTATTTATATTTAGTGTCTAGAAACAACATGACTTACAATGCATTGTGGTGTTTGACAGGACTTGGTGACACAATACAGCTCATAGCGACAACCTGTAGATCAACACAAACGTGACATTTGTTAATAGCCAATATTAAAAGATTTGTATGTGTGAAAATTTCTAGAACGTAAATGCTGACTCAAATTTTTATTAGTAACTGTTTGGCTTTATCAACATTTAATGCAAATAATATAAAATTATATACAAATTGTATTCTTGCAAAGAATAAATACATTATAATTTTATATTGGGGTAACATTTAGTAACAATTGATATACTTAACAGAATAATTATTAAAAACAAGAAAAGAAAAACAGAAAAGAAAAAGAGCGCCCGATGTGGGGCTCGAACCCACGACCCTGGGATTACTCGAGCCTGTGTTGGTTAGCTGATAAGAGTCCCATGCTCTACCGACTGAGCTAACCGGGCTTGCATGGTACAAATGCCTTCATAATGTTTGTCTTTACAACAGGCTTACCTTTTATGTAATTTAATGAATCCAAAATGATAACATCTTCTTTAGTAAGTGCCCTGAAAAAAGAACACTTTTTATTTCAATATCTTCAGCGAAAATTGTTACTGGCAATTTCAGTTTTGTCAAATTATTTTCATAAATTATTTTAGTATTGCATAGCCTATAGGCCTTGTCAAACGACGATGTTTTAATCAATGTGTTTTGTTAACGGTGTAATCACGAACTTATTTGCCTTTGGGTTTATCGGATTAGAGTAAAGAAAAACTTTGACACATATTTGCACAATGTACTTTCAACGAACACTTGGCCACTGAAATAATTGGCTCACTAAATTTGGTACGGCAGCCACTTTGATACATTTTACATAAATTGTTATATCATTATTAAAAATATGTAAATTAACATTGATTAAGCCTAATCATAATATGAATGGAATAAACAATAATAATAAAGACGGTACACAATAACCACGAAACAATACGACGTAAAATATTTCGCCTAACACATACCGCTGGACGGATGATTTCAGATTACCTCTCAGTTCCTTCTCTTTTATGGAATCTGCAGTCAAATAATCGTCAGCGTCATCAAGTGGTATATATTGCCATGACACAGAGGCAACTATGGCGTTATCAATTCAGTATCATCGCATGTAGTTAGCAGTTTACACTGGGCTATCGCTTTCGACATTCAATCTATACTCTTTTACGGAATGACATAATGGTAATAAGTTAATTAAACACTGATTTACCCGCATAGATAACATTCTTGTCCAAACCAAAATCACAGTCAGCTATAATTCGAGTATTTACTCCTTTCTCTTTGCATAAATATGATTCTAATTCCCTTGCTCGTGTACTTTTGCCACTTGAAGGGAAGCCACATATCGCTACAAACGGCATTTTAGCACAGGAAGTACGGGATCGCCGATCTAAATATAGAACGGGGGGAGTATCATACTGAGGGAGAATTCATTATTCAGAATGAACGCATGCTATGATCGTTGACGTTCGTATAGCAACGCAATTTTGCCAACTAGCTCTTCTAGGAAGGTGTGTTGAACATTTGAAGGAAGGGGTCTCCTTGCTAAGGCAGAACAAATAACACCTAAATTGATAATCCTGGGTTAGCTCAAGTTTGGGCTGTTTTGGAGCAAATTACCTAAGCTAGACAAACTAATTTTAGCTATTGTAATAATTGATAAATGTATTGTATAATATATATATATATATATATATATATATATATATATATATATATATATATATATATATTTGCATTCCTATAAATATCTGGGTACAACAATCGATGACAAACTAAGGTGGGATGATAATACAATGAATCTATATAAGAAAGACCAGCAAAGATTGTACTTCCTGAGAAAACTCAATGCCTTGCACATAGACAGAAACATTGTATTTGTGTTCCACGATTAATTTGTAAAATGTGTTATGAAATTCGGTCTTGTTTGCTGGTGTGGAAATCTCTCAGTCAAAAGCAGAGAAAAACTAAACAGAATACACCATTTCTTGCAAGATCGCGCTATATGTGCTGTACACCCGATACCAGTCTGGAGCAATTGTACAAGTCAAGAACACTGCAAGTGGCAACCAAAATCTTATCTGACCCCACCCACTTCTTACAAGACCATTACGACCTTCTCCCCACTGGAAGGAGGTACATAATGCCAACTGTAAAAACCCAACGAGCCCTTAAATCCTTCATTCCATCCTCCATCAAGTATCTGAATCAGCCACACACAAAAATTAATCGTTGACCTATCACAGTCTTTACTGCTGCGAATGCAATGTTGTTTTTATCATCTTAATTAATTAATTTATCTTATTATAATATTTTCATGTTTTAGCATATTTATTTATTCCAATATATATTATATATATATTTCAGTTACCGTTTACATATTTACATGCTTGATTTTAGTATTTCTATTGATGTATTTTTGTTAATGTTTTTATCCGGTTTGCATTATACTTAGATAATTTAACTGCTAAATGCTTCTATATGCCTGCGAACCTAAAAGATGATTAATTGTATTGCGTGGTTACAGGTGAGTGACACTTGTAATCTTGAACACACCATTCAGTGCAGAAATGATCCCTTCACCGTGCCTTGTGGGATATAGGCGCCAAATTTTGATCATGGCGGGAAAAGCGCTTTCTTTGACAACATCGGCTAGAAGTAGAACACTGACAACACAGAAAATGCCGACTGCCGGAGAGACCGAAAATTGTCCAGTTACGAAAGCTCCACGTTTGGCTGACGTAGAAAAGCCAGTGGTTTTGAAATTCTCGAAACTTACTGACGTTGCTTTCACGCCAACGAAAGGATCAAAACTGGCAGCGGGTTACGATCTCTACAGGTAGAACACAGAAACTTGGTACTGGAAGGGCCAGCGACCTCGTGGCGTTATTGATAGCATATTTGTTACATGTAATACATTGGCATAGCTTACATAATTAGGCATGCACCTAAATATATATATATATAATGTTATATATATATATATATAACATTATATATATATATAAATTTAGGTGCATGCCTAATTATGTAAGCTATGCCAATGTATTACATGCATATATATATATATATATATAAGGGATCATGTCAGCTTTAGGGCGCACAGCTTATCTAGACCAGACTACTATTATAAAACGGCTGCTACTGTGTTAATCACCTATGGCTATGCCATGGATGATTGATTACCCTGTGGGCTGGGCTCCTGGGGGCCGTCTCTTAGCAAAACATGGTATAAATATAAACAACTAGAATGCCTCCCACACGCACATCCATACATTAACCCCGTGATTAAATATAACATGTACTACCATAGTTTAGAATTGCATAATATAGCATGCTATGCACAGGGTAATCAATCATCCATAGGTCATTAATATAGTAGGAACCCTGACTACTACACCCCTGTTTTATAATAGTAGACTGGTCTATGTAGCCTGTGCCTGTGCGCCCTAAAGCTGACATGGTCTTATTTAAGTATGCTAGCTATCAAATGCTGCGGAAGTATTCTGGAGTTTCATTTCTAAACTTAGACAAGATAACCAGGGTATTGGGGACCTCAACGTACATTGCGGGTAACATAATTAGCGATGACAAACAAAAAGCAGAAGCCTTAGGCAATCAGTTCAAAAGTGTCTTCACACATGAAGGAAATTCCAAGTTGCCAAATCTGAACGACAGCCCACATGGAAAAATACCCAAACTAACAATTTCACTTAAAGGAGTATACTACCATGCAACTATCAAAAATTAACACCTAAATGAGTAAATCGCAAGGACCAGATGGCATTCCACCGTCCATGTCCATGGTTTCTAATCAGATATCCCTCCCACCTAACACCAATAATACATGATATCTTCCAATCATTAGTTGACTCTGATCAAGTTCCCAATGCCTGGAAAGAAGCAAACATAACAGCAATTTTCAAGAAAGGAAACAGGCCAGAAACTTCAAACTACAGACCAATATCCTTAACACCTTTGATTTCGAAACTTCGTGAAGACATAATTCATAGCCACATCATGAAAGACATCATCACATCCTAACTGACCACCAACATGGTTTCTGTTCCAAAAGATCAACAGAAACTAAATTAATTCAAACTATCATAGCTAATCCCTAGATGAAATGAAACATGTAGACATGGCCATTCTAGACTTCACTAAAGCATTCAATAAAGTTCCACATAAAAGACTAATCCACAAACTAAAATACTATATGACATGATTGACATCATAGGCCCAACTATGGATAGAAAGCTTCCTTGCAGAAAGAACTCAACAGGTTGTAATAAATGGATAAATATCCATACCAATTCAAGTCACCTCTGGGGTACCACAGGGAACCTTACTGGGGCCCCTACTTTTCTTACTTTACATAAATGCCCTACCCAACAATCTCACTTCAAACGTTCGCCTTTTTGCAGATGACTGCCTACTATATCTACCAGTTAAATCAGACAATGACACTTCTCTCCTTCAAAATGATCTACTCAAACTTTAGTAATGGCAAAACACCTGGCTTATGAAATTCAATCCCACCAAATGCTTCATACTGACATTAGCCTCCAGAAAACCGACACCAAATCTCTACACCTGTGGCCAACAACTTAAATCTGTTCAATCATTGTTCTCTTGGCGTTCAAATATAATTAAATTGGACAGCACAATGCAATCAGTCGCTAGGAAGGCACAACAGACACTAGGGGTCATAGGAGAAATCTAAATAAATGCCCAACCCACATTAAGTCTATAGCCTACACAACCCTTGTCCGACCAATACTTGAATATACGTCAGCATCATGGGATGCACACTGCCTAAAACACATTAAAAGCTTAGATAGAATCCAAAGACAAGCTGCCAGATGTTGTACACAAAACTATTATAGAGAGCCAGGAACAGTAACCCAACTTCTTAAAGATCTCTAGTGGGACACCCTCCAAACAAGAAGAAAAATTAAGACTTAGCATACTATACAAGATACTATATAGATATCCCGCTAGATCACTATATTGAACACAACACTAGATCCTCACGTAAACATGAGTCACTTCTTGCAAATTAGATACTCTGCAAACATATTTGGAAACAGCTTCTTCCCAACCACAATTAAAGAATGGAATTCTCTGCCCCCAAACACTGTCTCAAGTAAATCACTAAACTCATTTCAAAATAATTTTATCCTATTTTTTAACAATTAAGTCAGACGTCCCACCATGTGTCCCTAGGACATTTTGCCAATTACAGATATAGAATGTTGTCAACGTAGGCATACATGTATTGTTTTGATTGTATTATTGATTAACTTGATATTTACTATACAGTGCTTTGAGTATATAGTGGATAATCATAATATGCTTTACAAATATTTAATATACAAAAAATATTACGAAAATATAAAAGATTGCATTGTTTAGGGTTATAGTTAAGAATAGTGTTAAGATATAGCTGCTAAACTTCTCACATACCTTATACAAAGTATATTACATATATATATATATATATATATATATATATATATATATATACCCACCCACATATTAGGTTACAAAATAAAATCATTTTAATTCCTATACATATATATTAAGCTGTCTATCACTATTATGTATTAAGCTATAACTTGCTGTTGTTGTCCCCCCCTGCTCAGACCTTTAGCAGTAGATGTGTGCACATTCCCACGTGCATGCAAGCCTTGGCATAATTAACCTAACTTGTTAGCATTGTCTAACTACCAGTACCAGGGATGCCCTGGGACGAGGAAAAGGTCGGCTCCAATTGTACGCCAAATTTAGGCCATGTGCCAGTGGCCTTACTTCACCATGTCAAAGGACATGACAGTTCCCTTCAACTCAAATTTCTGCCTGTTGAAACTGGTGAACCAGTCTCGGATAAAACTGCCATATTGTGATAACCCATACAACTGTTGTTGCATTCCTCTTCCGTCATTGATCCATCAGAGCCGGCTCACACCAAATCTCTCTTGCGCCACAGTAACGTTTCAAACCATATCTGGACATTTATTGTATTACCTTACTAATAATTCCACAGTTAACAGATGTAACTAATTTAATATGATATTGTTCCAGTGCATATGATTACGTGATTGAACCCAAAGGCAAGATATTGGCAAAAACAGATCTCCAGATCGCACTTCCTGACGGCTGTTACGGGCGGATAGGTCAGTATGTCATGCAAATGTTAACGTATGAAAAATAATATTGTGCTGTTTCAGTTCCTACTAGTTAACTGAGCAAGCAGACTTAGTTGTTGAAGGAAGCCTCTGAACCAGCCAAGTGAACCATTTAAAAATTGTCTGCAAGAATCTGAAACAATTCCCTGGCAAGTAAAATAGGGGCATTGATCAAATAAAATGTTTTTATTCAATAATGTAAAATTTGTGTGTGTGTGTGTAATTTTTATTTTCTGCTGAACTTTGCAGCTCCACGGTCGGGTTTGGCGCATAAACATTTTATAGATGTAGGAGGTGAGTATATTTAAATTTGTGTATGGTAATTATGTTTCTACATTCATTAAGAGGTCAGTTTATTTAAAACTCCCTGCTAGGCTATTAAAATATGATGCATATGTGACGAGTCGTAACAAAATGAGTCGGATGTACAATTTTGTCGAACATAAGAAAATGCCAAAATGTGTTGCAACCGGAATATTTAAGATTTTTCAATAAACTTATCCTTAATACAAGTCACATTCAGTTCTTCATTAATTACTTTTATTAATCATGTATTACTACTTTTGGGTTATTTATATCTTTTGCCGCACTAGTAAACCATTTGGCGGACTAGTAAACTTTTGTCTACTAATCCCGCTGTCTAGTAAAATAAATGTCAAAGTTATACCAATGTTGTTGTAGTGATTTTAATGGTAAAATATCCAACTGTTTTACGAGTGTCACTATTTTTTGCAGCTGGTGTCATTGACCAGGATTATCGAGGAAACGTTGGCGTTATTTTGTTCAACTTTGGAACAGAAGAATTCAAAGGTAGTTAGGCATAATGTTTCAGTCCTATGGATGCCCCATGGGTAGATTGAAACGCAGAAAATGTGCCCAGTCTCCTCCAAACTAAACAGTGGCTCGACATACATCTACACACACGAAGTATTCCCCTTTTTGCGATGTGTACTTCAGCAGCAAACTGCGGTTGTGTTAATATAGGCGGCTTCTTGTGGTGTACACCGATGTCTGTTTATTATGTGGATCACGTTTGTAACAAATTATTCCAGTAAGATATATCAGTACAGTATAACTGTTTTTATTATTGCAAAATTGTTTTATGTATATAGTTGCTTCTGTTTTATAGTTTTAAATCCAATATTTTAATTAATGAACTATTTATAATGTCTTGCATGGGGACATAATTATTTGTTGTGGTATTAACTTAATTAATTTAGATCACTGGGAGTTTAGGAATCAAGTCAACTTAATTGACTGCAGTTTCAGTTGCCATGGTGATTTTGTTGCAGTACAAAAAGGTGACCGGATAGCTCAGCTCATCCTGGAGCGAATATATCTCCCACAGCTCTTGGAATTGGAGGTGAGTTGGATGAGATGTTTAGTCAAATTTCTGTTTTGTATTTCTTCACAAAGTAAAAACAAGACCTATTATAAATTTTTAACAGACACTGGTAAGTGGTAATTATGCAGATTAATAATAATTTTTACAGAAATTTGCTTACTTTGGAGCATAGTTTGTGAATTTCTTGCAAAAATAGCAAAATAGCCATGGACAATATATTCCATATTAATAATTGTTTCTCCGTTTATTACTTTACTAGCAAGTTTTACATATTGTGTTGGTTGGGTTTGGTCATAAAGTTGTATACTTTACAGATGGGAGATGGTGGCGGTTTTAGTCAAGTATCACTTTTTAACTTTTGATTATAAGAAATGCATTTAAAATACTCACAATGACATTCATTATTACAGCTATATGACTCCATTTACTGCCACCATAAATTATTATATAAATTTTCAGAGCTTGGATGACACAGACCGAGGCGATGGTGGCTTTGGTTCGTCAGGTAAAAACTGACATGTTGACGTCACCAAATACAGGACAGAGATCTCAAAGGACAGTTTATCTTGTGATGTGTGGCGTATCTTCCATTAAATAATCATCTGTTGTTCAAACATCATTTAAAATTCCTAGTGCTATAGGATTCACTGTGTTCAATATACCAGTTACAGCTGTGTATTTTGTGTACATTAAAGTATGTTTTTATATAAAGTGTCTCCACGGTGTTGATTATTTGCAAAAGTGGTGCTACTTTTGTATTTTAAGCAGTATTGAAGCATTAGTTGATACAAGGCTACAGTGAAATCTTTATGCTTGCACGACGACTGGCTCATAAATGCCATTTTGTAAATACATTCATACACTGGAATTAACAATCTTAGAAATGATCGATTAATGGTCACAGAGTGTTCGCATAAGTTTTTCTGTTCCCTAAACCACTAAATTGTATGATTACCTGTCACTGTATGTGGTGGGAAATAAACTTACATCAGTTGGGTTGAAAATCACCTAAAATCGCAAATCAAACACCACATACTTTCTACCAATTTTTTAAAACTTCAAACTGATCACACGATGCAGTCGGTTGTGAACTCTAGACTGAGGTGTCCTCTAGTGTGGGCACGAGGCCCGAGTCCGGTGAATTGGCCATGATGAGGGACTGGATGGGTTTGAACTGTGGGTGCTGCTTGTCTCCCACCAACTGCATGAGCAATGCCTCCGCTGTCGTCACAATGGCTCCAGCATGACGGAATCGCTGGAACAACGTATACCACGAGTGATCATCTCTGAACAATCCTGTTTAGGTATAGAAAAAAAACAAGTAATTTAATTTTGGTATTCTCTATACACTTTCTAGTGCAGATATCAAAATAACCAAATTAAAAAATATAAAATATCACCACTAAACAGAGAAATGTGTTAACATAATCTGTAACACCTGGAAGAATTCTGTGTTTGCGCTCGACCAATAGCATGATCAGAAGTGTTCCAGGTGGAAAAGGCAATTGGCTAAGAGGTGAACCCAGCAGCACCTGGAAACAGCGATTAAATGACGACTATAAGCTGAACTATACATAATGATACTTAGTACACCATACACCAACTACTGGCACCAGACCCACAGCAAGGCCTGTCCTTTGATTCAAATATGTCTGCAAACGTGACATGAAGACAGGCAGCATCAACCCAGCAAACCCAAGCCACAGACCGCAGTAGTTGGAGGACTGCTATCAGGACATGTATGCGCACGAGAGAGAGGGAGACGGGAGCAGGAGACGGGAGCAGGAGACGGGAGCAGGGGGAGGACGGCAGAAACGACTGCTGAGTTAGGTACGAAGACCTTCAAATATCGCAACTGTAACAGAGTCTGTGGCTCAAGGATCGGACTGTACAGTCATAGCAGGTGCTGCAGCAACCCGGACTGACACACTATGGGCACCCAACCCATTGTCTCTTGAGACAGAAGGAGGTCAACAGAAATATACATATATGTATGTATATAGACAGAATTATGTGAGACCAGCTGGTTAACAGATCATACCTCGAAGGCAAACATCCTGTCGGTGTGGTTGCGTGAGGACGTGGCATCAGCTACGACATGGACCTCATAACCCCTCTCTAAGAGGTCAATCACTGTCTGCTGGACACACACGTGAGTCTACAACAAACACATGGTCACTGTCTGTTGGATACACACGTGAGTCTACAACAAACACATGGTCACTGTCTGTTGGACACACACGTGAGTCTACAACAAACACATGGTCACTGTCTGTTGGATACACACGTGAGTCTACAACAAACACATGGTCACTGTCTGTTGGACACACACGTGAGTCTACAACAAACACATGGTCACTGTCTGTTGGATACACACGTGAGTCTACAACAAACACATGGTCACTGTCTGTTGGACACACACGTGAGTCTACAACAAACACATGGTCACTGTCTGTTGGACACACACGTGAGTCTACAACAAACACATGGTCACTGTTGGACACACACGTGAGTCTACAACAAACACATGGTCACTGTCTGTTGGATACACTCGTGAGTCTACAACAAACACATGGTCACTGTCTGTTGGACACACACGTGAGTCTACAACAAACACATGGTCACTGTCTGTTGGACACACACCTGAGTCTACAACACAACAAACACATGGTCACTGTCTGTTGGATACACACGTGAGTCTACAACAAACACATGGTCACTGTCTGTTGGGCACACGTGAGCCTACAACAAACACATGGTCACTGTCTGTTGGATACACACGTGAGTCTACAACAAACACATGGTCACTGTCTGTTGGGCACACGTGAGCCTACAACAAACACATGGTCACTGTCTGTTGGATACACACGTGAGTCTACAACAAACACATGGTCACTATCTACTGGACACACGTGAGTCTACAACAAACACATGGTCACTGTCTGTTGGACACACGTGAGTCTACAACAAACACATGGTCACTGTCTGTTGACACACACGTGAGTCTACAACAAACACATGGTCACTGTCTGTTGGACACACACGTGAGTCTACAACAAACACATGGTCACTGTCTGTTGGACACACGTGAGTCTACAACAAACACATGGTCACTATCTACTGGACACACGTGAGTCTACAACAAACACATGGTCACTGTCTGTTGGATACACACGTGAGTCTACAACAAACACATGGTCACTGTCTGTTGGACACACACGCGAGTCTACAACAAACACATGGTCACTGTCTGTTGGATACACATGTGAGTCTACAACAAACACATGGTCACTATCTACTGGACACACGTGAGTCTACAACAAACACATGGTCACTGTCTGTTGGATACACACGTGAGTCTACAACAAACACATGGTCACTGTCTGTTGGACACACACGTGAGTCTACAACAAACACATGGTCACTGTCTGTTGGACACACACGTGAGTCTACAACAAACACATGGTCACTGTCTGTTGACACACACGTGAGTCTACAACAAACACATGGTCACTGTCTGTTGGACACACACGTGAGTCTACAACAAACACATGGTCACTGTCTGTTGGACACACACGTGAGTCTACAACAAACACATGGTCACTGTCTGTTGGACACACGTGAGTCTACAACAAACACATGGTCACTGTCTGTTGGACACACACGTGAGTCTACAACAAACACATGGTCACTGTCTGTTGGACACACACGTGAGTCTACAACAAACACATGGTCACTGTCTGTTGGATACACACGTGAGTCTACAACAAACACATGGTCACTGTCTGTTGGATACACACGTGAGTCTACAACAAACACATGGTCACTATCTACTGGACACACGTGAGTCTACAACAAACACATGGTCACTGTCTGTTGGACACACACGTGAGCCTACAACAAACACATGGTCACTGTCTGTTGGACACACACGTGAGTCTACAACAAACACATGGTCACTGTCTGTTGGACACACACGTGAGTCTACAACAAACACATGGTCACTGTCTGTTGGATACACACGTGAGTCTACAACAAACACATGATCACTGTCTACTGGACACATGTGAGTCTACAACAAACACATGGTCACTGTCTGTTGGACACACAGGTGAGCCTACAACAAACACATGGTCACTGTCTGTTGGATACACACGTGAGTCTACAACAAACACATGGTCACTGTCTGTTGGATACACACGTGAGTCTACACCAAACACATGATCACTGTCTACTGGACACACGGGAGTCTACAACAAACACATGGTCACTGTCTGTTGGACACACACGTGAGTCTACAACAAACACATGATCACTGTCTACTGGACACATGTGAGTCTACAACAAACACATGGTCACTGTCTGTTGGACACACACGTGAGCCTACAACAAACACATGGTCACTGTCTGTTGGACACACACGTGAGTCTACAACAAACACATGATCACTGTCTACTGGACACACGTGAGTCTACAACAAACACATGGTCACTGTCTGTTGGACACACACGTGAGCCTACAACAAACACATGGTCACTGTCTGTTGGATACACACGTGAGTCTACAACAAACACATGGTCACTGTCTGTTGGATACACACGTGAGTCTACACCAAACACATGATCACTGTCTACTGGACACACGTGAGTCTACAACAAACACATGGTCACTGTCTGTTGGATACACACGTGAGTCTACACCAAACACATGATCACTGTCTACTGGACACACGTGAGTCTACAACAAACACATGGTCACTGTCTGTTGGACACACACGTGAGCCTACAACAAACACATGGTCACTGTCTGTTGGATACACACGTGAGTCTACAACAAACACATGGTCACTGTCTGTTGGATACACACGTGAGTCTACACCAAACACATGATCACTGTCTACTGGACACACGTGAGTCTACAAAAAACACATGGTCACTGTCTGTTGGACACACACGTGAGTCTACAACAAACACATGGTCACTGTCTGTTGGATACACACGTGAGTCTACAACAAACACATGGTCACTATCTACTGGACACACGTGAGTCTACAACAAACACATAGTCACTGTCTGTTGGACACACACGTGAGTCTACAACAAACACATGATCACTGTCTACTGGACACACGTGAGTCTACAACAAACACATGGTCACTGTCTGTTGGACACACACGTGAGCCTACAACAAACACATGGTCACTGTCTGTTGGATACACACGTGAGTCTACAACAAACACATGGTCACTGTCTGTTGGATACACACGTGAGTCTACACCAAACACATGATCACTGTCTACTGGACACACGTGAGTCTACAACAAACACATGGTCACTGTCTGTTGGACACACACGTGAGTCTACAACAAACACATGGTCACTGTCTGTTGGACACACACGTGAGTCTACAACAAACATATGTTCACTGTTGGACACACACGTGAGTTTACAACAAACACATGATCACTGTCTGTTGGACAAACACGTATATTGTAAAACAAACATTGCTTGTAAAACTTATCATATGGCTTAGTTCATCACTATCACTCTCATCCATATACACGTACCCCGAAAACAAATCCAACAATAGTGACCTTTACAAATGTTTTTCTTATCACAGAAGACTTAAACACAGAGTGCTGATGTTACGAATTTTCAAATTTATATTATTATGTACATTGTTGTAACTTGGGTATTGTTCACAATTACTTGAGATCACACCACGTCTGGAGAGAGAGCTTCTGCTTAGAGTGGTTTACCTCGATGCCAAAGAGTACGACGTGTCTGACGTTGCCGCTGCAGAGACGGGCCATCAGCTCCTCCACCTCTGGGACGACCATGCTGAACTTAGTCTTGTGGATGAGTCCAGCCGCGTGACCCACCTGAAGGTCAGTCACTGTCCGGCCCAGGCCCTTTGGATACTGTCAAGTGCAAGACATGCCGAAATAGACGTTTAAATAAAACTGAAAGTTGAGGACACATCAAGTTTATTCTTTCATGAGTCTGTATGTTAATATAATTTATGCAGTCTTTACTCCAATGTGTTAAGATTCACTCAATTCTTTTTATATTGATACATGTTCTTGAATTAAACAAAATAATGGTCTCTGATCTATCAAAGTTCTGGCAATTTGTTTAATTTAAAACAAAGGCAGTTTTATGGGTGATTTACTTGCATGAATCTAACCTACCTGTCAAATAGTGATGGAAACTGGGCAAATTTATTTGTGACCACATGTCCAGGTTGCATTCGATGAGCATGGTCCAGTTAATTTACATACTTACATCATGTACTAGTTAGTAAATACATGTGTGCAACTCCTCAAATGACATTGTGTCGCGATGTTAATTATATAAATTGAGTTAGTATAACACACATGCTTACCTGCTCTGTAACAACTAGAGGTATTTCCAGATACTTTGAAGCCGTCACCTGAAAGAACAATAGATATTATGAACTAAACGAATAGGGCATCTTGCCAGTGATGTGTTGTTGTGGGACAACTTAGTGTGACTTAGATTGACATTATGAGTGACAGAGTCAACGCACATTTAGAGTAGGGATGAACACTATAGGGTAAGAGGTGGACATGTTGATATGATGACACCTATGTACAATGCATGTGTGTATGTGTGATTGCTTATTGGTGTGACTAAAATTAATACATTTACAATAATTTATAGTCATTGAGACATTATAAAATGTAAGTAAATTAATTGGAACATGCTCATCTAGTGCCCATGCCATCACATTACACCAATATAAAATTAATAACAAACACTGGTGTTGGAACAACTGTGGTTTAATATTGGGACAGAGTCAAAGTGGGGTGCTATGTCTATGTCCTCAAGTTCCCCCCATTTGTCACCTATCATGTCTATGATAACTTTGCATGCTCAAATAAAAAATCTGTTGCCTTTGTAATGGATGTGCTCAGTGTTAATCAACATCCATTCACACAGAGTACTGAACTGCAGTTTATTGATCTGATTGTAAATTTGGCATATTTTGCAATGTGCTTACAGGGGTGTGAAACTCTGGGACACTATCCCGGAGGTATACAAAATGATAAATTGTTTATTTTAAGGTAATTCATGTAAAGTGTAATGCGCCTCTGAATGGTTTTATTGCTAGAGATATGGCGTAGACAAATACTGTTATTTATTATATTATTATTTATTATTATAAATTAGTAGAGACCTTTAAAACACACTTTTAAGTACAAAAGATGTGTACAATTGCATGCATTTCCTAATAAATATGCCTAAGTGATTGTTTGCACTTGGCTGGTAGATTATTTAGATTCACTCATTGTTGTATAGTAGTGGTAGTAGTAATAATAAGGATTCTATTTCAGACAATCACATCTTTATTATTATGTAGAAGTGGAAGTAGAAGTTTGAGCTGTTTGGCAGTCAAATGTATGCAATTGTTTGGGTGTGTCTGTTGTGAGATGCATGAAGTGTACATACTCTTTTGTCATTGTAATTATAGACTTAATTGTATGCCTAATGCATTTTTAATTATTATCAAAAAAAGTTCCATAAGAAGATGAGATAATGTCACACTGAATGTTTATTAACAACAAAAATGATAAATTATTTAAATCCTTTTTATATACTTTAATGTTATTTTATTTAATTAAAGTAAAATATAGGACGAATACATATGTTACTTATTTATTATTATATTTTTATTATATTATATATATATATATATATATATAAAATGTTATTAATATTATTTTTATTAAACATTTCTTATCTATTTATTATAATTTGTTTAATATTGTTGTGAACTATATAAACAAACATAATATTATCTACAGCTTTATTGTATGTATGTAAGAATATGTCGGGTGATGATGGTCCATTGAAAATCTTGACATACCATGTGACAGGGTTACCGTAATAAAATAAAGCTTTATTATTTACTCATACTCGCAAACCAGGAGCATTGCCCTGCACTACTGTACCCTTGGCATATCGTCTCTGCAAGCAGTGGAAGTGAAGATTATAGCAATTGACTTCGCCAGTCACTACTGTATCAGCCGTAGGAACTGCGCAAATACCTGCCCCAATTTGAAGATGGGTACAAGACTGGTGGGAATCCCAATATAATGACCCATTTGCATCTTAAACATTGCGTGTCACATGAGCAGCATGTCACTGATTTCACTGAAAATGATGTTATGACATGATATCATGACTAGAGGCCGACCACAATCTTCGTGGGTGATTTCGTTAACTGACGTTAAAGGATGAGTTTAACTTTTCAAAGGGATATGCCAAGGGTAGAGAAGACTTGTTCTGATATAATCAGTCGCAGTGACCCCTGGCCTACGGGGATATATTTATTTACTACTGTATGAGCTTGAATTATGGAAATACCTATTTTGGAAACTAGTGCAGCACATTTGGTAAATAGTAAAGGATGGCCAAACATGCAGGATTAGTCTCACTCTTGCTTGGCTGCGTAACTTTGCCGAGAAGACAGTCGGGTGACTTAGCTGGCTTTTGAATGTTATCCATGTATGGGGCTAAAAACTACTGCTACCTCACGGATCTCGAGCCTGGGTAACTGAGGCTAATCCTGCGATGATCTGATTCAAAAAGAACTGCAAATTTGCATTTCTGTTTATTTTTGTGTGAATGTGTATATGGTTGAATACTTTTAATCGTATATTTAAAAAAGGATATCTTTATTATTGTTTTATTTCATAGTTGGCACGGGACCCAATCTCTACCGTAGTTTGTGGGTAAACCACATATGGGGTAAACCTGCACTGGTGGCAACATTGGCAAAGGATTAATATCCCAGGTGTATGTGAGGCTCAAGTGCTGCCACCCCACGGAACCTGGATAATCGAGGCTACCTCCAACAAAAAGGCTTCACATTTATTTTTAAGATTGCATATAACAATTAAGTTGCATACCAATCTCTTGGCCACTTCCAATATCTCTTTAAAGTATGCTATCACTGGTTTGAACTTTTCTTGCATGTCACACAAGAAGAATACCGTCTGCTCTACTTTTATATTTCCCAGACATCGTTTACGTGAGTCCATCTTGGGACTTCTCACATCCTCGTTTCACTCACAAATTTTCAAGGAGTAGGAATATCGAAAGGAAGAATATTTCATTTTAAATTATCACTGCGTCCATTATAATTAAAATAAAACATACTCCTAATAAGGTATTCATCAACTGGACTGGGGACAACGAAAATGAGTGTTTTATTATGGTGCGAGAGTATGGCTGAAAAGGGATTTCTCCCAGAACGTGAAAAATGCGTTTATACGAACAGTTATTGGTGGGTAATTAATTGAATTGAAACGTATGCATGATTTATGTGTACACTGTATTTAATGCAAAGTCACCGAAGTATTATAACTATGATAACACGAACAGACGTATTTGCAAGTTTGTGGGCGATATTAGATGCATTAAGCAGGCCGGCTGTAGCCATAGACCCTTATCCAACTTGAAAATTACAATTATTACTATTATACATATTGTTATGGACGAGACTATTCGCAGAGCAGCTAAGGTCACATTCGCCACTATTCGCAGAGCAGTGACGTCACTGCTCTGCGAATTAGGGAACCAGTGCCAGTATTCGCAGAGCTGTGGCGTCACTGCTCTGCGAATTTGACAAAGACTTGCGGTATTCTGAGTGCAGGTAAGAAAGTGTTACGATGCGTGCATGTTGTTATAATAATAATAATAAACTTTTCAGACATTAAAATCTACAGTAAAACTCTGTTCAGTAGCTAATAATAATAAGAAATAAATATAATTAAATTACATTTACAATTAAAACGTATAGCCTAAATAATTGTTGTACGGAACTGAACTAGATAAAATAAAATAAAGTCAAGGGTGGCATTGTTGTAATTTATATTATACATTAATGTAGTCAAGAATTATTTATGTATACATATATATATATATATATATATATATATATATATATATATTTTTACAAATAAGCATATTAGGAATTGCAATATATATATGTAGTTATTTAATAGTAAATGACTATACAGTATAACAATACAGTATTAGTGTCAATTATAATAAATTAATACATGTAAATAGAAACATTTTAATGAGTAAATAATTAAATTATGCTAGCTGATCTACCTGGGTAGTTAAAAATATAGAAGAGTGAAAGGTCGTATAGTTACATAATAACAATACCCTTTTGGAAGTTTGGGTAGGGTAATAAAAGTGTGGCAGGATCCTAACTGAACTAAGTTAGAACTAACTAGTCCCTAACTCTGCAGTAACTTCCTATAGTGGTTTCACTACTCTAAAATATATAATGAGGGAAGAGTGATGCTGGGTGTTAACTGGTCCTTAACTGCATAATGTAGTCCATGTATAGTAATAATAATAATAATTTTATTTGTAAAGCGCCATATATCCAGAAAACGTTTCTGCTCAGAGGCGTGTACATACAACATTTGTAACATATAAATGCATAAATCTGACTACGGTAATCAATTAAAAAATCAAATTGTTTAAATGATAATAAATAAATAATTAAATATAGTTTCTAAAACTCAGTGTTTAAGCTAAAATTATCAGGAATAAATAAATATATAAAATAAATAATTAGTTAAAAATACACACAAACACATATATATATATATATATTAATAAGATATTAAAACAATACACTAAAATAGTTTGGGAAACTATAATTACGGTTAAAATAAATTCATTGTGACAAAAAAATGAAATACCTACAAGTAATTTATAAATGCGGCCTTAAAAAGATGTGTCTTTAAATTTGACTTAAAAAGTTCAAATGAGTCTATATGATGCAGACTGTCTGGCAGGTCATTCCACAAGTGCGGCGCCATCACAGAAAAGCCACGCCGGCCATAATGTTCTAGATTGTGGCGTGGAACTTTCAGGAGACGGCTTCCGGCCGAGCGAAGGTGGCGACTCGGCGTGTATTCCACGATCATGTCAGCGATGTATTCCGGCGCTAGGTTGTGCATCGCTCGGAAGGTCAACACCAGTATCTTATAGGGTATGTGCCATGGAATGGGCAGCCAGTGAACAGGCGTGATGTGGAGGTCGTTGTTGTGTAATCACATGCGTCGCCGAGTTCTGCACTCGTAGTTTCTGCAGCAATCGCCCATTTATGCCGTGAACGATAGTTTTTCATGCAGCAATGGTCAGGCAGTGGCGTATCTTGGCGATGTTATGCAGTTGGAAGTAGGCCGCCTGACATGTACGTGTAACTTGCATCGTCATGTCTATCCCGCTGTCGAGAAAACTGTCGATGTCTCTTACGGTCGGTTGAGGCGTTATGCGACATCCACACACGTCGACTCCTTTAATTAGTTGATGGCTCGTCATCCAACACTTGATGTCTATAGTGCATTGTTGGATTTGGCGGGTAGCAGTGTCTGCATAACAAGGCTGGTCATGTAGGAAATCGACATAGAGTTGGGTGTCATCAGCATACATATGATATTTCAGGTGGTGTTTAGCAAATATGGTAGTGAGTGGCATGCAGTAGATGGTAAACAGTAATGGACCAAGTACCGATCCCTGAGGTACACCACAGTTCAATTGTTGTTGGCGAGAAATGGCATCGTTAATCTTAATAGAAAATGTTCTATCCGACAAGTACGATGTTACCCACGCCAGCGCCGATTCACAAATGCCGATGGATTTCATTTGCTGGAGTAGAATAATGTGGTCCACAGTGTCAAAGGCGGCAGTGAAATCAAGGAGGACGAGTATTACTCCCTTTCTACGGTCAAGTGCCTGCATGATGTCATCGTGAATACGCACGAGTGCTGTTTTGGTGCTATGATGCGGACGATATGCGCTCTAGAACAGGTCAAGCAGTTTGTTTTCGTCAATGTAGCTGCTGAAGGTCAGCTGCGACATGTCTCTCTAACAATTTTGATACAAAGCTGAGATTAGATATAGGGCGGTAATTTTTGATGTCATTTGCGTCCAGACCTGTCTTCTTGAACAATGCGTGACCACCGCATGCTTCATTTCAGCAGGTACAGTTGCAGATTCTAATGACACATTGATGATATCCGCTAGCACTGGTGCAATAATATCGATGTTTGTTTTCAACAGTGTCGTCAACCAAGGGTCTAGAGCTCAACATTTCGAAGGGCATTTGTTCATGAGTCGAACGATAGCAGTAGCAGTTGTGGGTGTGAATGATGACAGAGTACAAAGGTGGTGATGATCGTTGCCAATTGGCTGCATGGATGATGGGGCATCACGACAATGCATTGTCAGACATTCATAATCTTTTCGGAGAAATATACTCGAAAACTTTCCGCCAAATCCTCGTGGGAGTCACTGCATTCGGGTAGCACTGGTGGTTGTTTGCGTCCGGTGATCTCATTCGTTACTCGGTACATTGCCTTCATGTCACAAGCAGACTTGTGGATTTTTTTCACAGTAAAAGGCAGATTTACAAGCCACTAACTTCTCTCTGAAGGCGTCTCGCAAACTCGTGTACATGTTTCTGTGTACTACTAACCGAGTCTGTCGCCACCGCCGTAGTCACTTCGCATCTGATAAGTCACTGTTGTACCACGGTGTCTTCGGTTGGATGATGATAACACGAGTGATAAGTGGTGCGTGTGAGTCAATGAACCCAGCAATGGTAGAGTTGTACTGCGTGTAGAGTTCATCGACGCCATAGTTGGGGCAGTCTCATAAAATTATCCGTGTGTCTACATATTGCCAGATTGGTTGTATTACACCTGTAATTAGTAACGCACAAGGTATAATTGACATGTGAAGCACTCCCTGAATGCTAAGAGAGTTTATATCAGTTCCAACTTGTTCCCCTTCATTCTGTGGTGCATGTTTGGCAAATTAGAAAATGGTATTGATACTATTCTGTTTGAAATGCAAGGTTGTATTTTGATGGTGTTACAGTGAGGAGAATGTGTGGAAGTTGTGTGAACATATTCAGCTGAGTGACAACCCCAGCCAACTAAGGTTGTATTTTGATGGTGTTACAGTGAGGAGAATGTGTGGAAGCTGTGTGAACACATTCAGCTGAGTGACAACCCAAGCCAACTAAGGTTGTATTTTGATGGTGCATAGGAGAATGTGTGAATGTGTAACATATTCAGTGAGTGACAACCCAGCAACAAGGTTGTATTTTTTATGGTGTTACAGTGAGAGAATGTGTGGAAGTGTGTAACACATTCAGCATGACAACCCCACCAACTAATTGTATTTTGATGGTGTTACAGTGAGGAGAATGTGTAAATGTGTGAACACATTCACTGAGTGACATCCCCAGCAACTTAATGTATTTTGATGGGGTTACAGTGAGGAGAATGTGTGGAAGTTTGTGAACACATTCAGCTGAGTGACAACCCCACCAACTAAGTTGTATTTTGATTGTTACAGTGAGGAGAATGTGTGGAAGCTGTGTGAACACATTCAGCTGAGTGACAACCCCAGCCAACTAAGGTTGTATTTTGATGGTGTTACAGTGAGGAGAATGTGTGGAAGCTGTGTGAACACATTCAGCTGAGTGACAACCCCAGCCAACTAAGGTTGTATTTTGATGGTGTTACAGTGAGGAGAATGTGTGGAAGCTGTGTGAACATATTCAGCTGAGTGACAACCCAGCCAACTAAGGTTGTATTTTGATGGTGTTACAGTGAGGAGAATGTGTGGAAGCTGTGTGAACACATTCAGCTGAGTGACAACCCCAGCCAACTAAGGTTGTATTTTGATGGTGTTACAGTGAGGAGAATGTGTGGAAGCTGTGTGAACATATTCAGCTGAGTGACAACCCAAGCCAACTAAGGTTGTATTTTGATGGTGTTACAGTGAGGAGAATGTGTGGAAGCTGTGTGAACATATTCAGCTGAGTGACAACCCCAGCCAACTAAGGTTGTATTTTGATGGTGTTACAGTGAGGAGAATGTGTGGAAGCTGTGTGAACATATTCAGCTGAGTGACAACCCAAGCCAACTAAGGTTGTATTTTGATGGTGTTACAGTGAGGAGAATGTGTGGAAGCTGTGTGAACACATTCAGCTGAGTGACAACCCAAGCCAACTAAGGTTGTATTTTGATGGTGTTACAGTGAGGAGAATGTGTGGAAGCTGTGTGAACACATTCAGCTGAGTGACAACCCCAGCCAACTACAACACTGCTACGCTGTGTTCATATCAAACGACAAACAGGCTGTAGGTGTAATATTCTTATCATCCAACAATCCTAGCTGTTAGCTGGCCCTGCTGGGTGAATGTAAAACCATGGGCAAACAAGAATTGTTGGATAGAAAAAAATATTCCAAGTATGTACAAACTTACAGCATTAATAAAAATAATTAATAAATTGGCTATTAAAAATATATATATTCCAATAGTCAGTCTCCAGAGTTATGTCATTTAGTATCATCAAGATCAAGTTGCACATTTGGGGGCACAGAAGGAAAAACATCAACTTCTTCTAGTTGTATGTTTTATTTTATGAGAATAAGTACATAAATTCATACATGTATTGAAAAACATAACTTATTTTTCTGGCAGAATAGAATATAATGTTTTATGTTTGCATTCGACATAACATTTCTCTCGTGTTTCAGCATTGCCACTGTAGAATATATATTTGTTGCAATATGTCCAGGTGCCAATTTGGAAGCAGAAAGCCAGCACAAACCCTGAAGTTCCAGTACTCTGGGTGAGGACATGTTCCGTGAATCCATCGTCCATTATTTTTCTGTCAAATGAACACTTGTGTGTACTTTTTGTGTGTCAAACTGGTAAATCCATGGGTAATTTTTTTTAATAAACACATTAAAAACATCCTAAATTATCAATTATCAATGTTTGACTTGCTTCTGACAAATTTAACCAATATTCACATACAGGCAAGTTACACAAATATTTGTTACTTACATTTATTGAAATTATTGCACGAACATGGACATTATGTTTTACCAATTTTGTCCAACATCAAAAATTAAACTTTTAATTTTGTATTGCAAAATGATGCACATTATTTATTAAACTATCACACACACACACACACACACACACACACACACACACACACACACACACACACACACACACACACACACACACACACACACACACACACACACACACACACACACACACACACACACACACACACACACACACACACACACACACACACACACACACACACACACACACACACACACACACACACACACACACACACACACACACACACACACACACACACACACACACACACACACACACACACACACACACACACACACACACACACACACACACACACACACACACACACACACACACACACACACACACACACACACACACACACACACACACACACACACACACACACACACACACACACACACACACACACACACACACACACACACACACACACACACACACACACACACACACACACACACACACACACACACACACACACACACACACACACACACACACACACACACACACACACACACACACACACACACACACACACACACACACACACACAATATTATGAACACTGATTATTGAATGAATCAGTTGTGGAATGTATTTAAATAACTGACCATTTCTCTTATCTACAGTTATTTGTTTTTTTCCAGGACTACCATGTGATTTTTATTTATGAGGATGAGGCTGTGACCTTGGTTTATGACCTTGACAGTGAGCTGCCATTTCCCTGTTCCTTTGACACATATGTCAATGAAGCCTTGCCCCAAGACGATTTGCTGAAGCCAGAATTCCAAAGGTACAGTATGTGCAGAAATAAGATGCCTTGTTCAGTGTCACCCCTTTGTATGTTAAAAAAACTGTTTGAGTGTGATGTTACTTGTAGCTTAAGGTTGACCAGAATAAAATCAGATGCCCACCTTACATTAATCCAACTAGCAAAACTTCCCATCCTTTGGATGTCATTGTTTTCCAAATTTAATGTCATATAATATTGTAGATTCTATAAGGTGCTATCATATCATAAGCTTATCAAGAAAATAAATTTACAGATATTTCCGTGTGGTTCGAGCCGATGTCTTCATCGCAAACTTCGCCTCAGACAGAAAACATATGGTGAAGGAAAATACTGACTGGATGATGCCACCACCGCCCTACCCATGCATACGGACAACAGGTGAACCACCTCTTGTTACTGCATAATCATACTTACTTGTGTTATTACAAAACAAGTTTACTCTATTATACTTACTCTTGTTACTACGTATTATACTTACTCTTATTACTACGTATTATACTTACCCTTATTACTACGAGTTATACTTACCTTTATTACTACGAGTTATACTTACCCTTATTACTACGAGTTATACTTGTTTACTATGTATTATACTTACACTTGTTACTACGTATTATACTTACTCTTGTTACTACGTATTATACTTACTCTTGTTACTACGTATTATACTTACTCTTGTTACTACGTATTATACTTACCTTTTACTGTTATTGTTACTACATATTATACTTACTCTTGTTACTACGTATTATACTTACTCTTGTTACTACGTATTATACTTACCCTTGTTACTACATATTATACTTACTCTTGTTACTACGTATTATACTTACTCTTGTTACTATGTATTATACTTACCCTTATTAATATGTATTATACTTACTCTTGTTACTACGTATTATACTTACTCTTGTTACTACGTATTATACTTACCCTTATTACTACGAGTTATACTTACTCGTGTTACTACATATTATACTTACTCTTGTTACTACGTATTATACTTACTCTTTTTACTACGTATTATACTTACCCTTGTTACTACATATTATACTTACTCTTGTTACTACGTATTATACTTACTCTTGTTACTACGTATTATACTTACTCTTGTTACTATGTATTATACTTACCCTTATTAATATGTATTATACTTACTCATGTTACTACGTAATATACTTACTCATGTTACTACGTAATATACTTACTCTTGTTACTACGTATTATACTTACTCTTTTTACTACGTATACTTACTCTTGCTACTACAGCTATATATATATATATATATATTTAATGAATATCTGGATATACTGCCAAATAACAAGATACTTTCAGTAGCACAATAATAACAAAAATTCAAATATGTTCGAAATGGAGACAGGGAATGTTAAGACAAAGACAAACTTGTTGAACGTTAAATAGGTTGGCTGTGCCTGTGTGATTAAACTAAAATTGTGTGATGGCAACTGTATCGTGTAGAAATGTTCTGTTGCAGGTTTGCTGTGTGTGTGTATGTGCATTGTGTTTCAATCAATGCAATACATATAAGTGTGTGTTTGTCAAAACTATATTGATGAACAAATTATAATACATGCACTTGTTTGTAATGGCAGCGGGTGTATAATTAATTCCTGCTTATTCTTGTTTCAGATAGTTCTAACAACCTGCAGGAGTTTATTTCAATGAAGACATCGTCAGCCACAAGAGGAGAGGTGATGACCTGGACTGCATTTGTCAGTCGATTCCATGATCCGGAGAGAAGATGGAGTTTGAGATGATTAAGTAAATGTGGATCTTGTCCAACCTAGTCACATTATCATGCATGGATGAATGGTGTAAATATTATGATTTTTAGGCCATGGACAGTGACACCCATGGGACCTACATATATAAACAATGCAAGCAACTGGATTTTTTTGTATTTTTACCTAGGCTTGTTCTGAAGAACGTATTCAGATTTGATTGTAACCCGGTTGCTATTACATATGTAATATTCTTCATGTCTTTTTGCTGTGTGGTCATACATTAAAGCCGATTAAGTGCTATTATAAACCCATCATTCTCGCTTTCAGTTAATTTACCTTTGACATATGCTGTATCAAACTTATCCTACCTATAACATTGTCATGATCAAGCTGTATACAAGAAATGGAAAAACAACTGACAAAATGTTTTCCATACCCAAAGTTCACTTTTATTATAATTATAGTCATCATTTGTATAGCTGATTCACCATAGCAGAGCTGTGCATAGCTATTTTATGAATAATACTACAACGATGATGTCAAGAAAGTCTCAAATATATAGCATAACAGCATTCCTATCAGTACATCAGCAGAGACTGAGCACGCACACCAACAAATGCATCCTTATATAACATCTTCTTGAACAGAAGGCCAAGAGCAATGATACCTAGTCGCACACAATTAATAAATACTGAAATGCGGTTACCTAACTTGCAAATTTAAGAAACTGACCAGTTTCACAAACCACACTGGTGCCTGTAATAATTATGTTTCCCTGCACTTATTGTACATAATTGAAGTAAGCAAACATGAACATAATTTCATATCATTGTTACTTGAGTGTATAACTTATGCAACGATAATACTTTTGTTGATCAGACGACTTTTATACACACGCACACATGACTGCATCAATCTAGCAGAGGATTTGAGAAAACCTCATCAGTTGGCCAAAACATGAATATAGTAGTCTGTATATGCAATATGCATCACTTCTGGCTGGGATTCAAATGCTTTAGGATATAACCAGGCATCCTAAAGCACCATACATGTTATGCCAGGGAAGAAGCACAGACTAAACCCATTTCAATTAACTGAGGCACTATCAGATGTTGATTTGATACAGTGACAATACAATGTATTCAGTTTCTGATTGGACACCACTCACACCAGTACTGGTGGAGCTGTTATGTATAATTTATACAATGAATATGCAGTCAAGTGTTTGTGCATGCTGCAATCTGTTACCATACTATTTATTATTGCGTTGTGCAGGGGAGACAGACATCAGCAATGAGCAGAAGACAACCAGTAAGCTTACACTGGTCTCATTTGTAAGTGTATAACTCAATTATAAAGTAGTCATATGGGCCACAAAAAGGATTTGAGAATAATCAACTATAGCAGGATATTCTGGGTGATGGTTGTGCTTGTAGCAAGATGTCAGACATGATTACATGAAACAACCAACATTTGTGAAATATGTTGTCATCTTAAATAACTACTCATCTGACCTTGACCAAATTCATACTTTAATATGCCTACATGAAAAGGTGCACATTGACATAATTTGAGCACAATCTGCATGAAGATAATGATAGACTGTATTGCTGATAGCCCATGTTTGTAATTTTGAAATAGTAATAATTAATCAAACCGCAGTAACTGAATAAATATTTGTGTATGCACATGTGATTTTTATGTTAAAAAATATAAAGCATAAATAAGCTCAACAGGTGATGGCATTAACACGTCAACTAACAGATGATGTGTGATGCGTCTAGAGCAGACCCTCTGAACACACACGACTCAGTATAAGCTGCCTTAGTCATGTTTAAGCAGTTGAAATATGTGCACATTAGAAACAAGTTAACCATAACAAATTCACAACACACCGATATATAATAGGATCTTTTGAACCTAATTTCTGTACACTTTTCAGTAGATTTTAAGCAGCAGAGTGCAGCACATTTTGTCATCTTACAACTTTTCCAATGCAACTTACAACCCTTCTGTTTCACAACACTACATATCTGTCTAATGAAATAACACGTCCACCCAGGGTCCTGGTCAACTGTACATTTGGGACCTTTTACAAAACAATATTTTACTCTGGGCGACAGCCAGAAAGACCAGATTTATCCAACTAATGCTTAACTTAGTAATTTCTTAGTTGACTGGTCTAATTCCCACACCTAATCAAGCATTGCGTATCTCACATTATGCAGGTCAGGCTTTGAATGACCACTTCTATGCTGACCAGTGCTAACTCTGCAGTGCTGTAACACCAGTACCAACTGCACTGGTCAAGAAGTCAAGCAAAGACTGACCTGACTGACTAGTTTGTGGCCTCGAAGGATTGACCAGTGCTAGACCTCCTGTGCAGGATCTCCCTTGGTGGCAGCCTCGATGTCCACCCGACAGATTGGACATCGCTTGTTCTGTCCAAGCCACTGGTCAACACACTCAACATGGAACAGGTGCATGCACGGCAGGCGGCTGCAAGTGGACAATGGTCATCAGTGACCACAGTGGGTGGACATCCATACACAATACTACCAGTGTACATTTATACCGTGTTTTTGTAAATATAAAATATCCAAATAATAAAACAAGAATTTGGATGTGGATGGGTGAATGGTCCATTTAAAATAATTTTTTATGAGTTTAATACACTACAGTGAATATAAAATGTGGACAAATTATGTTCTTTATATACATTTTCAGCTGTGCTTGTAAATGTGTGGTTAGTTTTAGCTTCAATTCACTAACGTATACAAAACGAAAGGACACTAGGCAAGAAAGGATGCTTGATGTATTACTACAGCTGAACTAATGAGGCCTGTGAAGGAGGTAAACTATGTGAGGCACGTGAAGTCACAACTTACCGTACATCTTCGTTCTCTTCAAACTCAGACAGACATATTGTACATTTTTCTTGATGATTATCATCACTATCGATTTCACTGCAGGTTTTCTTAATCTGTGGAACAAGACAAATGTCGGTCTGTCAGTGCAAAAGACAAGAACAAAAATGGGTGGTTTGGTAGAAAGATTGCATGGGTTCGATTTGTGGTGGTTCGTTATGTACAAATTCAACATTTTAACTTACTGTACCTACAAAACTATGCATAATTTCATGCATATATATTCAAGACCCAAGAGGGTTCACATGACACCTTTTTTATAGCATTAATAAATTTGAAACACTATTAGAAAAAGTGTAGACTATCATTTTGCTAACATCAGCCATTGCACCATTGCCCAAAAAATATTTAAACACTTCAAATTCAATAATACACATTTTACCGGATAAAACAGTTAGGGTTTATTCTATGTAGAGGAATACAAATTGTAAAAGATTCAGCTGAGGCAGATGATATTGTTTACTTAATATATTGTGTTTACTTTAAAGTGTGACTCCTGATGGAGTGACGAGTGTTACTTACCTTCTGGTAGAGGTGTGGGAAGGTGTTGCGTTCAATCACTGACTGACTGGCCCCTCTCACCACATTCCCAAGTCGGTCCTCCAAGTTCAACAACTCCTGTAGACACACATAGTTATGGCTTTGATATTTAACTAACAGTAGTTCACTGGACACAAGTTAATACAACACGACAATGAAAGTCATAAATTCACACACCGCTGGTTCGAACATTGACAAACTGGATTCATGATCTGCTACTTTGATTGGAGCGACTACAAGTGGAATGGTGTGAGTGACGACAAACATGGAGACACCAGCATAGCAGTAGATACAGAAACGTGACCAAAAGACAAGTTGAATGAAGGCAGTGTCCAGTGTCCAGGTGATCCGTGAGTAACATGACCAATGAAGTGAGTGTCCACTGAGATTGAGGCAGCAGACAGGACAGTAGATACATCACCTGATGACACAACACCATCGTGCACTCACCTCATACGTAGGAGGTCGGTTTAGCATGATTCCTCTCATCCCAAACCCAACAGTGTGTACGGGCATACCCTCTGGCACCACATGGATTGGGGCAAATCCACCGGACATATCTTGCATCCCAGGCTGAAACCACAGCAACAGTGTCTACAGCAACATGGAAGCAGGAACAGGAAGAAATCAACAAAACAAGCTGCTTATAATTATATTTTACTATATTTGATATAGTTGCATACATATATGTTGTGGCCTAGAACTTCACGACGCACTGAGATGGATGTGATCCCTACTGTAAGGGTCAAGGTCCCTTCTATCGGCACCAACAGAAGTCAATTAGTTACATAAATCTGCTGCACAAAAGAAGCGTGGTCGTCCAACTTACCATGTAGCTCGCGCCAATACTGATGTTGATGCCTGGTGCAATGTTGAATGGGTGGACACGTGGCGCCGTCTCGCAGTGGTAGTGGTGCAGGTGGTGGTGCAGATGCTGGTGCTGCGCCATTGGCAGGCCGTTGTTGCCATTACAGTTCATCCCATTCGTGTTCACTCCATCACTACGGTCAACACAGAACTACACGTTAAAATACATATACACATTTGTTTTCATCATATTTCACATTAATTTGTTGACATGTCATCTCACTTGTGGAATAAAGAAGTAGTTTCTGTGAAATCATCATTCTGCGGGCATTTTTATGATTGCAGGATGAAGGTTTTGCTAAGCAACTGGTCATGCAATAGGTCAGTCAATGGTGAACCTACATAATCGCTAGAGGGCACTGATACACAACTAGGGCCTGTGATGTTGTGGCGCTCGTAACGCGTGCGTATTGTTTATTTCATTTTTCAGTTCATCTTTGAATTCTTTTAGACTCAAATTGTAATTAATAACGCATATCTACAATGTATGCTAACAAATGCTGGATATAATGAATGAATGCGACATAACGAGATAACAGAATGCTGGTGGTTGCTAGTTGCGTAACAGCGCCACCTGGTTCTGTTAGTTCTGTAGGTTCCCAATTCAAGTTATTCTTAAAACTGGAGCCGTAATAACACCCACATTAACCAGACCACTAACCCGAACGGAATCAAACATGCTACATTTACCTGCTATGTCCTGGTGTGTACATGTCCGATGCCGCCGGCACGAACCCGTGATGGTGAGGCGGCATCATCACCGGTACCGGCGCGTCATGTGGCATGGCATGCATCGGCGCAAACGACACGCGAGTGTGTGACGGTGGTGCCTCCATGTGGGCAGCAAATGCTCCACGTTGTTGCTCCAGCACCGCGTGGTTGCGCCGCCGCTGTTCCAGTGCCTCGCTGCGCCGGCGCCGCTCTTCATGGTGGAGCCGCTCCAGCTCGAGTCCGCGGTGCATGTGGTGCACTCTCTGTTGTGCCCGGCGGTGCTGCTCCATCATGTCGTGCTGAATGCGACACTGCTGCTCCATTACACTCGGGGACTCCGGCTGGAAGTGATGATGGTGCTGGTGGGCACGCGGTGGCTGCAGGGGCACCGCCGGTGCAGGCTGCGGCCCCACGGCACCCTGGTGCAGGTGGTGCAGGCGTGGGGGCTGATTGCACAGGTCTGAATGGGAACAGATTATTGTCATTCAGGCAAACTATAAACCTATGTTCTTATGTGTGACCCACCAAGCAAAGATTACATAAATGAAACTAAATTAAACACTGCATGTATCTAAATATAGAATCATGTTTACAAATAATAATTACATTTTTATATACATTTGTTTTTATAAAAAAGCGAAGGGTTTTCAGTGCCCTTCCAAAACACAAAGGATCAGTATTTATTTAGCTATAGCCTTACTCCATATGTAATTTCTGGCAGTGTGCCAGAAAACATTTGTCAATCCGACACTCTTACTCGTTTATTAATTTGTTTAAACTGGCTTACTACCACTGCGGAACCTTTGGGTATGACACTTCTACGAGCATGTATTTTATAAATTTATTTATTTAATTTGTGACTATTTTTTAATTATATAATAATTCTGATGAGTTACTCTTTACTATGCCATAATTATTTATGCAATTGTCCTAATATTTTAGAACCTGCCATTTATCTTAATTACTTATTATATAATGTATGTATATATATATATATATATATATATATATATATATATATATACATGTATATATATATATGTAATAATTATATAATCTATGTAATATGATATTTACTTAATAGTCTTATACCTACTTTTTATGATTCAAGGTACACTTTATAAGGGATGTGTGCGTGCCTATGAACAAACTGGTCCCAGAGATATAGTGGTGCTTTAGAAATGCTGGTTATAATAATAATTAGTACATACTGAAGCACTGGTAGTGTGCGGCCGGGGGGTGCGGCTGTCGGTTGGGGGTAAACTGTGGGTGCTGCTCCTGCTGCAAGGGTTGCACCCCGAAGTGCTGGCAGTGGCGTCGGTGGAAGGCACAGGGGGGCTCCTCATTGCGTGCCCCAAGCCGCGGGGGCAGCTGGGGTGGCATGAACCGGGGTGATACAGGGCGTTGGGTCGGCTGTGGGTTGAGACATAGGTCAGTCAACATGAGCAGATCTGTCTGATGCAACAGTATTCTGTGAGGTCATCTATTTCGGTTTAACACTGATGGTAAATAAAGAATTTGAAAAGACAAAATATAGGAATATTTAAACAAAATAATCTACAGTTACATAATTTACAGCAAACATTGTTGCAGTGTTATTTTCAGGTGGTGTCATATGCTGACTAGAGTCAAGTTTCGACATTACATCGTGAAATTCACATTATGTGTTTGCGAATTTCAAAGTCAAAATTATTTTGAAGAAATGAATGAAAATGACATTTTTTTATTATCGTCAATTACTATGAACATACAGGATTTTTGAAACAATGACAATTTGACTAGCTTCCGAATTCCTGCTATGATAAAATGCTTTACGGAGAATGCCTCCATTACTGTATAATATACAGGTAAATTGTTAGTATACTAACCTACAAATCCATCAATAAAGTTATATTTCCTGTATATAAAAACATACAAGTGCGCACGTTTGTGCATGCACAGACAACAGATACATACCATGTTAACCCGACTGCGATGTCCCGGATAATAACTGCGTATGTGGGCTGGAGGTGGATGTAGAAAGCCTCCGTTCTCGCAGCCAGGCCCTGATGCTGGGCCGGGACCATTGTTGACGTAGGCTGAAGCCAGTTGCGATGATTCCGTGACTGATGGTGGCCGTATTTCTTGTACCTCAGTGACTGGTGCGACCTGGCCTAGAGCCATGGGAAGGGGCTGTTCCACTACCTCAGGCATCTGAGACGTCACAGGCATGACCTGCTGCCCCACTACATCAGGCATCCGAGACATGATTAAGTCCTCTGAAACATTTAATACGTATATAAATTATCTTCACAAATTCCGGTTTAACCTAACCCTAATGTAACCATAACAAACCCAAAATTAACAACTAATCCTAAACTTACCATAAACTTAAATCTCAACCCGACATTGCTTACAAAAGACACAATACTGATGTTACGTTAATCACAAAGTTATGCATAGCCTCCACCGATGATGTCAAGTTTTTTGTGAATTTTATTTATTCCAGAAATGCTATATAATCCAGTGTGTCTATAAGATATGCGAGGAGCAGTTTGGCAGTTATATGTTGTCATTTTCATAGTTTGGTTAGAAAGTAAAAGATCACCCGGGGCGATTTTGCAGCGATCCGATTGTCGGACATGAAGAAAAACATTCAAGCGATATGCATTTATATAGCTGCATATTTTTGAATAGCGGAAAAGGGCTCAAATATTCTAAAATGAATAGAATTTTGTCCTAACCATACCATGCTGGATATGTCTTGCATGTAATTTTGAAGTAAACTGTGACGTACTAGACACACCAGTGAGCAGCCATTTGATATGGTAAACATTCATGAATATTACTCATGGAGAAAACACTATATACAATTATTAAATTCCTATATCTAAAACATTTATTTTTTGTAGATCTAGCTATATTATCAGTATAAAGTCAAACATAAATTAGATAATAATTGCACCATTGTCAGACTCCGTCAAATCAACGACAACTGTGGCAGTCCGCCCGAATGCTCCGTGTCTCCTTGCCTGTCGAGATCCTTTCCTTCTACAAAGAACGGTAAAGTATTTTCATGAATGTGCATCCTAAATGTGAAACCACCGAAATGATATTAACATTTTCTGCATTAAAACATGGAACAAACACTGTGGTCAGTATATGAATTTGCTTGAAATGCAAACTCATATATTGCTGCATAAATGTTACTGGAGACAGTTAGAGTTACAATACTGTGACAGCCGACTTATTAAATCAACAACACTGTGACTGTTTCATATATATATATATATATATATATATATATATATATATATATATATATTTGCCCTGCACCACAGTTCCTCAATAGTTTTGCTGTATTAATGCAACTATGAGAACAATCCAAAATCATAACTTCATGGGTGGTTTCAAGAAATGTGGCCATTGTGGCCACCAATTCAAAATATTTGATCCAATAATTATGTTGTTGATGTTAGGTTCATAGTTAAATAAAATGATAAAATAAAGTAGAGAAAGCGTGCTTAGAAGCAGTAACTACTGAAGGACAAGTAGCCATGCTGATTTGTTTGGTCAACTGTTGTTACTGTTAATAATAACAATGTTAATAATGTAGCACCAGATCATTGGTAGCTATTAGTTAAATTAATTATCAACAGTATATCACTACCTACAATAGATATAGACATATGCCCATTGTTATCATGGTTTTATGAATACTACTGGAAGTAAATGTAATTTCTCACCTAGTGACAACTGCAACAACTTCGACATCACTATCGGTGTCATCATTCTTGTCGATGATGACATGGTGTTGTGGTTGCACTGACATGTTCTCCCCAGCAACGGTGGCATCGTGTCGTGACACCGTTGGCTCTATAGACGAAGGCTCCAACTGCCCACTATTGTCATTGTCAAAATTAAGAACATTTGAATGAAAACCCAAGTTCACATTAGTGCCAACAGGTGGCATTGTTGAATTTGTATAATTGTCCAGATCTTCTTCGCCGACAAGTGGCATAAAAGGTTCTGGTCTTGCCGGCCGACACGTTGATGATGAACACAGCAACCCAGGATTGATGACATCAATGTCGGAATCACAGTCGCTTGTGTCTGTGTCACTTGCTGATGGTGAACCGAGGTCGACAGGACATGACTGTGTGAGGAAACTATTTGTGCTGTCGGCGATGATTTGCTCACTGACATACTGCTGGGACGTCAAAGGTCGGGGACTGTATCGACATGCACCGGAACGACGCATGTGTTCACGTCTGCACCGTGGATATACAGTCATGTCTGGGGACTTCTTTGCACGGTTCGAGTCTGGGCTGAAGTGTGAAGACCGGCGCTTTTTCATGACACCCGCTGGTCCCGGCTCTTGTGAGGTGGTGTGTGGTAACTGCGAAACATCTGTACCCATAATGCCATGGGACATGCGGTGATGGAATGGGACTTGTCCTTGATGTGGATATATATTGTGAAATAATGTCTGTGGTGGGCAGCCTTGTCGGGGGTGGGCAGACATAATTGGTTTATGCCTGCCATGGTTTGAGGAAGGTGCTTGTCTGAACAACCATGGCGCATCAAAGCTGTGGTTGTTGGTGAAGCCCTGATGGTTGGAACTTGTGCCTGGCTGGGGGCTTGATGACGGGGGTAATACTGCAGTCAACTCGGGGTCAGACGTTGACGAGGGCAGCATCATCCGCGATGTGAAGCCGTCCTGGAAGTCTGATGACAGGAAGGCTGGCTCTCTTGGCACAGAAGACTCTACAAGTACACAAGACAGAAATGCACCAGAATGTAAACCCGTGTGATAGAATTATTAATTAATATTATTTATTAACTGATATAACCACTCAGTGTGTTGGTGTCTATCACTTAATGCAGTATTGAATTGTTGTTTCACTTGCAAGCATTGCAGACGGAATGTTATCACAGGTAACTGAATCTAACAAGGTCTTATTCACCACGTGACACAGGAGATGTCAAGTAGTGCTAAGTGCACTCTGGCCCACTGTACCTGTCTGTCTGGCAGCAGCATCCAGAGAGACGACATCAATGTCCTCCTCAGCAGAATGCCACACATCCACCTCTGGATCACTCAAGTCAGCTCCTACGTCACAACACAACCACATGATTACATAGGATGACACACTTCATCCATTTCTTCAACCAACTATATCCAAATAAAACTAGTGCACTAATGATTTATACAAGTGGTTCTTTATGGATTGTCTCAACAAATGAATAATGGTTAACCAAATAAAATTAATGTCACATAATTGACAATACACACACACGCACGCACGCACGCACGCACGCACGCACCCACACACGCACACACGCACACACGCACGCACACCACGAAACACACACACACACACACACACACACACACACACACACACACACACACACACACACACACAATCTAGTTGGATGATCTTGAATGGATTAACTGTTATCAATAAAACAGCTGCCAAATACAACCAGTCTTACTTGGATTGTCGCCAATAAACGGGTCAGCCTCTCCACTCATGTGCAGGTTGATTGGGCCACCATGTGGCTCATAGACAATTTCATGTGATGTGATATTAGTGGATGCCATCAGGACGGAGTGGTCAAAGACATCTGTGGGTGGATGCGTAGCTGGCACAGTGTCACCCACAATCTCTTCCTCAGTCTTGGGCTGTCCACATCAACAAAAGAACAGTTAACCAGTTCCCACTTTCAAGTTCACTTGTTTACCAATAAGTAATTGGCTCTGGTAGTGGCAATCAGAAACTTGAATAACAAACAACAGTTCACAGAGCTACAATGGCTGTGCCTTACTTAAAGAGTGCCCCAAAAGGGTTAATGTCAACTGGCTAAAAAGTATGGCTTTGCCCTCAGTTTTGTCAAATTCAAGGCATGACACAATGGAGAACATTACATAAAGATGACTTTGCAGGGCATAATTAATGAATGCGCATTCTACACCCATGTTTTGAATGCATGATACAATTTTTGCTTTCCAGTGGTCAAGTGATGGATATGTCAGTTACTGCCAAGAAATAATTTAAGCAATCTGAATATTTGGACAACATCCAATGGGCGAAATATGCAAATCTCATACCAATGTTTTTGAGAGGTAATTATGTGCATAAAATTTTACATATATAATATTAGTAACCAAAAAACCGTATCATCCGACATCCATCCATTCAAAGAAGTTAATAGTGATATGAGGGTATAATATCACAATTAAAACTTGCCATCTACAAATAAACGTATCCAAATATAAAGCAACTCGACTTTACTTATTTAATAACCAACATTCTATTTGTTCTAATTAATAATGATTCTGTAATGAAAATTAATGTATATGAAACACACTTAACACAGTCATGCTCTATTTGTCTGTTGTGGATATTAGCATAGTGACGGTATGCCAGTCGCTGTTTTAATTAATCACATGAAAATGAATTGGATAGTGGATACCACAATGAAAACATGATATGAGAACAAAATAGGTGTCACAGCCTCAGTCAGTGAGCCTAGTGAGGATCATTTACAATTACAGGTACTCTGATGTGACATATGAAAAAGGCCAGCTGATTACCAATGAGAGCAAATCAACACCTAGAGCTATTAGTATTACCTGGATATGAATGTGCATAAATAAGTAACACTGCTACCATGGTGATACAGAGTAGCCATAAATGGGTCAATCATAACACAGGTATGCCTATGTAGCAACTGTGCTTCTCTTGTGAGAATCAATCAAGTCATTCATGTTATGTGAATATGTCACCGTCACAGGTGTTCAAACATAACACAGACTAGTTGCACTGGCCACACACAACAATGTGCATCCATGTATTACAGTATATATACTGAATCACTGATCAGTAGTTAGCCACAGGTAGACTGAGAGTTCTCTAGATTTTACCCATGCAAGGTTCCAAGGACTGCCCTGTTTGATAGGGCAGAGTTCGAATAATTAAGCAATTATAACATTTCATAGTGGTTCACCACACACAGTTTCCATAGGTGTACAACTGAACTACAAAGGGCATACCATTTTATTATTTAAAAAAAAAACAATTCTATGACATTTAGAAAATTCCAGGCTTTCAAGGCCTTGATTTTTAACTAATGGAACTTCTTCTGGATACCGCCTAGCCTCAGCTGTGCATACAGGCGGGCAAACAAAAAATATATTTTTATTCTTTTATGGTGAAATATGTCAGAACAGTAATTAGTAACTCCATGCTGTCCAACAATTCCCATGCCCTGAGTGAAGGAATAAAAGACTATCCCTACCTCGCGCTTTGTGATGACATCTGTGACATGGTCATCCCAGGAAGAGTCAGCCTCATGACGACAACTCACCTTGGCCATGGCTATGTGTCGGTTAGCAGTGTGCCCGCCTGTCAACAAACATAATCATCATGATCACCCTGGATGGAAGGAGAGGGGAGGGGGGGTGCAGTGGCACTGGGGTCTCAGATCCAGTAGACAGGACTCAATTTTGAGGACATCTGTCACTGTTTCAAAACATGGGCAGTTCAATTCCCGATTTGTGCCATGTTGTCTCTATTCTTTCAGAAGAATGCAGTTGGTTAATCCTAACGGGTGTCTATAGAATGGGAAGCAAGATCGCATTTTGGGGTAAACGTGTAACCAATTGTGGACCCACAAAGTGGCCACACAACCTGTTGGTTCCTGCTCCTTTCAGTGACTGGCTTCCTGTAAGTCATGTGACAGACATTCACCAGAGAAATACAGAGTCTGCCGCTATAGCAACAACTGTCAATATTACCTATCAATTAATCATAATCAATCAAAACATATATTTTAATCACAGTAATGACTAATAGCCTTGGGCACGCTGTCAACAAGCTTGTGAATAAAGAGCTAGAAACATTTAGCGAACAGATCTTCACAATACACCCACACACACATTCTTTACTACCTGATAATCAAGTTTCTGTGTAGCTGTACGCTTCAGCTTTATAGACTTGTAGTTATGGACTTAAATACAGAATAGAAGTAGTAACAATAGTCTAATAAATGAAACTTTAATCTTGGCACAAAACATTTTATTTCCATTATGGTGTATATATTATATATACAGTATATACACTAACATATGTGCAGTTTATAGTGCACTGCATATAATATATATATCATTTTTTAATTGTGCTGTCTTGAGGTCAGTGTTGTTGGTATGCATGTTTCATGACAATTATACAAACTCATATCAGGACTACTTTCTAACTGACCAAGTCACATTATCAGATGTACATACACGCTATAGTAGAAATTACATACCCATAGATATAGCCAGTTGTATAGTACCTAGGGCACTGAACAAGTGTTATCATGCTATGCCTTTAGGCTACATGTACCAGATGCCCTCATTTCCCAAACATTACTCATGACCCTTCCCGCTTCCTGGACTATACAACGGTGGGCCTAGGTCTAACAAGATTCACCACTGTTCTGGAAAACTTCTGATATTATTAAAATAATAACTGTTGGCATTATACAACATTTAGACTTAAGACTTCAAAGTTCTAACAATAAGGCTCATGGATAAACCATAACACTTTATTATAAATAGTATAATGTCCTCATTTCAGTACAGCAAAACAAACTACAATTTAAAAAAGAACAGCAAATATGCACATCATAAACATTTGTTTCTGAATATTAAAATACCTAAACATGCCAAAAAGCAGCATATGCTATTTTGCAGCTACTGACTACTACGATATGATCTAATTTAGAAGATGGAATGCAGTATATAACATTTAGTGATTTTATCTAACATGACAACAAGTACAAGGCTTTCTAACAGCCATACTAGTACAAGTGATGTGAGTCAAGCTGGAGACCAATCCCACATCTGGGGCTTCTGGGCATCTGGCACCATGCTGACTGCCATCTGCCCACAACTACTACCAGGACCAGGACTACCGTGGGTATTACTATACTATATCTATGACCTGGACATGTACTGATCTTGGAACTTGCGAAATAACAAGAGTGCTCCCTTGGAGTCTGTGTTGCTGTGTGGCAGACTGATAGACATGGCAGGCAAGACAACATACCTGACCTCGACCTCTGTGCTGGCTATGTCAGTTGGAGTTCCCTGAATTTGTCTTTCATGGTAAATAGTTACTTCCTTGGTTATGCCACTGTGGCACATTGCCATGTCCAGCAGGCATATGTATACTGCTGTGACAACATCACTGAAGAATTGGACTGGCACGTCAAATCGCTCATCCATGTTTCATTCCATACTCTCATCAATCATGGCAGAGAACAGCCCCTCATAACAACCATTGGTCGTGGGGTGTGTCATCCAAGTTACTGCATGATAACATTCATGGTTTTTGTCTGTTTGCTGTTAAAGGAGTTCATGATTGCACTGTGTAGGCATAAACGTGGCAACAGTTTGTCCTTCATCACAGAATACATTTGAACAAAGCCTATGATTTGTCATGAGTGACTGCCCTCGCCTTGAAAAACCAGTGCATGTTGTCATGCTGACTCCAGTTGCCTAGACTGCAATTCTGACTTCATATGCCCATGAACATCATGTATGCATGATGCCGTGACCTTTGCACCATGCAAACATATGATGCTTGCCAAACTTCAACCTGGTTATTATGCCATTTAAATACCTGGAACCATTCTGGTTGGAAAGCAGTTGTATAATTGTGTATGCATCTTGGCTTGTTGGGCAAAGTCTGCATCAATATTTTTATATTGCAATGGAATGTATGTGGTCAGGTTCAAATAAGTTATATGCAAGTGAGGTGCTTTGCTGCTTTTTTTAATATGCCACTTTGCGCTTGGCATATTATTCTATACCCATGTGAATCAGTGCAAGATCAAGCAGCATAGTATTATACTAGTAATAGAACTGTATTACATTAAAATATTACTAAAGTAGGCATAGTTATTAGAACACAAGGGATATTTTAAATAATTTGTCAAACTTCAACATCTTTGGTGCTGCCTGCTGCCATTTCTCTTGAGCTGCCTTTGCTTTGACTCCTATCTAATCAATGTACATTTTTCTCAAAATAATTTTATTAACATATATTTCTGTGTATAAACAAGACTATGGTGCCATATTTTATCTAGTAGGCATAATAAAAAAAAATTGCATGTGTATTTTAAATAAAAAAAGTGTGAAATTAAATATAATGAAAGAATTTTAAACATGTCATTGTTCAATTGTCATTATTATTCATAAAGCAATGATGCATAAATTCATACTCGTTCCATCAGCTAAACAGCCATAATACCAACCAAACTCAAGTAAACAAAGTCATGGTATGTACAATCACTTCGAATTAGTTTTGTCATGCGGCTTCAGTAGAAATGGAAATGTGTGTGTCTGCACAGAAATCACTTAGAAAATTCAGGGGAAATCCCAATTCTGCACTGTACCATTTAAACTATTCCATTGGTTATAAATTGTAATCTAATTTCACTTCTTATTTCAAACATGCACTAAAATGATTTGCTGATAATATATATTCCACCTACCAGATATAACAGGGCACAATATTCTTGTTTTTGTGTAGAAACGACTATTATTATTAATGAAGTTATTCGTAAAAAATTGATGAAAGTTATAACTTATATTATTGAATATATTGTTCATGGCTCCAAGAATGGTTTATTGAAGTATAATTTAACTTACTTTGGAGTTTTATAGTCAAAGGTGAGTATGACGTTTCGACCTGTCAGCTACGGGCCTTGTTCACGTACTGGTGTCACATGTGTTGCCTCAGATATTATCCCGCCGAAATCTGAGGCAACACACGTGACAACAGTATGTGAACAAGGCCTGTAGCTGACGGGTCTAAACGTCGTACTCATCTTCAACTATAAAGCTCCAAAGTAAGTTAAATTATACTACAATATAACTTATATTTATTAGATAAGAGCGAGTCAAACGAAATGCAGCTTGATTGAAAGTAATGGTGGTGGCTGGTGACCAGTGCAAAAGACGTCAGTTTGAAAAATTATAAAAACTATACCATGGATTCCTGCTCATCACATTATGGGTCACCAATCATACAAATTAAGGATGGGATGAATCTGACACTTGGGTTGAATCTGGAACTTCACTCGAATATCCTTTAAATTTCTAATACGAATCAAATATCGAATCGAATCTTCAGTGGCTTCAAATTTGATTACAATATTGTTCAAACGGTGTCGCGGTGTCCTGCCAGAATGTGGCGTCATCCCGTGGCCACTTTCACTAGTCCGAGCCGGAGTCGTCAGCATTGTGGCCATATGCATCACCGCCATCAGTCTGTTTGGTTACTTTCTGACTTAACCATAAAAATTATTCTTACAGCCATCAAACCTTTTCCCACATATCTTATGTACACATACACAAGCTAGGTTACAAAATAATTTAAATTCCTGTAAAGAATAAAATTAACAAAAGAAACTCGCGCAAAACTCAACATGACCTGCGGCAGCTGCACGGAGCTCAGCAGTTACTGTAGCATCTGTAATTTATCGCAGGCATCGCAACATAAATTACCTTAAAAAATTCTGATTTTATGATATACCTAAAATAACTGTAACCCCCTAACTAACACTAAGCTAACTTTAATTAATCTAAAATTAACCCAAACCCTAACTCGACACTGCTAAAAAACTGACATAATGGTGTCGTAGCGCTACGCGTAGCCACTGCCGACGACACTGAGTTGCCAGCGAGTTTTGCGCATGTTTGTTTTGTGAAGTTTATTTGTTTCAGTAATGTTAGTGATTTTTTGTGTAATCTAGTGTGTGTATATGTATGTAAGATATGTGAGGAGTACTTTGGTGGTTGTAATTGTATGTTGTCGTTTTCATAGTTAAGTCAGAAAGTAAAAGATCGTCTGGGACCGATTTTGCTATGTCAAAACTTCTGCAATTCCATTCATTCTATGTTGCCTCCATCTTTTGTGAGAGACTATTAATTTATGCAGAACTTTTGGAGTTTGGTCCAGTGAACTCCATTCACAGAAATGAAAAAACTATTGTGGAATTACTGAGCTAGGATTCCATTCTCTAAACTTCTAATGCCAGACTAATAAACCTATGACTGTGGATAGCTGGGCATATACTGTAAGAAGTCTGAAGTAAGACCAGTTATTTACTAAGGCTTGCTCTGATTGACTGATATACTCATATAGGTCTGCGATTGGTTTCTTATTAATATTATAAAAATAATAATTCCTATCCAAAATAGATATTGTGTAAATGTAATGGAAAGTCGCCAATGCGTGGTAATAAATTCTACAACACGTTTATCAACGAGTTGAAAGGAACTATGTAATCAAATGATTCTTTAACCAAAAGACAGCAAACCGAATGAGACACTTGACAGGATGTTGAATTTGCTCTTGGGCTTAGCATGACGTCGTTAATAATGGACGCTAACATTTTTACACAGCGCAGGGAACCCCCAAAATGTGCCACACTCGACTACAGGAGAAGCTCTATAGTGAAGAGATGCGTACCTTCAGCATTACTAGTATGCCGCCAATAAATAACGTACACTTACCCGTGAGCGAAATCGCATATCTGCGTAATACACAAACACAAAAATTCTTCCCCGCACACCCAACTAGCTTTTACGGCTGCTAACAATTGGTCTTTAATTATTCGTGCCGGTAGGTGGCGCTCTCAGTGACATGTCAATATTTTGACATTCTTAATACGATTCGCCAATTAAAATGAGGCAATTCACATGATAGATTGATATATGTATTTTTCGCAATTGGCTTTTAACACCGAACTTTTTTCCTGCTTAATAAGACGTAGTAATGGTTAATTTATGTATTGTTTACAATGCCATGGCAGACGACAAGAAACTGTCAGTTTTTGTGACAGTCGGCACTACATCATTTGATCAGTTAATTAAAACTGTGTCGAATGATGCAGTATGTCAGGTAATCTATGATGACATACTCTATCCACATTTCTATTTGCCATACTATTATAACCTGTAAATCGAATTATATAGGCGATGAACGTCACGTGTACTGGTATTATCGCCCACTTCTCCTGGAGACGCTTCGCACCCCTTCGCCTGGCCCTGTCGGATGGCATATTTGTGTAATGTACTTTTCAAATCTGGACCTTTCTTAGTCCACTTTTATTCAGCATATATTTATTATATGGTAATATATAATTTATTTTTATTGAAATTTTTTTTGCTACATATTATATTTAAATGACATTTGGTGTCTTAAAAATTTACTTCTGTGACCCTGCTTTTTCTGCACTTTCTCATACATAATCAAAATTAGTGTTGATCACCAGAAGGCACCATTATAATGGGGCTAATTGGAGGGTGGGTGTAACCTTATACTTGGTTGGTGGTCCAGTTGATGGAAGTCTTGTGACATGGCTCAACTGTCGTCTATACCATATACTGGTATACCGTTGAACTTATATTTTTATATATCGCATATGAAATATACAGTACGTACCATGTAGAGGCAAACAGTACACAGCACTACTGAGCTAGGTTAAATGTCATGTAGATCAGTCACAGATGAGAATAGCAATTGTCCCGATTGCCCAACTCAATCTCAACTCTCTGTGAATGCTCTTGCAAAGGCTTTTAGTTTTGCTGTTGAACACACTTATGTGTCCCATCCATGGAAGATACATAATAATAAAGCTTTATTTGCCATTTTCAGTATGCAAGTGCATTTCATGTTAGGTAGGAAATTGTTCTGGGCTTCTGGTGTTGAGTCAAGTAATGCCTATGTAAAATAAAACAAATAAAGACAAATAAATAAAAAATTATAATATATATAAAACGTTCTTTAATATGATAAATAAAAAATATTATTTTGATCAAATAAATAATATATATCAGGTGTCCATTAAAATGATAGATTATCTATTTTAAAATAATTATGTTAAGCTGTAGTAAATAAATATATCTAAAATGTCTTTTAAAATGATAAATTATCTATTTAAAAATTATTCTGATACACTGTAAGCTAAAAAAAATTATGACTAAAATGTCATTTAAAATTATATTTAAAATTGAATGCGTCCAGAGTATATTTTATTTAAAATTATGTTTAAAATTATATAAAATTGTTTAAAATTATATTTAAAATTATTACGTTAAGCTAAGATTTCACAATAAAAGAAGATTTGGTGTACAGCACTATCAATCCGCTATTTAAGAACAGCTACACCTACACGCGTACGGTCTGGCAACGCCAACCAGTGTCAGAAAAAGAACAAGCCAGCCAGAGTGCTGAAAAGAGCCAAGTTAACATTCCAAGGTCTCTACTGCTATAATCTTTATTTCATTCCTGATAAGGCTACTACAGCAGCGGGTAAAACATATTTCTAAAGCAATTTGTGTTCATACAGATCTAAAATATTTGCCCGACAGTAATAATTTGAACAGATGATGAGCAGGTGAGTTTAGTCTGAGATAATATTGCCAGCTCAGTTTTTAGACCGGTTGTTGCATATAGCTGTTAGAAGGATGAGTGCACTGCTGACAATTTTTGAAATTGTTTTCACCACTCTGTCAAGCCTGCTCCTCTAGCACTGGTTGATACTTCCGGACCACACACATATTGAGAAGGCAAGAATACTCTCAGTAGCAGAGCAATACAACTGAACAAGAATCTCCCTCCTCAGCTTGAACTTCTTTAGTTGGTGCAGGAAGTACAGCATTTGTTGAGCCTTTTCAGAATGTTAGTCTGCTACCAATATTTTGATTAATTTGTTGCCGATATAAAAATAGTAATTATGCCCTGCATAATCATGCTATAATGTCATTGTGCACATCGTCTGACCCACAGGTCCTACAGAAATTAGGATACAGTCGCATGGTGCTACAGATTGGCCGGGGAAGCTATGAGCCAAAACCACGGAGTACTGACAGCTTCAAGCTAGAATACTTCAGGTTTAAAGACTCTATAGCTGAAGACATTCATCTGGCAGATTTAGTCATCAGTCATGCAGGTAGCTATTGTTAATTACAGTACAGCTAACAGTATACATTATCAGACCTCATCATTGTTGCCAACTAGTTACAATTAAACAAAGAAGAAACATTTTTCTGTCTCAAAGGTGAAGCAATTTAAGAAACGGTTGCCAAGTTTAATTTATTTTCTAAAGTGCATCCATGGACGTTGAGTGAGGAGTGAGGAATACAGTGATGCATTGTTAGACATTTGAATGGGAAAGATGACAACTTACTGAGATCACTGATTGAGTCTTCATCACTTGTCATTGTTGCTATTAGATGTTTAATACTTCCCATGAAAATTCAGTACTTATTGCCAGGCTTGCTTAGAGGTATATTATTATGTTGATATTTATCAGTGATACATATACATAAGATGGATTAAGACCCCACTGGCTCTAGGCACCCTGCACTTCCATGAGCCCAGGATAAGCCAACTTGGGGTGGATAAACATTGGAAGATGGGGTGGAGGGGCAGTGCTTTGAAAATGGTTCACAACTTCTCCGCTGTCCTGTCTTGGCTCCACTGATGATACGCATCGGATAAAGGTTTTTTTTTAAATGGTGATATAATATGCTAGAGAATGTGTAGAGAATGAAATTGTACGATACTTCATCTGGTGTTCCATGTTGTACCCGTACACAGGAGCAGGCAGCTGTCTTGAAGTTCTTGGTGCAAACAAACCCCTAGTAGTCGTCATTAACGAAGAACTCATGAACAACCACCAGGTGGAGCTGGCTGACCAACTGTCAAATGATGGACATTTGTTCTACTGCACGTGCAGGTTGGTTCACATAAACATCTACTAACCTTATTACTAAGTTAATGCTTACAATTGAGAGGTAAACTGTAACTAGTGTCTTAAATATGTTGTTTTGAAAGCACCTTATTCCATAAATCATTTTCAAAAATATTTAAATTGTGTTATAAATACTGTAGCAAGACAAACCAAATCCAAAGGATGCTATTTATTTAGATACAATTCAGTTCAACAAACTTGCTATTATCATTGTTTTTCTTTAATGTGTCGACAATCTAGGAACTTTCCCGAAATCTATTTTCCTGCCAGGAATCCAGATGACTTGGCTAGAAGGAACAAAATCACCATTCTGCTTATTTAACCATCATATGGCAACAAAATGTTGTAGAATACATTGGCTATTTGTAGAACACTTGAAACAGTTGCAACAAATTCATAATTGCAAATATCCAGTGTCACAACATGTCAACGTCGTTTCTTAAGATTTGGTTTCATGCGAACTGTATAGCATTATCATGACTACTGGTACTACTGTTTCCAGTGAACTGCTGAACTTGTTGGAAACCATGGAGCTGTCTGAACTGAAGCTGTTTGAAACAGGCAAAGCTGAGAAGTTTGGAACATTTCTAGACAGAGTCATGGGCATATCATGATGGACACTACCAAGTGACTATTAACTTTGTGAACATTTATTTCTTGTAGTATATGTCATTTTTTCTCTCACTTATACTGATCCTAAAGGACTGAAAAAAACTGTTTCCATTTTTTCCGTCCACCTTTTCGTGGGAAAATTCAAGATGGCCACCACCGGTCACCAACATTGTTATAATCGCTATATCTTTGGCAATAAATAGTATAGAAATTTGAACTCAGTCGTTTTATATTTATTGATGTATGAGGAATCCAATGCAACTATTATTTTGGTGAAAGAAATGAAAATAAAGCTATACCAGCCAAAAATGCATTAAAATGACCGTACAATGTTTATTGTATATGCAATCATGTAGCAAATATACATCCTGTGACTTTTCATGTAGCTTTTAAATAATTGTGTTTTTTCACTTACATTGACCCTAAAGGACTGAAGAAAAAAACTGTTTCCATTTTTTCGTCCACGTTTTCGTGGGAAAATTCAAGATGACCGCCACGGTCACCATAAGTCTTATAAGTATGATGAATCCAACGTAACCATTATTTTGATGAAAATAAAATGAAGTTATAACAGCCATATAGGTGTTAAAATAACCATAAAACGTAAGATCCAAAATCTGTTTCAGGAACATCTTGAAGTATGTAGGTTTTCATTTTCCCTGTGGCCAGTGATGTCTGCACCAGTAAGTGCATGAAACCCTGGTAGAGCTGCTTTTTTGTCAGGACTGAGAGCATCGTAGATAGACTTGAGTTTGACAGGGCATCACTTAGCTCCTCTGTCCATCATTATGACGCAAGTTCTGCAGATGAATGGGCTGCAAAGACACCTTTATGTGCAGGAGAGACGGTCGGCATTTTGCTGAACTGGACAGCCTTTTCTACAAGGTACAAAGTGAGGCTTGCCTTTGTTTCCTTGCTATTCAGGAACAGACATTTAAAAAAAATATTTGTATTTGACATTTAGGAATTGAAAGTATTTGTATTTAAATACTTTTCTAAAGTATTTGATATTTCAAATACTTTTTCAATCTTTCCTCCACTATGTTCATGTAAGTTACTGCTAAGCTAAATTAGCCAATGTGATATCAGTGACAGACATTACACAGATTAACATTTATGGGCACCAGCTTGCCAATTCCCTTTGTGTGATAGAGGAAGAAGCCTGGCTTGGTTTAGCAAGCCCTTTGTTCAAGCCAGCCTAGTGTGCAGGGCAGCCTGACTGATACAGATGCTAAAGGGAGAACCCAGTTCAACTCATATCTTGTTAAGTGATCTCAGTGAATGAATGGAAAGTTTGGCTGTGGGTTCTGTCAACATTGCCATGATTGTGTGAAAAGGGTGTGGAGGAATGATTAAAGGGACCATTGCATTCATTTAGCCTTGCAGCAGGACTGCACTATCCCATATAAGCACTAACTTCCACCATCCTCGGTGATATAAATGACAATTTTAGAAGTATAAAGGTGGAATATTATTTTACATTATTTAAATATTTAATAACAAACATTAAAGAAAATATATTATATATATATATAATTGTGAAGTTAGCCAATAACTGTTTTGTAGAGAAATTATTAATATTACATATGTAAATATAATTTTATGACAGCAGAACTGTTAATTACTCAGGTTAAGTTAAGTTACACAACTTAGACAATGGCAATAAACTAGATGTCTCGAACTCTTTGATATATCGTTTTGTTTCTATTACCTATATAGTAATGTATCCTGAAAATGAAAAATATTTGAAGTACTTTTCAATGTATTTGTATACATTTAAAAGTATTTGTATTTGAATCCCTCAAAAGTATTTGTATTTAAATACATTTAAATATATTTGACCCCACGTCTGTTCAGGAATGCCTTTAGATCTTTGTGGGTGTGTTGGCATTTACCTTTTTGTCTGGGTCAGAAGATCTGCCAGCTGTTCTTAGTTGCCTCGTATGATCTTTCAGCTGTAGTCATCAAAGAGTACGTATGCCTCGCAGTAGCCGAAGGACTTGTTGTCAATTGCGCGAATAAAGAATGCTGAAAGGTCTTGACAATTATCAATGTGAATTTTTTTGTACATTCAATTCATGCACAACAGCATCGATAATGATGGTAGGTGGTAGGTAAGCTGTGTCTCGGTCAGGTATGCCCCATCATCCATCGTAGGTTGTCTCTGGTACACTGACATGGCTGTTGCATGAAACAAATTCTTACCCTCAGGTGTCTGTCTACCTGACCATCAACGTTATCAACAGAAAAGTGAAGCCTTTTTGCCGATGAAGATGAAGACCTGAGTGCACATAGTTCCCAGCGTGTCCCTTCCTGTTGTGCTCCACTCCCTCGGCAGTTTGAGTTACACTTTGTTTGGAATGCCAACTCTAGAATTTCCGCTAGTTTCTGGCTTCTCCACTGGTCGCAGCACTGTGACATGCCAAGCATTAATGGGAGTTTCAACAGTTGATCGGAAACCAGGTGCATCTACTGACTTGGGCGTATACAATGCTTGGCGATCAGATATATGAGGCTGCATGATTTGTTGAGATACGAATGATGCTGATCGATGCAGGGTGTGCATGCGTGCTTCCGTTTTGACAGTGTGTACCCCTCTCAGCATCCACAATATCACATTGTGGAGTACCTGTGGAACTCCAGCTTCTCCAACATCATCTAGCGATCCTTTGACAACCCATGGGTCTTTCTTTGCCTGCTTAATTGTCTTGTGCAGATTGCCTTTGCTGGCAACCTCTCCTCTGTTGTGCCTCCATAGTGTGTATTAGCATGGTTTTGTTCCTATGTGTTGGCGCTGTAAACTGTATGTTAGCAACATTCTGTTGAATGTTCTCCCTCAGCAGTTGCCTTTCACTCTTGGTGCGCGTGTATGTAGACATTTAATAAAATAAAACAAACCATTGATCAATTATCAGTTTATCTTTCTGACAAAAACTTCCAAGGAAATATGTGATTTACTGCCGATTACGACCGATTAACAAAACGAAATGTACTGCACCCAAAGCATATGGGCGTATCTATAGTGTTTTTGAGAAAGAGGTCAGATCTGATGTCGTATTGAAGTTGACGTATATTAAAATTATGGGATATATTGCCATACACATACATTAATAGAAACGCTAAGTAATTATTGTGTCCAAAAGCTTTGATCTCTATTATTATTATGTTCGGTATGTAAAATGGCTTTAAAGTGTTAATATCGAATATGAAAAACTAATGTAAGGTAAAAAACAACCAATTAGTATAGTATATTCATAAAAAAATTGGATATTAAATATATATTTGGTCACGCTGGGCCTGCCTTTTAATAATCTTTCCAAATGTGACAGGAAAGTATGTTTTGCATCCAACATTTGCTGTCCATATGTACCCATTCTACGGTCATTTTAAATGGCCGATATAACTTTATTTTCATATTCTTTCATCAATCCATAATAGTTGCTTTCGATTCATCATACTTCAAAACAAAAACGCCTCCGCATTTAAGTTTCTATACCATTTGTTGCCAAAGATATAGTGATTGTAAGACTTTCGGTGATCGGTGGCAGCCATCTTGAATTTTCCCACAAGAAAGTGGACGGAAAAAATGGAAACACATTTCCCCCGTTCTTTTGGGTCAATATAAGTGAAAAAACTATTATTTAAAATATGCACGAAAAAGTCCCAGGACATATTTACTTCATAATTGTGCATATTATAAAATTTTTATGCTCATTTTAATGCATTTGTTGCTGGTATAGCTTTATTTTAATTTGTTTCATAAAAATAATAATTGCACTGGATTCCTCATACTTCAAAACATATAAAACGACTCCCGAGTTCAAGTTTCTATACCGCTTATTTCCAAAGATATAGCGAAATGAAAGTCACAGAACATGTATTTGCTACATAACTCTGTATACTATTGGCAGTCAAGTCTTGAGAATAGCCTAACTAGAGTAGAATACCTGCCCTTGAATTATACATGTGTATTGAAGTAACAGAAAACAGTGTTTAACTTGCATACCAACTTGATTTTATCATAAACATGTTGATACAGTGTTTTTATATATATATATAATATACAATATGAGGTGGCTTTAGCTTGCCGTTTGCCAAAGCCAGTTCCTCTGTTATTTCTGTCTAGTGTCAGGTGTTTTTTACACTAATTTATTACTGGATCCGTTACAAAACAATTGTCCTAATATGTATGTTACTAATGTCGAATACAAACAACACAATGGATAAACATTTACAATATCTTTGCATTATGTCCTAGCAATACTGCACACATTATGTTCTATCTTATAGCAGGTTTAGTTTGTTAAAGAACATAAAAAACAGCTGTTCCAGAACATATTCTACGTTAGCAATAGCATCATATAAAGTCACACACCAATTAATTTTTTCACTCATCGAATTCATTTCATGAACAATTTAAACATCTTTAAGATCCACTACTAAATATCACTGTGCAGTTTGAACTTTTGATTACAATAAATGAACTATAAAATTATTGTTGACTGAACCATGCCAAAATTTGGCAAGAGATAAATTGTTTTTATCTACATACAGTGTACGAAAACATTTCTCAGCATACCAAAACACAAAGCTAGCCATATTTTCATAGATGGATCCGCCCATAAGCAAATCCTTTTGCCGATTAGCAAAACTATGCATCTTTTTTTAACTGTTCATGTAACTTAACCTGTTTGTGTGCTACAAATGTGTACATCGACAAACCTAATTCACGATTGGCACACTTAATTCTTACGACACGCAAGGAAATACTAAAAACCACACACATTCCTGACATTGTATGTATGAACACAATGATTTATGAACTAACAGAGTATATAGAACTTTGTTCCTTATACCTTTAACATGAATTAATATAACAGTACGGTATAAAATTACTGGCAGAAACTGACTTTGATATAGAAATTATCAAAGATGTCCATCACTACAGGCATCATGTGAGTTTATGTTCCTGACTTGGAGGGCAGCACTAACCATGGGCCCATGTGATGAAATAAAGTCCGTCTAGATTACTCCAACTTCAGCACTGCCTAAAAACGCAACTTCTATACAAAATTAATGTTGACTAGATCTACCAATGATGACTTGGTTGTGACGTGGATTTGCATCATCCTGTATTAAAAACGGGGTCTTATTTCACAGGGGAATTATTCGTGTCACATGATATAGTTTATATTTCCTACAACACATTTTCCCATCTACTTGAACGTGTTCACCTTCAAGACCATCATGAACGTATTCTAAATATCAATTTATGACTACACGACTGAATAGTAAATACATTGTCCTAGAAGCATGTCTTATACCATTCACCGGGTTATAGCCGCACATATTTCAGATGCTTAATAATAGTTTGGGCTGCCATAGTAAGCACCCCGTCCACCGCCACGTCTGTTGCCATGATGATCTGTGTTCTTCCTTCCGTAGCCACCATCGCCATGGTAACTTCTGTTGTCATGATGACTACGGTTGCCCGACTGGTTATTCCTGTCACTTCTGTTGCTGTCTCTGTAGTATCTAGAAATAACAACTCCGTGTAAGTATGGAACTAAACAGTTCATAGTCATTGAGATGGAGGAAGTTATTATTTAGTATTATACTACTAATGTCACTTGTTGAAATTATCCACTGAACACATTCCTGATACCAAGTGTCCTAAAGCAGTCTTCTTTTAGATGTTGGAAAGTTTATGTTTTCACTATGTGAATATAACCACGTATCATATAACCACACAAAGCAACATTGACTAGTGTCAACTGCATTGACCCTAGTCAATGTTGCTTTGTGTTGTGATATGATACGTGGTTATATTCGCATGCTTCAGTGACACTTGTGAGCTCTCTTTGCACGCTGGAGTTGAACTGATCAGATTCAACTGCATCTGGCTAACTCATTCAATATTCAAGTCACATTAAAATATATCACAAACACGACACGACCCATGAGAATCAACTTCTCAAACACAGATATTCATCCATATAACAACTATAGCAAAACATGGTGAGCAAGTATCAGTCTCAAATACTTATAATGCACATTTATTTGTTAAATAATATACCCAGTGAGCCATAAATCTTACTCATTTGATATATAGCATATCATATATCAGTGACTCAGTGACTTATGCACCAACAATGATGCAGATATGCACCAACATGACTTGCCAGTGTGTACTTGTATGAACGCTTGTGACCATATTGTATAAAGAGTCCTATTAAAGACTGTTTACAATACCGTTTCTGATAAAATATTTTTTAGCCTACCTATCCCTGGGTGAGCTGCTGTATCTGTCACGACTATGGTCCCGATGCCTGTCACTATCATCACCCTGGTGACGATGGCTGTTGTAGTCGCGCTGGTCACGATTACCATATGGGCTGTCACGCTGACTGTAGCTGCTAGATTTCTGAGAAAACAATGACATGCTGTCATCATCCACACGTAAAAGGCCAAAATGTACATGTATACAACGTAAGTCACTTTGTGCACACATGCATGCCATTGATGGCTGTCTATAAAAGTATCATAGTCTCCTCAGAAGTGTAACACCAGAATGTTAACTACAAGTAGATTACGTTGAAAACGTGTTTGCAAACATATTTATTTTATACACGATCAGAACTGTTACATATTTGGCTGGAGAAATAACCAAAAGCTTGGCTCACAGTTTGCAAGTCCTGTCAACCAGCTGGTACAAAATGAAGGCTCACACTTACATTTCTGTGATCTCCTGCATGATTCCAGTGCTCTGTGCGATGCGCGCTATTCTGACTGCGACTATTTGCAAGAGTGGAGCTTGAACTGGTTTTGTTGGAAGCAACAGTGGTCATAGGCTTGTCTTCCCTGGGGCTGGGAAGAGGGGACTCTTCCAGGACTCTCCCAGTTACATCCTGGGTTGGTTCTTCCACTGACGACTTGTCCACAGTGCTCACTGACCCGCTGGCACTCGAGGGTGTTGTTTCCGAGTCTCTCTGGACACTGGTCTCAGTCTCTGACGACGCTAGGGAATGAACACTTTGCGGGGTGTCAATGCTGCCACCAGGTGGCTCTGGGTCACATGGTTTTGTTGGCGAATCAGTGACACTGATCAGGTTGGTGCCGTCACCCGCCACCGAGTCACTGAAGGTGTTGGCTGAACCAGAGTCCTTGTCTGGCTGTGTCTCAGTCCTGGACCCTTCTTCCTCTGGGGAATCAGAGGGTTCCTCCTCCACCACTGACGACTTGGGTTCTGTCTTGTCATCAAGTTGGGCCTCCGTCTCAGCTTCCTCACGACGTGCACACGATTTGATAGAATCTTCTCCCATCACGTCATTCTTGTCATTGTTGGAGCCGTTTTCTTCAGTGCAATTATCATTGCCATTGCCAGTAGTAGTAGTAGTGGTAGCAGTTGTGTCATCAGTATCATTCAACACACTATCTTCTGCTTCATTCATGCTGGTGGCTTTATCACCGTTTGATGATGCACCTACTCTCACGCCATCTTCACCTTTCTCACTCGTTCTGTCCACAGATGAATCTCCCTGGGCCAAGTCTTCCTCCACGGAAGTTTCCCCGTTCTTATTCCTCACCACGTCACCTTCAGTGGCGCCACTGGTCGCGTCTGTGGCATCTTCCATCGTATCATCAGCCTTACTTGACGGAGAAACGCCACACTCTTCACCACGTCCCTCTCTTGACTCATTCACACCGACTGCTGTATCTGCGACATCTGTGGACGTATCTGCAGTATCATCTGTAGCTTCTGTTTTGATGTAGACAGCACCATTTGTTTCACTGGTTACTGTATTTGACTTCTGCTTTGACTGCTGCAAAGATAACAACACAACCAATTTATTACTGATGAAGTAAAGTTGAAGCTTTATATACAGCCTAAAATATTTAACATTAATCAGTTAACAATAAAAAATAGAATTTTTCCAAATGAAAATCAGGTGAGGTACCTTTGTCTTAAGTATAACCGTGAAGAGATAACACAGTAGCTGGTATCTGGCGAGGATTTTCTGCATAATAAAAAGAAAATTGGTTTAAAATCAGTTTGTACTGATGCCACAACAACATAGCACTGAAGTATCTCTTACATTGCCACTCTGAGTGGATCGAATGCCCCCGTCAAAGATGGAGTACTTGGATCGAGATGCACGTAGCTCCCTTGCCTTCATCGACATCCACTTTGGCTTCGTTTTCTGTGGTTTCTCATCCACCAATGGCACAGTTTTATCAGGCACCACTGGTAGGATTCGCTTGGGACCTGACAGGACGACACAGATGAATGTCAGACAATTCAAACCAGTTGTCTTACATCTTGAGAGAGTGACAAATCATGAGATGGAGAGAGGAATACATCTGTGGACTGCGTAAAGGAACAATGAACTAAAGTCAGAGCTAAGATTTAGCCATTTGACCCATTGGTTTCTGAGGAGCTGTATTATTCTCCTTTATATAAACAAACAAGCCTTGTGTAGCATCATATAATTCAGATTCAACACTCGATCTGATCCTTGTCATTATATAACAGCCGTTGTCTTACTACGAATGATGACTACTGAAACAGTACTCACTGGGATACTGAATATCATCAACTCTTTTAGATAATAAATTGTTCACAAGTGTCTACCATCTGTACTGCACACGTACACAGCACAACTCTCTGTTTTATCATTGTCCAAAGATATATTGAACACCCGCCTACGTTCAATACAAGGAAGTTGGGAGTTAACAACATATTTTACTGGTAGAGGAAGAATGCTTGGACATTAGTAACATGGGACCAACCTCGTCTTTTGTACGGACGTTGTTTTTGAGCCTTCTTGATGAGTCCGAGGGCCCCAAACAATGACGGCACCTCCTTCTCCACCCTGTCACTTTTGGATGAATCCATTCCTGAAGCAGCGTCACATGTATGTCCACATTGTACAGTGATGCAAAACTCTAACCTGTTTCTGCTGGCTAACTGCCAGTTATTTGCAGTCTAATAAACATTCCACCGTTTACGTCACCCACACACTCTTGTGCAAATTAAAAACATGCCACAGTACAACTGGTCAGACTCAAATATTTGGGTAACAAGCTGGAATAGTGTCTTAAAAATTAAAACTCAGAATGGGCATAACAGATTTAAATACAGCACGATGTCAGACATGTTTGTCACTGCACCAAAAACTTGAAATAGGTATATTTTATATACTTTTATAAAATTGTATGTGATGTGGAAACAGTAGTTTGTCAGTTTCTGTTGGAAGGTTTATTTCACATCTTAATGTTTAAGAAACACAAAAGCACTATGTGAATTAATAACTGTAACATCTTTCTTATTCACAAACGTGGACACATATGCACAACATAGCCTGTCATTCAAGGTAAAGAAATAACATAATCAGCTAAAACTTCAGTAAAAGCATAAATCTGCTGTATGCAAATACAAAAGCATATTTCATTTTGACTAAACAGAAAATTGCCATTTCCAAAGATCACAAACACAAATGTAGTTAGAAAAAAAACATCATCACAATGACAGCCACTTGGTGAATAAATAGTTGCACTATAAGTTAAAATCAGACAATTCAGCTGGCAATGAACAGGTAAAAATTATTGATCAATCCACATAAAAAGACAAATCTTCATATCATACCACTAAATGATATTTTATTAACAAACCTCACTTTTCTATATAAAATATCTGCAAATGAGGCTTGTGTTTTTAATTAATATCTATAATCCTCGCAAGCCAGAGGTTGTTGCGCTGCGCTACAGCACCCCTGGCTGATCGTGTCTGCAACACATGGAAGTGAGTGGAGTCGAACTATAAAATGATACCCACTGATCTCACTGGTGGCCGTGGGAACAACACAAATAACAGCCCCAATTTGAAGGTGGATACACGACTGGTGGTCCCAATTTAATGATCCATTTGCACACAAACATTTCATGTAACATAAGCAGTATGTCTGAAATCACCAAAAATTATAACATATTTTCTCATGAACGTTTTCACTGGCTGAGGTTAAGAGGAGTTTTGCAGCGGGATGTGCCAGGGGTACTGTAGGCTGGTACTGATGTAATCAGCTGCAGCGCCACCTGGCGTGCGAGGATGATCTTCCTGTTTCTGATCAGAGATGCTACTATGGCCTAAGTTGACTACCAACTGATCCTATTATCACCCACTCTGGCTGGCTAGTGGCTACCACACTATAATCCACACCCTAACAATTCCGTCCCTGTCTTCAGTTATGAACACTGCTAGCCACAAACGACAGGCCCTACCCGGCGCAGCAGTGAATCCGTGTCGTGTTTTGAACGCTTGCAGCCAGCCCCACGACGCCTTGAAATCTGGTCCTTTGGACAGCTCCCGAGCACGCTGCTTCACCACTGTCCAACGAATGGCGCCACCAGTATCCTGCATCTGTCTAATCAACGCCAGCAGCTTGTCATCGAGACTCTTGTCAGCTAATGGTCGGCCCGCTCCGTGCATTCGTCTAGTTGTTGCCTGTGACTTGAGGAGCTCCTCCGACACACTTCTCCAGCACCGGACCTGTTTCTCGTGGATTCCGAAATACGCCGCTGCCCTCCGGTTGCTTCCCAGCTCTGCAGCTTTATCAATGACCTTCAGCTTGAAGGACGTATCGTACGATGCTCTCATTGACGTAGTGCCTGCTTCTGTGATTTCGCCCGGTTCTGGTGACGAGTCCCGTTCTATCATTGGATCGACCGAGGCCCCCTCTGGTGATGTGACTGGGTCACACATGTCAGCTGTCACCAATACGTGTGTATTACTGGCAGAACATGTCTCATTAGAAATCATACTCGGAATGATCTTTCTGAAGCAACATATTTCTTAAATTCGGTTCATACAAGGTATTTTGTTGCCCCTGTTTAATGGGATGTCATTATTATTATTATGTACAGTGCTCGTTAATGCACTAGTGAACCATATTTAGACACTGTGACCTACATTGTGACACTCCCAAGTTTTGACGAGAGATCATGACGGGTTCACCCAGAGATGGAGTAATCCTACTCAGTAACTGTACTCATAGAAATCGTACTCGATTAAATTTGTATTGTAATCATTCCAGTCCTGGACCGCTCACCTGTGTTTGCCACTGACTGACCACTGCCTCAAATTTGGGATCAACTGTTAGCCAACATTTTGGACAAACATATCAGACCAACATAATTGATAGACCTCGCTATCTGTGACTCTCCTGATCTGTTATTCTACACAAGCCTTTGTACTGCTGCCAGATGTTTTGTGTTGGTTTGTCATCTTTCCTTAGTCAGTTACAACTCATAATAGCCAAAGTTAACTCTCCAACAATTTAAATAAAACTGTTCGCACTTTTGTTTATTGGACTAACTCACTAATTGACGCCTTACAGATTCATGATGGGCAAAACCATGTGGTACTAAAGAAGTAAGTTCAACTGACTAAACAGTACTTCGGTTGAACTAACTACGTGAACGTGTCATTCTCCCAAATGTTGGTTTATAAAATATAATATAATGTAATGATGCAATGATGATTGTGCACAGGCACTTTGCATTATCAACGGAAAGTCAAATTGTGAGACATAACTTCATGCGTAAATCAAGTGAGTCTGTGCAAATAACTGCAAGAAATCAACGAAAACTACATTAGAAGGAAATATTAGAAGGGCAATGACTGAATGAAGCCAACACATTTTAAACACATCAATTAATTGTCTACCTGGCGATTGGTGCAGGCCTATAATAATATAATAATATACCAGACCGTTAAAGTAAGTACCGTTGTTCTGGTGTTCGTCACTTTCCTGTCACATGGTCTGATCTCCCTGGGCATGCTTAGAGACACATAAAACTAGTCAAATACAGTGGCTGTCATAGATGGTATCAACTACGACACAGATCCCGCAACCTCGGGTCACACAGCAGCGCCACCTACCTTCAGAGTGGCCGTCGGAGGAGCCGAACTCCTCGTCCTCGTGCTCCACATAGCGCACCGCCGGCCGCTCCGAGTAACACGTCCGCTTACTACACAGTACCAGGTGATTGGCTGAAAGCAGATGTCAACATTTGTACCCCAACTGTTGCCATGGTTACTGTAAAAACAGTTCTTATAGGGCAGTGTAACCAGTCCTTGGCCCAGTTCAAAGTTGTGTTATTTCCCAGGCTGTTGTGAAGGGTGCATAAATTGCTTCAACCTCAAAGTCCCTGTGATTGAATCAAGGACAATCACATGACAACATAAAACAATATAGTGCAGTTGTTTTCTCCAAGCGCCAACAATATGAGAACAATCTGAATTAAAAATATATTGATGTCAAACACAGACAAAACTGCCTCTAACATCAAAGCTCTGAGATTACCCATAACATGGCCATAACAAATATTCAGCAATGGGAGTTACCTATGCTGTTGCCACGACGACCATCGTAGCCACACAAACAGTACATAGTGACTGGCATCTTCCGGTCTCGTGGCACACAATCGCCCCGTCTCTGGGCGCTGCGGGAGTGGAAGTTGATCATGTGGTTGGCATACGCAGCGCTACAGATAGTGGCGTAGCGGCACATCGAACACTCAATGTACTTCCTGCAACACACGGCACAGGTGTAGAGGCAACCTCACTGTATACTCAGTGTAACAGCAGCACACAGTGTCATGTTCTTTCCAATCCACTCATCTCACAAACAGAAGATCTTCCCACATATTTCATGCTGGGGTTGATTTATTTTTATCAGATTGTTACGTGAATTTCGTTGACATCATTGGTGAAAGATGACTAATATGTCACGTGACAAAAGTAAGCTTTTTGGTTGGCAACAATGCGTAAATTGGTGCAAAAATGTCACCCACTGTTTACTTGTATAACAATGTCAAGACCGGAATGTCCTAGTGAGCAGTTGGTCACAGAGGGCAGCACACGCGAAACAAATGGAAAGTGAAAGCAATGGAGAGAGCAGACACTCTCAAGGAAACTGATGGCAGAAACACAGGAGATTGCAACAGAAAAAGACACCTGTTGTACAGATTACAACAACGACAACATACAGACAACAACCGACACTCACTTGAAGTGATTCGCAGAGTTCATTGGCATCTTGCACTCGACACACACGTGCCACGACTCAATGGTGAGACTGAGGTCAGCGAAGTCTCTTAGCTTGCTGACCGACTGCACATTGAGAGACTTCAACTCGTTGCTGGTCGTCTTCTCTCCCCCAGACCTGTACACGCTGTCTGGCAGCTGGATCATCACCTGCTCCTGTTCGGCTGTCAGTGTCGCACCAGTGTTGGTCCCAGCTGTGGCACACAGGACAGTGAGTGTCATTAGAAGATCAAAATTGAATGTACCCGCGGTGGCATTAAGTTGACAAAATTGTAATAGACACAGTGCATAATCTGTTGAAATATATTAAAACTATTTTTCATTATTTTATTGCAAAAGGTTAAGGTAACTTTGAAAAAGTAACATTTAAAAAATATATATCAATAACATGTTTGAAACGGTTTTGGTTAACACTGACACCAAAACATATTATTGATTTTTTTAATGTTACTTTTTAAAAGTTACCTTCATGTTTTGCAATAAAATAAAATATATAGTTTTAATATATATATATATATATATATATATATATATATATATATATATATATATATATATATATATATATATATATATATGAATTATATAATTAAATTATGTGGGGCTTATTATTGTTTAGCTTCAGAAATGTACCCCCTTTAGTCACTAAGCCTGTTACCCACAGAAACAAGCATCAACTGGTTATCACAGCAGCAACTGTACTAACCCAGTATGCCTTTCAGGTTGGCCAGGTGGTCACTCTTACAGTGAGTCTTCACGTCAGCTTTGTTGATGAAGGTGAGCTTACAGTAACGACACTTCTTGTTACTGGCCTTGCACTGGTGTCTCTGTCAATACAAACACAACATTCATGTGCATAACGTTTTACAGTGGTTTTCACAGCATTATGTTTGCTAAGCCAATAATGTCATTGTGGTCACACCAAAATTACCCCAATGTAACCACTATGAAGTAGATATAGGGAATATATGTTACCATTGTGTCTGTTTATGAATAAAGTCAATGTCACAATATCTGCTACTTCAAGTTATGATCAAAGTATGATTACTTATACTTCTTTAATGTACCTGTCTGAGTGTTAATATGTTATCCAAATATTAACAATATTTCACACGCATCGATATGTGTAACATTGCAAAGATCGATAATGCAAATGGACCACAAAAATTAAAACCACATGTAAAATTATACGTAGATAAACACCAAGACAACTGTTAACCTAATTCTGGCATTTAATCTTTTGGACTGGTCTAGGATACATCTGGATAAATCTGACTTGGCACATGTCGATGGAGACGCCTGCTGTAATTTACATTTAGTCATTTCTTTTATCATCAACAACATAACCAATTACAATGTGCTGTTGTAACATGATTACAACTGATTACGCAGAGGTATTACACCTACACAAGCCAGGAAACAAAAAAGACTGTACTCACAAGTAAGTGTTGGTAGTATGTAGACGTGAAACCCCAGCCAGACATCTTTGCAAAGTGTGTCTTGAATATCCGCAGACAGTACAAACACAGGATGTAGCCGGAACTGTCGTGACGCTGCAACAAAATACACAGGATATTGGCCACTTCATTAGGAAATACTACTTTCGGACACCCTGTAAATATTCAAACACATCCTTGTGTTCTAAGAAGTCAAAGATGCCCCTCTGATGCGTCTTTCTAAAACTTTTCACACCACACATGATATCATAAATAAAAATGCGTCTTCGGATCCTAATCAGCAACCAGACTCACCATCTAATATTGTATAGTCATGGCAACCGGCTAATAAAAAATCCAAACACTATTCAAAGACCTACATTAAGATAAGGGGTGACTAAAAGAACAAGAAATAAACAATCACTTAAACACACACAGATTTTGGTAGTATATCCATGCAACAGACACTCTGTATTAAAATCAGAATAAACGTATGCATTAAAGTCGGAACACGCTGAAATATTTGCCATCTGGTAGCCACGCACCTTCTTGAAGTGGTCGACGACGTCGCTGTAGATGGACGACCGGAAGTTGCAGAGACGACAGATGTAGGGCATCTCACACGGCTTGTGGCACTGGCGCATGTGGTTCTGTAGGTGAGACTTGTTGTCATGGTCCTTCTCACAGATGCGACACACCAACACATTCGACTTGTTCTGATGCACCTGAGGGACACAACAGCAGCGGATGAGACAAGCTACACAGAGACGTGTCTTCCAGTCCTAACAACTGATTACATTTTATTCGAATGCCATCTCGTCGCCTTGGGGAACCATTCAACCACACTGCAATTGTGCACATAAATATTAACCAATGTCTACAGTGAAGTAATCATTCATATAGCTGAGTGAACAAACTTGTCCAAGGTTCGAAATGGCAGTAAGAGATTTTATTCCAGAATGTTTCAGTTGGCACTTCACATACAAAGAATTTTACTCAAGTACACATTCATTTCAAAGAACATTCTATTTTTAAAGTGTTTAAATCCCACAGTTTAAAACACTCCCAAAATGTTACCTTCAGAAAGAATCAGTGATAACAATTTATAAATAATGAATATGTAATTTAAATGTATACGATATAACATAAAAATATGACATATTCTTAACTAATAACTTAAAACACAAAGCCATTGTTAAATCTGAAGGAGGTAAGCAACTACAGCGCTCGCCCACAACACAAACTAACCACAGGCGCCACCTACCTTCTCTATGTGGCACTGCATCTCGAAGGGTGTGTCAAACTGTTTGTAGCAGTGTTTACACTGTGTGATGTCACACAGTTCAAGGTTCAGCTGCTTCTCGCTGTCGATGTGACCTTGCATATGTGACATCACTCGCAGGTTGTTGTACAACATCTTGTTGCAATACCAGCACTACAACATTTCAGTCTTCATGTAATATCATAGTCAGGCTGTTGGAAGGTCAGTCTGTTGGCAGGTCAGTGTGTTGGACAGGTCAATGTACTTTATAATTCATCCCATGGGTCCTAGCATGGTCTAATTTCAACAATGACTTGTCCATTGTTTCCGTCTCTCTCTGTCTCTCTCTCTTCTCTCTCTCTCTCTCTCTCTCTCTCTCTCTCTCTTCTCTCTCTCTCTCTCTCTCTCTCTCTGTCTCTCTCTGTTGTGTGTGTGTGGGGGGGGGGGGGGGGGGGGGGTTTTTTTTTTTTTTTTTTTTTTTTTGTGTGTGTGGGGGGGGGGGGGGGGGGGGGGGGGGTCTGTGTGTGTGTGTGTGTGTGTGTGTGTGTGTGTGTGTGTGTGTGTGTGTGTGTCTGTGTGTGTCTGTGTGTGTCTGTCTGTGTCTGTGTGTGTGTGTCTGTGTGTGTCTGTCTGTGTCTGTCTGTGTGTGTCTGTCTGTGTCTGTCTGTGTCTGTCTGTGTCTGTCTGTGTCTGTCTGTGTCTGTCTGTCGCTCTTCCAAATTCCACCTAATCACTCGGACCACATCTTCACTAGTGCTCCGTCTTTAATTTGTCTAGTTGATATTTCAGTCACTGTCACTCAGTGATTACTGGCCACTTGAATTTCACGTGACTGTGGCGTTAAATACCCCTTCTCTGTATGACAATAATAATAGCTATCTTTTTATTGGATAACTGCAGCAGACGATGGGTGTTAATAGCAGCACTTTCATGGGATGGTGTTTTCTCATATAAGTATTTAACTAAAACCAACAAACTTACACAACATGGGTATATTTCACAAGTGTGGGTATATTTCACAAACGTCCCTTCAGCTTTTTTATATTACGGGGCAAGGTGGCCAGGAACCCCCGTATCCACTGTCCGGGCCACTTTCACGAAATTGTTACCAGCTTTATATACGACACAAAAATAGAGAAAACACACACCTTGAACCTGTACTCGCCCTTCTCCTCCACATAGGCAGGGTCTCCCTCCTTCTTGCCATAGTAGTACTCGTCCAGGGGCACCCAATCCCCTGCAGCAGACAGTGGTGCCATCTAGTGTCTCAAACGTACTAACTAGACCACGCAACAAAACCTGGTTGATGACGATTCTGTAACCGCTATGTAATACAAATCCTAAAGAGAAAATGCAGAAATATGTCTAAACTGCATGGAATAACCAGCTGACTGCAATGCGAAATACACAATGAAAAACTACCAGAAAAACACCTCGACAGCAACTTTCAAGACAACAAAACCTTATTTTGGCGATGACGGTAGGTTTTTCAAAATCTGACTTTAAAACACTATACAAAAATTGTATCCTACTTTTCCAACTCCAACAATAGAATAACAACAGAAAAAAGACATAATAAAAATAACAATAGAAGCACTTACCAGATGCCTGTCCCTCCTTGCTGCCGATTGCCCTGTGTTTCCTCTTGGCGAGGGGAGGACTGGGGTTGGTGTCCGCGGGTCTCCGCACCCCGAGACCGTGGGTGTTTGGCACTGGGGAGGTCACGTCGTCCGGCGCCCGACTCACCAGCACTGTCACAACACCCTCGTAAATACAGGCGAACGACACAAACACAAGTGTGCTCACTGTCATGTCCACATTGTGTCTCAACGTTATAGGAATAATTTTTATCAAAGCATAGGAATATTTAAGTGTATCAGGGGTTCAAGTGGGCACACATTCACAGCTGCCAATTATCAACCATATGTCACAACTCACAACGCGTGCCCATTTTTGTTATATTCATCCTTCTCCATAGTTTGTTCTCAGTGTTGTGACAAATCGCAACAAACACGACAGCAATGTTTTCTATTTTGTGAAAATACAGTCATTGCACTTAGAAGTAACAACGGACTCACTGAAAAACAGACTTGCTATGACACTCTTGAGGGAAGTTAATTATAAGTATGAGACCAGTGGAAAGTCGACACATCAGCCAAGAAAAGTCAGAGCTTAACACCCAGCATAACTATTCTTAAATACCATCAATTAACTGAACAATGAACCTCAGTCAAACAAGTCGCTGATAGTGGGAAGATAAAAACCTGCACATAACACATCATTTACAACAACAATGAAACAGATAACCATATTACATTACTAATTCAGGCAGTCAGCAGAGGTACAGGACACACAATTGTGTGAACTAAAGCGAGTACGTACGGTGGACGTTGGGGAAACTGCCCTTCTGACTGGGGGTACTGCCCTTCGGAGACGGGGTATTGCCCTTCTGACTCGGTACCAGGCCCCTGGGGCTGGGTGTGGTATAGATATTGCGAAGTTGGCCCGGGGGGTGTCGCAGCTGGAAGCAAAAAGTTTCAGCACTAGATTGTCCAAAGTACTGTTGGACTGACAGGTCAATGACAGGCCAATGTTTCTTTGCAATGCTTTATTAAAATAACCAAATTAAGTAACCACTAGCAAAAACTATTCTCTACAGACACACATACAAACACGCCTACAAACACAGACAGACACACCTACAGACACACAGACAGACACACACAATACCATTTCCAAGAGTATTTATAAATGAGGCTTGTTATGTTGCACATTTGAATTTTTTATGTTAACATGAATTATGTCACATTCCCTAAACTTATCGTCACTAGTGTAATATTACGAACAATCAATTAGATTATGAACAATTGGTGTGTACCTGTCTAACATCTGGTAGTCTGGAACAAGCCTTAAACCAATAAAAACTTTTAAATCTGTTTTCCATTTGGCTTATTATAACTGAAAATGAACTGTGCATACCGTACAATCACCAACATGGAACCAGAAACATACAAGTCTTGCATGAGCAGCCAAACCAAGAACAAAGATGGAGACGTGAAATGGGTTTTGTTTGTGGTGATTATTTCACGAAGGACAGCCCCAGCAACTCACCACTGGGATCATCTTGGGAGGGGGAACAACTTGCACCGGGGTCATCATCCGGGCTGGCTGCATCAGTAGCATGCCCCCCGACATTCCATTTCCCGGTAGGGGAAGGATGACAGGATTGGGACCGCGCTGAAAGAGAGACATCGGGGGGTGGTTCTGTGGCTGCACTGTTCGGTTCTGGTGGTGTTGTTGTCTTGTTGCCGTGGCAACACTGGGTAGGGGGCTTGGCAAGTCGTCATCAACTATGATGACGTCTGGACTTTCAGGCCCTGGTTGGGGATGGAGAATGTCACCAAATACAACCTGCATTAAACCTGTCTTGGCATTACATACTAAACATCAACACCCTGAATAAGAGTGAAGTAAACAACATAGGCATAGACATAGGCAATACATTGGAAAATAAAAAACAAAGCTTAAATAAGTTGTTCTGGATAAAATGTATTGTAAAATTGTAATGATACTTTGGAATAGTAGTCTACTGACTTTGGTTTGGATTTATGTTACAATAGTATCATATTTAATATGCATGACTTTACAGTAAAACATGTTTATACTTTATACCTTCAAAGACAAATTAAATATTGCTAACACAATGTATTTTTAATATTGTGGTATTGTTTGCAAGCAAGATGTGTGCTGCATCAGGCTTAAGTCGTACGTGAACAGTCACTTGTATCCATAGCTTTATGCGAGACCCGTCCACCCGTCATTTGGACGGGTAAAAACGAATATGGACAGGTAGAAATATGGGTGGACGGGTAAAAAAATGAAGGAGCAAAAAAATTAAAAGGTCTTCCAAAACCATACATATTGTTAGTTATGCCTTGAAAGTGAGTGTAAATGGGTGTCACGTGTGTGTTTGTAGTCCATTTCAGGTCGTCAGGCACATTTGAAAGTTTGTAAACTGGTTTAACAGTTAACATCCATGTGTCCACCAAAACGTGTGACTGGCAATCATTTTGTCCTGCATAAAGCCCTGCTTGTATCCCAAATATAGGACTGGTTTTGTAAAAATTAAACTCCTGCTACCAACCTCTAGAACAAAAGGGAACAATCCCCCACATTTGTATCTGTTCCAGATTAAAAAGCTGACATCTGGCAGTAAGACTTACTTATTGGAACCTGGGTGGTCTGATTTGGAACAACTGCTGATGCTGGCTGTATCACATCATTGGCGCCCCCTATGAGCAGTCGCTGTTGCACCTGGTTCTCTATGAGCCGGCGCTTCGCATCAGCGATTTCCTTGCACACGTCCATGTACGCCTTTTCTGCTTTCACATGCGCCTCGTGTTGCCATGGCAACAACTCCTCGTCCACACACACCATCATTAGGTCGATCTCATTGTCGTCGCCCCGACTCATTTTCATTGTCAGCCCTGCTCGGCCGGAAGTCCGCAGCAGTGTGTCCCTAAAACAGCAGTCAATACTCAAATCTTAACTTCTCCCTCACTGCCACGTGTACACCAGTCACATACATGGCTGGCTCATTATATGAAAATGGGTATTTTTGTATTGCACTGGTCACCCAAAATTAAACCTTGTTTTATATATATTAAGAAATATATATTTCATATTATCGATCTGCAGCTGATCAGGTATCTATTCCTTTGACATGAAAAAGGATAACAACTTCGTCCAGTGCATGTGTGTTTTGTAATGGAGCTGGGAAGATCAGTCGTGTAATATGGAAACCAGAAATACACGAGAAAAATCTGATTTATTCACTCCTGGGTACAATTGTTACACTTTGTTGTATCGACTCTAATGTGTCTTATTGGAAACATATACCCCATGTTGTAAATGTATATTTTATGTATGAACCTTTGGACTAGATTGTGCATGTGTGTGTGCCTCCACGCACATATTCACAGATGCACATACACTGTACATATTAGGATACTTTTGGACTGTTAAAAGTGTTCTGTCTAGTCACACAGTACACAAGAAGTGAAGAAAGTATCTATTAATGTTCTGTAGTGTTCAAACACAGATACCAAACAGTCCCTGAAGGCTGAGCCACCTCTGACCCATATGAACCCGTGTAATGTATGCTATTTGATTACAGCTTGTACCCTGAAATGTGCCCTGTTAATGTTGATCAAAAAACACCTCAATGCAAGGTATATTTGATAAACAATTATTTCAGACAGGGCCCAGTGGCGACGTGAGTAAAATAGGATGGCCAAAAGTGCAGAAATGGATCATGTAGCTTTATAACTAAGGCAATATGTTGTCACAACAACTCAACATAAACTATTTTATTTTCAAATTCTTCATTATTTCTGTATTCAGTTTTTTTCATCCTCGCAAGTCAGAGGTTACTACAGTACCCTTTGCTGGTTGTCCCCGCAAACTGTGGAAGTGAGCAGAGGCAAACTATAAAATTATAGACTTATTTACTTTGCCAACTGCTACTTTGCAGCTGTGGGAACAGTGCAAATTGCCCATTACCCACCCCAGTCTGAAGATGGATACATCACTTATGGGAATTCCAGTATAATGCCCCATTTGCATCCTAAATATTACATGTAACATGAGTAGCCTTCGGCTGAAATCACCCCAAATTATTTCACGACTGGAGGCCGACCACACTTCTCGTAAGCGATTTCATTGAGGGGTTTTGTAAAGAAATGTGCTGGGGTAGTGAAGGGTGGTATTGACATAATCAGCAGCAGTGACCCCTGATCCCTCTGCATGCCAGGATGTTTTTTCAACAGTCAGGACAATGTTCTTGACACAAAAGTCTGTGGTTTGATAAATGCAACAAATGGGCAGACAACATGGCAACTGGGAAGCAAGGGAACCGGCAACTGGAATAACATATACCGGTATCTATACATATATGTGTATGTCAAAAAGTATGTAGACATCAAAACTGAAATACAGCACAGAAAATACATAGGAACATTGTTGATTTGATGTATTCTGACCCCAGTGTATGTGTCAGAATTATACAGGTTGCGGGATAAATTAATCATGCACACAATTGGGTAGGATATTAACATTTGAAAATTAAATTATGTTTCCATGCCATGTTTTCTAGACAACAAAGCTTCAATCAATCACTCAATCAAGGTTCTATCGTGAAGGAAAACAACAAAGCAAAACAGTGTTGAACAAATTACTGGTGCCAAACTTGCACAGATAACCATTTACTTAACTAGTATATTTACAAATGTTGAACTTAATTACTATGCCCATGTAAAACAGACTGTTCCGTATTCGTACCCGAGCTAAATCCTGACAGGCAGCCCCACGGCGGTCAGATTTTGGTGCACTGTTGACCACTAGGTAGGTAGTTCCGACCGCGGATATGCGGCTACCATGCTGACCGCCAAAATAATCCTCGGACGGTGGCTTAACCATAGGTAGAGGATGTACAGTGGGGACAGCACCCCTCTTTAGTATCAACCGACCCGCGAAACCAGACACATACTGCCCCCAATTTGTGTAATCGTCCCCAGTGAAATGATTCTGGCAGATGACCGAGGAGGGCTCGGGGTAGGGGAAGTGGGGACGGGTCAAACGGACGAAGTCCACCCACAATCTACGGACATCAAGATCCGACGGAAACTCGTGAATCGAGTGTCCCGTTTCGTTGGAATTTCTACACCACTTCACCACACAGATTCTGACCATTGTTGAACTCAATGGAAATATTGAAGCAAACAAACAAAGCTGTCAGTGCAAAGAAAGTCAACAACGAACAACACAGTGTTAATCTGAAACAGAACCGTCGATGGCCAAACCCTGTGTTGGCAAAAATTATGCAACTAAATATTCGGCTTTCCCATAAAAACACTTTTTCAAATTGCTTTAAAAAAAAAAACTGCAATCTGATTGTTCTGCGATCTTATCTTGCACGTGGTTCCATAGTTTCATTCACCAATATCTGTGGTTGCTCCAAGTATAGATGAATCATTCGCTATATAACTCTACAAAATAGAAGCAATTGTGTTTTATGCTAGCTATGTAAATACACAGCATATTCCATAACATTCTACATGATCTGAGGAGATTAAGGATGGGACGAATCTGGAATTTCACTCAATTGAATATCCTCAAAATTTTGAATATGAATCGAACATTGAGTCGGAATACGAATATTTGGTGGCTTCAAATTCGATTAGGATACTGAACGGTGTCGTGATGTCTTGCCGGGACGTGGCATCATCCAAAGGGCAAGTGCGCCGCAGTCATCAGCATCGTGGCCATATCCATTGATCTTTTTGTTTTTATGTAGTATGTACATATATACACACTAGGTTACAAAATAAAATCATTTACATTCTTGTAAAGAATAAAATTAAGGAAACAAACTTGTGTGCAAAACTGGACATGATCTACGGTGGCTACACAGAGATCGGCGCTTACCGTAACATTGGTAATTTATAACAAGCCTCGCTAAATAAATGACCTTAACTAAGCCCAAGCTAATTTCAAATAATTATATTTTATTTTGGTGAAGTTTATTCATTTAAGTAATGTTAGTGATTTTATTTTGTAACCTAGTGTTGTATACATATACATAAAAGATATGTGAGTAGTTTGGCAGTTGTAGTCTTTTTCATAGTTAAGTCAGAAAGTAAAAGATCGCGCGGGACTGATTTTGCGGCGGAGGACATAAAGGAAAATATTCTAGCAATATTAGGTTTTTATATAGCTGCAAATTTTCTAATTTTTAAATGAAAAAGTTTGAACATTTGAAATTTTTAATTGAATATTCGTTCCATCCTTAGAGATGCAAGCTTTTTGTGAGATATACATCCCCCCGTAACGAAAAGTGGAATGTTTCCCCCTCCTTTATTTATGCTTATCATAGGATGGATTTTATCTGACAAGGTGGCACCACAAGATATGTGAAAAATTAAGTTTGTACCTCACAGTTTACTTACATTGTTATTATGTAGAAAACAAAATAAATAGCATTACATTAAAAAATATGGTACGTTAAAACAGTGGGCTCAAGTAACTGATTTGTACACAACCCTTTAGTGTAAATGTCCCCTGTGACCATTCTAAAGACTACTTCATTCTGGTCGGCCCTTTCAACTGGCTCAGTCATCGTCTCAGTGTAAACTCAAGTGGCCTTGAAACTTTTGTATACTCCTCAGTCCTCAATTAGAATGATGAATTAATAACTGTCATTTGTTCCCTCCATCTTCGCCAGTCACTCTGCCAGAATTGCAACTAAGTGAGCCAGAGACAATGAGTTGTGATTTTATTATATATGATATATTTATTTTTAATGCATTTATTTATTCAACTTATTTGAACTTTGTTTAACATTTTTTTTTTATTACTACACGTGTACTGTAATTTTATATAATTTACAATTTTAATAGACTCTTTATGCGGACAATGGTGGTCAACTGCCACATTCCAGTGGACTCATTTATAGTTTTATTGTAAACATGAGTTACCAAACTCGAAGGTTCACAAGTTCGTCAGGCTTGTCACTTGTCAATTTATGCAACTGGGTCATATAAGGGTCACAGTCATTTTTAGAGTATATACTAGGTGATTGGAATGCAGCATTACACCATCAGGAACCATGTCCAGGAAAACATGTCACATGACCTGACTTGTCATGTGACCTGCTTTTCCATTGGCAATAGCATAAATTTGGCTGATGAAAACTGTGGGAATGACACAATTGTAATAATATAAAGAAAAAAATATTCGGTGAACAAAAACAGAACATGTTGACAAGTAAACAAATCCCTGTTGTAGATCAGAACATGATTAAATGTGATTTTTTTAAACTAGGTTATATAGGCTACATCTGGTTTTTTTTTTACAATTACAGGTTCAAAACAGCTGTAAGTAAAACAAAAACCGTCCTCGTTATGGGCACAAAAGCCTGTGAAAACGGCATCTCAGCGTAAATAATCTATAAATAGAAACAAAGATGGCCGACGTCATGAAGTAATTGCATTTTTTCAGCTGAATGCGAGATACGAGTCGGATAGCATGTAAACTATACGTTAAATGAACTTTACCAGAACACATCATATTACATAAACATATGCCACATTCCGCAAAATAAGTAAACAATCGATAAACGAGCAGGCTTACATGGCCGACAAGCTTCGGAAATGGCCGCCAATTAATCCGCGAAAGTTAGGCAATGTATTACTACCTATGGCACGTTAAAAACAGTATTATGTCAACGGTAGCATGCTGTATCGATTGTGCTGACTGCATAGATAACGTTGTTGCATACTTACACGGTGCTGGTAGCTAGGGGTATTTTGAGAAAAGTCCCAAATTTGAACGAATCCTAGCCACGCTTCCCAACGGACACGTGACCAAGCTTATTTACATGTGCGTAACAAAACGCTGAATATTGTGAAACAATATTTTTGTGATATTTTCATTTAATTCTATTTAATTAGTAAGTCTGCGCGATGCCATAAGGCATTTGTGGATGATATACCGTATATTTTTATTTTCAAATTAAATGCACATTTATACGATATAGCGGCAGCTGGAAATGTAAATAGACCGATAGCTTCGCTCTATCTCAGGTCATTCATCAGTCAGCGCAATGTACTCTCGCAGGCTCGGTGCTAAGCGCTGAGTGCTAAGTGGCATCGCATTGTGTGACCAAACATCTGCGTCTTGCAGTGGATGCGATTATCAGCTGTAAGCCTAAACGCAGTAAAGTCGGATATACTAAACTATGGCGGAGGCCATACGTGATGTTAATAAGTTGCGGGTGTTTGCGTTCGATGAAGGCAGTAATGCGCCGAAAGATTTTATTCGGGCCTGGAGAAAAGCTCTTCTGCGACGTTTCTTTCGAACAAGGTAAAAAAAGATGTTGCATCTTTGGCGTTTTTTTCATAATCATGTGGTTATGCCTGCCTCTGTGCAGGACCATTATACAGTTCGCAATGCGCCGTTTAAAAGCGCTAATAAAAGCTTTTTTCAAGTTGTTGAAGAGTGTAGCCGATGGCGATGTTAGATCATCATTATCATGATTATTTTGCCATTATTTTAACCAAGACCGCTCAAGGCTCAATTAAAGTCGCAACTACCGTTTTGAAATTGAAGACCGTGACTCCGTGAGCCGTGCTGACCGAGGATACTCTGTCGGGGATCTTGTTCCACAGTCACAGACGGATGACTGAGGGGTAGAGCTAGAAGGTGTGCAGGTCGTGTTCGTCCTGGAGTGAGGCAGGAGGAGCTTGTTGGGCTGTCATGTGGTGTTTATTGTCAGTTTGCCCTCACTCAGTTGGCATGATGTCCACAAAGCCAAAGCAAAGACAAGTGAAATGCCACTTTTTGGTGAGCTATATGCTCTTGAAGACTCATTATCCTGTACATAAATGCCAAATGGATAGATCGAGGTGGCCTTACTGACAGTTCGTCTTTTGTGGAGGGTCTGTAGTTGCAGTCTGTTCACAAGTTGTGCTGAAATCATGATTCATGGTCAATTTTTTTGCTCGCAGTCAGCTTGTGACACATATATATATATACACTTATATAACATTTTAACTATCGACAACAGTACGCATGTGACTTACTCATTGATTATAAATAATATTTACATTATTTTTTATGTGATATTTTTTATGTTTTGTTGTAGATCTTTTAATATTATATGTATTATTCTGGAATAAAGTGATTAATTCAAATAATTTCGGAATGAAAAGTAAAAAATTTATATTAATTAATACTATATATATATATATATATATATATATATATATATATATTATATAAATATAATAATATATAAATTAAATAAATATACTAAATTAAAAGATAGAGCAAATGATAGTACTGATCTATGAATTTGCCAATTGCTATATTTTTAAAAATAAAAGATCAATATTTTTTAGTTCATTTTTCATTAAAAAAGAGAAATTTGCCTATCATGACTTGTTCTAAGCTAGACCTATGCAAATTATGAATGATTGATATTATTTGATGAACAAATTTAATATAATAAAAAGTATCCATTTATCTAAATTTGTGCATTTTTCAAAAGTTGTTTTGTGGTTTTAGTTTCTCACAATTAGTGTCATGGTTTGGCAAGACATGCTAAGAATCCTGGCCCGTACATGGGTTACAAAATCACTTGCTTACATGCAGAGTAAAATTATAGTTCTTGGTTTCTTGCAAGTAAAAACTAACAATGTATAGCTTTTTTGAATTGAATTCGAACATAGTCTTTCTTAGTCTGCATTAAAAAAGGTGTGTTCCAGCTAGGTTTTGAAAAGGACAGGGTGCAGTTGGCAGATTATGTGTGAATGACATTTTTGAGGGCACATCATTTAAATAATTTTTTTTAACTCTGGTATTTTTCATGAAATGGAGCTTGTTATCATAATGACCAATTACAGCTAGCTAAATAATTCAGTGTTGCCCAGGTGAAATGCAGTCATATGTACCAGACATCCCAAACCCAGCTCAAATGTATCCACTGACATACCCCCCGGGGTAACTGTTACAAAATTATATCATGTATCATAGTAACATTACAGTCAAACAGACTTTAGTAGGTTTACTAGGTGACAAGGTGTTTTATTGGCAACAGAAATACTGTAGGTTGTGCAAAACATTGGAGAACCAGTTCATTCCAACAATTCCTTAATCATTTATCTGTATATAAATTGCTAACTAACATTTGATGCAAAGTGGTAGTGTAGTATTTTCTCTGAGGCGTTGAGGTCCGCATACCTCTTTCTGTCTTCATTCGCCAATTTGAAATGATTTATAAAACAGAGATGGTTAATTAGAATTTGATGAGCCACTATCCAGGTGGGACCACTGTTGCATTATTTTTGTTTTACTGGAAAATATAAATTTATCAACCAATAACTGGCTATAAATAATAGAAACTTAATAGTCAACTGCAGCACTTGGTATGTGGTTTCATGGACAAGTATAAGCTAGTGGTCGTCTTCCTGTTTAATAATATTTTGTCATATTTTTCTTTGATTATGATATGCTTCTGAAATTTGACATTTTGTTTCTCACAGTTCAATGCCGCGAGAGCTCTGTATGGCACTTTGATCAATTCAATGTCAAATGTTTGCCAGCCATTTTAGGTTCTCCTGTTCAACAGATAGCCAGCCAGCTTGTGAGTTAGATGCAAATGTAATCAGCTTACAGGGGGTCATCTCAGTATTTATCATCTTTCTGTGCCTTGTTCAATGGTTAGGTGTAAGTCTAGATTATGTTGGCATTAGTAATGAAGCTGTTTACCAATAAATATTTTTTATTGTACTGCACAATATGATTATAAATAATTGCAGCAGAATATAGTTTCTGGAATGAAATATTTGCATTGTTTACTTTGTCAGTATCGCACAGATTCCCATGGACGTTTAGTCACTGAGACACTGATCATTTATGGTTCCTCTTGCATGTTTTCATGTTTTAATTAAACTGATGTAATCATTACATACGTACATGTATCAAGCTGCCACAGTGCCGGTTTTAAATTTTAAAAAAAAAAATCTATCTCTTTACTTGTGTGATTTTGACCACCCAGTACAGTTATGTTACTATTATTTTATGATTTTACCTGTTCTAACCTAGGGGCTTTCAGTTCCAGTTTACAAGTTACTAACAATATAAAACGAAGAAACTGTATAGTTATATCAATGGTTGCTGTTAAACAGCATTTTGTTTCAGTTAAACAACACCTGTTTTTTTCTTCCTGAAAATAGTTTTATGTGTAATACAATTTTCAGTTGGGTTAAACACCTCCTTTTGATATTTCACAAAGCCCAGTGAAGATTGTGTTTAGTCTCGTCATTAGTACAGCATGACATGTCGAGATCATTTCGTCCAGCAAGCTTTCATCACCTCAGATGTTTTTATTGATACAGAGTGACTGCAGGTTTTGAATACTAACTTACCAAATTTAAGAAAATTGACACCATATTTTAGGTACACATTCATTTTGGTCACCTATTTATAGCACTTGGCATATAGTAGGCCTTTGTGTTTTTGTTATAAATATATGCGTGACTCATTTCATGTGGATGATATTATGTACAGTTCCCTAAAGGTTAAATGAAAACAGGCCTATTAAAAGGTTCTGTTCTAAATGATCAGAATAACAAAGAACTTTTTGTTTCCTGAAATAAATCCAAAAACACAGCATTCATGTCATTTGAGTTGGACTCAATGCATCCTATGTTTTGAGTTTTGCACAGTCCATCTAACCCAATACATTTAAAATGATGCACCAAACGACCTCAGCTTGCCTTTCAATTAGTAGAACTGACCCTGTTTTATAAATAGTGTCTTGCTCATTTATGACGTTGTTGCCAGTTAACTTGACAAGTGGCTTTCTTGTAATATTCTCCAGTATGTAGCATTCAGTATTCTCATTAATCATTGACACTTATTCACAAATAAACTAACCCGGTACATTATTTATTAAATTATTATTCAAGTGTCAGTCCAGTTCCCAAGCCCAGATCATTTCAGTATTTATCGTGATCTAATCAGATCAGATCTATGCTATAATTTATTACACCAGTCCTGTAGTATGCTTAGAAATGTAGTAAACATGTTGCATCCTTTCCAAGGTGCTAATGTCATGCTTGAATATAATATAAACTAGTAGAGTATGTGGGTTGTTGCTGATTATTTAACACTTTTTGTCATAGAAATGTTAATTGTTTGTGTGATAACTCAACTATGATACCAGATTTTATAGTATCATAAACTGTGATGTCAAAGCAAACATTATTAGCAGGACTTACTATATTTACTGCCCATGTTACACTGAATTACTTCACTAAATGCATGTTCTATGGACGTCTAAGATTGGACTGACACGTGTTGATTGCCCAATCCTTTCAGTCGACACATGATCAGAACCCGGAAAAGTACTCCAGATTTGTGGATTGACAGATTGGCAATGTTTCAGGAACCTCATCCGGAATGGGATGTGGCCGACGTCCATCTGGAACCTGATGGTGTGTGTGGCTCTGTTCTCCATCCTCCTGGCTGGAGACTGGAACTGGGCGAAACCTGTCACGTCCCAACTGTGGACCATTGGCAGAGTGTGTTGTCTACACGAAGGTACGTCACAGGTCTAGCTTCATGTCTTCTGTGTCATTCCTTTCTAGATGGGAAATGAATGATGCAGTCGCCCTCAGCTGCTCCAGATCCCCATACAGTTTTTGTTCTCATGGGGGGGGTCATCTGGCCTCGCCTGCTGCCAGTGACCATTTTGTTGCAGGCTTTTGTGAGGCACTCATATCAGGGACTCATATTTGGGCATTATATATTTCCTACAAACATTGGCACGATTAACCAGTTGTAGCTTATAAAGTGACTATATATCATGAATGTCTTCCAGACCATATTCGTTATTTGTATTTTCCCACAAGTAACATGTATAAACAGATCAAATAAATTGATTCTGAATTCGTAGAAAGATGGATTACTGTGTATGTATTTCAAAAAAGTCACTCATCACACGAGGGAATACCAAATGCAATTATACCCGTCTCTCAAGGAAAGTAGTCATTGAACAGTACTGGCCACAGAAAGCTCTGTCTTTTTATGGGACATTGACAAATGCACCTTATTGGATGACATAAACACTGTGCTTACTCATAGTCACATGATCTGTAAACCCTTACATGCCAGATGATTAGGCCTACCGTGTACGCTATAGGGGGGTGTAGATTCAGAAGGATGTATACAAAGGGAGATCTGTTGTGTGATTTGCTAAATGTTGGCCAGTTGGTTGACCGATATGCAGTGAGATTGATACAATTATAAGTATAATTACGACACGATTATTAGCACCATTATAAAGAGTAATCAGATTAAATGTGCAATGCCATTATCTTGTGATCTGATTAGAAGATAATAGGCTGGCCACTGATCGTTCATGCATGATCAATTAGATTCCTCGGATATTATAAATAGTTTTTGAGTATTATTTCTATACTTTTGTTGTTGTTGATGATTTATAGACAGGGCAGATAATCTCAAAAGGTCTCTAGAAAACACTTTTGGAGTTTTGGTGTACCAACAAGTTATCATCCATGCCATGTTTTATGACTTCTACAACTTATCTGGATGACCCTTTGTTGTGATTTCTTACGTTTTCCTGCATATTTTGTGAAAATGGAGGCAAGGTTTTAGAAAATGTTTTCAACATATTGAATATTAGATCTTTTTTTCTTCAAATGGGCAAGCTTCTTAACTATTACACAATTTCACACCTGTACATGTCAACATGACATATCCTGGCCTGAATGTGCACATGTATGCACAGTTGCACACGTGAATGCATGCACACATATCATGGTAATAATTAATACCTGGTAGTAGTAGTTTCTTTTCTGGCAACAGTTTGAGTACAACTATGGTATCACAGGCATCATAAAACAAACTAGAGTGGTCGTCCTTTGCAGATTCTTTCTACAGATACAGATAGTGAATACATATGACATTGTAGTTAATACACTCCAGATGGCTCAGGGACAATTGGCTAATTAAGAACCCTACACAAGTCCCTTGATGGCATTGAAACCACCAAACTGCTGCGGACAATAGAATCCTTTCAGTTCAGTCCAAACCAGTACAAGACCAGTACACAGTGCCAACATTTCCAAGAGATTACACATAATGAACAGCTCCATGAATTGGCTGTGGTAGATTTACTGATATCGGTTATCAAACCGCAAACAAAATGTGTCACTTTTCACCCTCCATCCTCCATCTGTTGTCCTTTAATTTCACCTGGAAAACCTGATAATACCAGATTTGCCTGGTTGTAGCCACTTTCCTGGAGAAAACATGTTTTGTGACAAAGCTAACACATCTATATTAAGACAAAACATCACTCTGCCAGGTGGAAGTGATTCATTATTATTATCGTGGGAAAGAGATTCTACATTTATTTGTGTAGCAAGGTTCTTGGTTAGAGGCATTCGGACAATTTTAACAGGCTGATTTAATCCCTGAAGTGGGTGGCGGCCATATTATATTGTCTGTTAATCGGGCAGATTAACTGCATTACTGTAATAAATGACTTCTGCTATTGCTGCCTTGAGAGATATGTCGAGGGAGACTGTTCCACAGAGAAAGATGAATGCTTGTCTATAAATGCCTTTCCAGTCTATCATCTGCTAACTAATACCCCTCATAGTAGAAATAGTAAAACATGAATCTGAAAAGGGATTTTCTGTGTTTTCTCACTTAAAAACTAGTAAAAAACTAGTGATATGACAATATAAAATACTCTTAGAACTTATGATGGAAAGAGTCTGAAATTGTGTCAATTTTGCTGTAGTCTTGTTTGTCAAACTGTTGTGCATAGATTTAGAAACATTTACAATAATGACTCCTTGTGTCATGCTGAAGAAACACTGGCTCAATACTACAATAAAGCCCTGGGCCTGTGAAGACCTTTGCATATCCTTGTGGCACAGAAAGACCTCGACCTGCCTATGGTGCTTAGGTAAATGGCAAGGGACCAATGCCACAGCCACCCAAGCATAAATAATGCATCATGTTACCCAGTTGTAATTATATATGCAATGACACCTGTGTCTAGGAATAACATCTGTGTCGTGGATGTAGACGGACTGCATTGCATGTTGAAATTCAAGGTCAGGAACGTCAGGACGGCTTAATGCTTCCAATCTGAGATAAGATTTTGTTTGGGGTTGAGATGTAAAAAGCCTGCCATGTTGAATATGGTATGCGTAATTGCCAGTGTTTTTATTATTGTATCTTTTATTGTTTTTTTCATGATTGTACGATTTATTGTATGATTTGTTTTTACTATCTTTTTTTAAATTTTATTGATTGTGTATGCATTTTTTAGCAAGCTTTTAACATATGAAAAAAGCACTTTACAAATCTCGTATATATTACAGTTTTTCTCTCGATGCACTGTGCAGGCAATATAACAAATGTATATTATTAATTAAATAGATAAACTAGATAAAGTAGATAATAATAATAATGATTGTTACATGAGATCGTTACTGTTACGAGTTGTCAAGTAAAATGATGTGTGTTATAGATAAGACGGACTAACACCTGTATGTTGTCTCTGCTGCAGGTGTTCCCTTCCCTCTCAGTGTCCTCATCATGTCTACCATCGGCGGCATCCTCTTCTTCATTGTGCTCATGTACAAGCGGCGTCTGCTGCTGCGTGTGCTGCTCTCGTACAACGGCTGGCTGTGTGAGTAGCTCAGGTCTTCTTCATTGTCAGGGACGCATTAGAATGCACTGCTCTCTGTGGAGTGCATGTGTGTTAGAATGCACTGCTCTCTGTGGAGCGCAGGTGTGTTAGAATGCACTGCCCTATGTGGAGTGCAGGTGTGTTAGAATGCACTGCTCTATGTGGAGCGCAGGTGCGTTAGAATGCACTGCTCTCTGTGGAGCGCAGGTGTGTTAGAATGCACTGCTCTCTGTGGAGCGCAGGTGCGTTAGAATGCACTGCTCTCTGTGGAGCGCAGGTGCATTAGAATGCACTGCTCTCTGTGGAGCGCAGGTGTGTTAGAATGCACTGCTCTCTGTGGAGTGCAGGTGCATTAGAATGCACTGCTCTCTGTAGAGTGAAAGTGCGTTAGAATGCACTGCTCTCTGTGCAGGTGTTAAATGCACTGCTCTCCTGAGCCAGGTGCATTAAATGCACTGCTCTCCATGGAGGCATGTGTGTTAGAATGCACTGCTCTCTGTGGAGTGCATGTGTGTTAGAATGCACTGCTCTCTGTGGAGCGCAGGTGTGTTAGAATGTACTGCTCTCTGTGGAGTGCAGGTGTGTTAGAATGCACTGCTCTCTGTGGAGTGCAGGTGTGTTAGAATGCACTGCTCTCTGTGGAGTGCATGTGTGTTAGAATGCACTGCTCTATGTGGAGTGCAGGTGTGTTAGAATGCACTGCTCTCTGTGGAGTGCATGTGTGTTAGAATGCACTGCTCTCTGTGGAGCGCAGGTGTGTTAGAATGCACTGCTCTCTGTGGAGTGCATGTGTGTTAGAATGCACTGCTCTCTGTGGAGTGCAGGTGTGTTAGAATGCACTGCTCTCTGTGGAGTGCAGGTGTGTTAGAATGCACTGCTCTCTGTGGAGTGCAGGTGTGTTAGAATGCACTGCTCTCTGTGGAGTGCAGGTGTGTTAGAATGCACTGCTCTCTGTGGAGTGCAGGTGTGTTAGAATGCACTGCTCTCTGTGGAGTGCATGTGTGTTAGAATGCACTGCTCTCTGTGGAGTGCAGGTGTGTTAGAATGCACTGCTCTCTGTGGAGTGCAGGTGTGTTAGAATGCACTGCTCTCCAGTAGAGCGCAGGTGCATTAGAATGCACTGCTCTATGGGGAGTGCTGGTGTGTTAGAATGCACTGCTCTCTGTGGAGTGCAGGTGTGTTAGAATGCACTGCTCTCTGTGGAGTGCAGGTGTGTTAGAATGCACTGCTCTCTGTGGAGTGCTGGTGTGTTAGAATGCACTGCTCTCTGTGGAGTGCAGGTGTGTTAGAATGCACTGCTCTCTGTGGAGTGCTGGTGTGTTAGAATGCACTGCTCTCTGTGGAGTGCTGGTGTGTTAGAATGCACTGCTCTCTGTGGAGTGCAGGTGTGTAAGAATGCACTGCTCTCTGTGGAACACAGAGGCCAGACTTCGCACTCTCAATTGGGGGAACCTGAGTTAAAATCATGTCTTGAACCTTGGACATGTTTGTCCATCCTACATTGTTCAGCTGTTTTAATGAGTACCTGGCTATAGACAGTAGTGGATGTTTGCATACAACTAGTCTAGCGCTGATCCTACAATCTGTTTAGCCAATTTGGCTAAAGGTAAGAATTTTTTTAGCCAAATGAGGGCGGTGACTAATGTAGAAATACTAACAACAAGAATAATGTTTCGCCCATTTTAATTTATTTTCACCAAGTAGCAAACTGTTTCGCCTATGGCGCAATTGGCGATTGAAACCACTAGCCTGGTACAAATAGGCATTAACTGCAGCATGGCTGAATGCTTTCAAGACAAGTCCAAATGGTAGTCGATTGAAGCCCAAAGCCTACCAGCCCTTGCTCATTGTGCTGAGTGTACTCATTAACTCAAGGGAAACGCTGTATGGGGCTTGGTAATTGAGGTCATCCAGTACAATGAGGTGTGTTATTATTATTATCACATATATAATCATACTCGTGACTCATTTTAGCTGGAAGATTTTCACTTTCAGTTGACTAGTTGTAATATAAAACTAGGACATTGAAATTATATATCATCATTTTTTGCAAATAAATGTATCTTAAAAATATGCATAATGGTGTTTTCAGTTGGGTTTGACACTTTGTGTTTTCCGCCAATTTTTTTATACTGTTAATGTGTGTCATGGATGATTATGTCTTCTGGTGATTTTCTTATTGTCACAGTCATTTCTGTAATTATGTCACATGACTGTTAATTATAGTACCCCGGTAGATGTTATGCTTAACATGTGCATTATGAATTTCGAACATATTTTACGTCTTGAATTAAATCTAATGTAAAGTTACATAGTTTGCACAGTACCCACCCAATGTGTGGAGCTTGAAATGGTAATTTTACAAGCTCAGTGTATGCAGGTATTACAGTGATGTGTGAATGCTGTTGTAACAGAGAGTAAGGCGGTGTAAGTAGTGTGTCCTTACACCTCAGCTGGCCTGCACCAGTGACTCACCATCAGTGTATCCTAGCTTGCAGTTGATTGACAGGTGTGAGATATGGATGTGTATTGTTGTCATGTGACATTGGCACCCTGGGGATGATTGTACCTTTCTGTGGGGCACAGAATCCGTAATTAATTGATGTATGGCTGAGACAGGATTGCAAGCGCCCATTGTGAAGTGGTAATTATGGACACAGGGCCACCTGTGGACATATTACTAGACTGACAAGTTGCTGCACCAGACATGTGGAGAATACGTAGACTATCAATGAAGCTGTCTAGACCTGCCTGTCATGGACGATGAGAGGAGAGAGACAGCGAGACAGCGAGACAGCGAGACAGCGAGACAGCGAGACAGCGAGACAGCGAGACAGCGAGACAGCGAGACAGCGAGACAGCGAGACACAGACATACACAGACATACACAGACATACACAGACATACACAGACATACACAGACATACACAGACATACACAGACATACACAGACATACATAGACATGCACAGACATGCACAGACATACACAGACACGCACAGACATACACAGACAGACACAAACAGGCACAGACAGGCACAGACAGGCACAGACATACACAAACATACACAGACATACACTGACAGGCACATACATACACAGACAGGTACAGACATACACAGACAGGCACAGACAGGCACAGACAGGAACAGATAGGCACAGAGAGTAGCCGTCTCCAGAGGCTGAAAGTACTCCCTGCAAAAACAGCACTGGAAACATAGATTGTACATTCTGATTGGCAAATACAGATCTGTGCCACCTGGTCAGTGTGCTGGACCATCTGGTCAGATAACTAGCTTCACAGGTCTCTCAGGTGTCTGTGAGTCCAGCAGCAATGCAAGGTGAAGTTGTAATGTCCCCAGTGCCATCTATGCAGGTGCTACTTTGATTTAGCTGAAGGAGAACCCTGTGAAACTGCAGCACCAGGCTGTGTCAGAAAGAAGAGATATTCTTGGCTCCTGTGGTTAATTATACCCTCAGTAATGATTATATTTCAATGCCACAGCCAATGTTTACAGTCCGTTATCAGCATTCACATGAGCTGTGTGGTTAGCTGTCATTGCTAGAAGACTGTAGAAGTACTAATGAAATGAAGGACATTGCACAATGCAGCGGTTTGCCAAAAAATTAAAATGCACCACAGTGCAAAGATATTATCAGTGGCTTAATTAGCTTCACCATCAGAGGAAAGGCTGTGTGGTAAATTCAGTATTGGGATTCTGTGCAAAAACCTAATCATCATCCGTCATCTTTGGATTGAACTGATGCGGCAACATGGTCTATGTACATGGTCTTATTTTGAGGAAATGTCCACTGGATCAAAGCCTACGTCTCCGGGGAAGACACCAGGTGCATCATGGGTTTCCCACTTCACCCTACGGTACCTAGAATGACCATATAGAGCCTTGTGGGTCAACTGCCTTGTGCACTGGCCGGCTAGGTACACCTGTGTGGTCCTCCAGATAGTCAATACTGGTGGTGGATGACCATCTTACAACACAGCTGGTCACTGATCTAACGTTGGAGTTGTCTGCATAAGCAACGAAGCCATGGCTAGACAGTGTCATTGGCCAGATGTCACTGGCTGGACATAACTGGCTAGAAACTGACCCAGAGAGATCTGGTCAGTGTGAAGGAGAATAACGCTTCATCTACATATGTGTCCTGACATTCACAACAGTAGATCTGATAAGGTGCTTGCATGTTCATATGTCTGCATCAAGTGTATCCAGTGATCTTCTCAGTGGTACTGACGGGTTGTCCTGGCTGCTCTGCACTGCAGATGTTCCCACGTGGGTGTGTCTCATGGAATAGCTCAGCTTAATAGATTGCATCGTTCATTGGAAACATGATTGGTTGAGTCACCAATGAAAATATGATGACTGTCACCCTAATATATATATATATATATATATATATATATATTATATATATATATATATATATATATATATTATATATATATATATATATATATATATATATATATATATATATAATATATATATATATATATATATAATATATATATATATATATATATATATATTTATATATACAGAATTATGACGGTGAAAATAGGTTTTACAAAAACATATCTGGTACATTTTTATTTCAATCGCAATTGTCTATGGAAAAGTGAAGAGTTTCTGAGCAAAACATGAGATATAAATTTTCTTGACATTGAGAACAGAATTTTTTGTTTTGTCATCTTCAAAATTAACATACAAATCTGTAAATGGAGTTCATACGTGTGAAGTAGTCTGAACTATTTGTGGCATGTTTATTATGCAAGATGTGACTTTGTTGTACAAACTTGGTACATCCATACAGCGTGTGGCTTCACTGTATTTAGTTGCACAGTCTTGTATGTGTGGCGAGGCGATGCTGATTGGCTGAGAATGTATATAATCATGTTTTTATTTTGTTTTAAACAGACACTGCTTATCTTGTTTTAACACAAACTCTCTTTTGTGCATGTTGTTTTTTGAGGATTTATCAGTATCTGTATAAACTCAATGGTATTCTAGCTCAACCTGTGTCTAAACAAACCTTTTGTCCTTGTTTGGGCAAAATCTATAAAATGGTTGTTTGTTGTGTTCTGTCTCCTGTGGAATAACTCGGCTTAATAGATGACATTATTCAATTGGAATAAGAATTAATCGATTAACTAATGAAATGTTATATTGATTGACATCTTTCTACACGAAATTTGTTTATTTCAACAACACAATTGTGACATATCTGACTTCTGGTAGTTTGATTTCAACCGTAACACTGTGGTTGAGGTATGTGATATCGTTATGTTGTTGTTGTTGGTCGACAGATGAGATGCCACGGTCCCACTCCATGCGGACCTACTTGTGGGGGTCGTGTGTGAAGCTGCTGTCAGGGTACCACCCCACCCTGTACAGCTGTCAGAAGAGTCTGCCCTACTTGCCCCTGCCCGGCCTCAACGATGCCGTTGATAAGTTCCTTGCCTCCCTCCGGGCCCTCTACGGCAAGGACTCCGACGAATACCTGGAGTTTGAGACGGAGGCCAAGGCAAGTGTAACTTACATACCATATTGTCCCCAATAGACGCGCACAGCCTGTTAGACACAAGACAGGCACCATTGTTTTATACAGGTGAAACCATGAATGAAAACAGATTTTTGTAGTGAATATGCAGGTTTTCAATGTTAAATGTCAATATGGTAATGCGACGATTGTTGCTACGTTTTGGATAAGTTTGTATAATAATTCATTATTCCTTTGTACAGTCTGTATTAAAAAAACAGTGTTTCTCTGTCCGTCCGTCCGTCCGTCCGTCCGTCCGTCCGTCGTCCGTGTCCGTCCGTCCGTCCGTCCGTCCGTCCGTCCGTCCGTCCGTCCGTCCGTCCGTCCGTCCGTCCGTCCGTCCGTCCGTCCGTCCGTCCGTCCGTCCGTCCGTCCGTCCGTCCGTCCGTCCGTCCGTCCGTCCGTCCGTCCGTCCGTCCGTCCGTCTGTGGATCCACATCTCCATCAGTTTGGAATGTGTTGGGCTGACATTGTGCATGTGATCTAGCAGACTGCCAGGGATTGTTAAGAAATTTAGACTTTTTCAAAATTCTCCTCAGGGTTGGAAAATATGATCCAACTAGCCCACTAGAATGGTTCGTAGATTTCTACTTTTTTAAATTCTCCCTGAGGAATTGGAGAACTTCGGAGGTTCAAAATTTCCAAAAAAAATAAACAATATACGTGGAGTTCTATCTGTGGAATTTAATGATTTACTACATCATTGTAAAGATAATTATGCCATCTTATGATGATGTCATTGGATGATGTGAACATTCTGCATACTTTTTAGTCCTTTGGGTTAAAGGTCCAATGACGTGTATCTAAACCCGTGCACTAGGCATCTATTAGGAACAGTACGGTAATGTTGCATAACAAAAGCATTTTAATCAGGTAACAGAAGTGATATGTTTTTAGACGAGAATTCCCATTCTGGAGTTGATGCAAATGTAATCTCTGACTCTTGTTTTGTTATAGCATGATGAATTTCAAAGTAATTTTTACTTTATCATATTATTTATAAGTATTTACATAGACGTGAGGTTGGATTAAATTCAAGTGAAATAACATTCAAATGAAATAATGTGGACAAGGCTAGGCAGTCTATATATCAAACCCAATTGGCCTATGCTTCCCAGCCCAGTAGCAACATGCATTGTGACATTTGATGGAGCAAGGATTGTGGAGTACGGTGTGTACGGTTTGAAAGCAGTCCACATCGTCCCTGCTAAATTTAGTCGTGAGGTCTTTATTTAACCACACAGCTGGTAAACCTGAGTAAAGGGCAGTAGGGGAAAGGGTGAAACAGAGGCCCTTTACCCTTTTGTTGCACTAATGGACTGCTGATACTGTGGAGTCACACAACTGCTGGCTACAACTGTTGCGTGTCTACATTTGGTGAAACCCGTACTCCCAAACTGAATAATGCAGTTGATAAGCTTTTAAACCATGCTGTATGTCATAATAAATTCATAATTTTTAGGAAACTTGTATTGTGGTTAAATTCATGGAAACCAAACCTATCCCAGGCCACACGTCTATGGTGCTCCGACTTAATAATGCATGTGTCTTTTTTTGGAACTCCTGGCTATCGTAATAAATTCATAATAAGAAGATAACATATTTTGCATAAATCCACCAAAGTCAAATCAACGTGATGCCACACATTTTAGGCAATTTCTAAATCACCATGCAATAATACTGACACTAGAGAACAAATTAATAAGCATGATTAAAAAGAATAGTTTTGTTCTGATGTTAAATAGGGCCTGCAAGTGGGTCACGATACAAGGCGTGACTCTGCGCGACTGGAGCTTATTGGGGACTAAGCGAGACTAATTGTGGACTGGACACAAGAATAATATTCTAACGATGGATGACAGTTGTAGCTTCCGACTGATGAATACTAGGAAAATCAGTCCATAAATATCTTGTGTTATACGTTTCTTATCTTAAATGTCCGATTTAATATTGAGTTTACCACACTATCATAGGCACATAGCGATTTACGTAGTGCAGATAATCGACAGGATGCTAAGCTGTATGTGTCTTTTACGGGATTTGCGTTTTACATTGCTGTACGTTGTGGTTTCGATAAGCACTTATATCTGACAAGTTGTCTAAATGCCCATAATCATAACACATGTATACGTTTGGCCCAAACAGGTTGTACTGCGCGAAAACTGGCACTCTTCGTTATTAGTCAAGATCGCCAAACACAAGTACTTGCCGCTGTTGCCATGGCAACCACCATAATAATCGATTAAAATTCGTGATTTCCGTGATCATTGTCACCGGCAAAATGTTCGACTGCTTCTGCTTGTAATAATCCTTCGGACAATATAACTGAAATACGCTATTTCTGGACAGTTCGATTATTACGACCAAAACAAAACAAAGTCCTATATGTTAACATGGAGTATATAGACCTCCTGCCCCCAACTGCCCCCAGCCTCGTTTTCGCGCGCGAGACTTGCAGGCCCTATAGAGTTAGGTTCCCTATTTAACTAATAGAAACATAAAATGACTTCCAAAAAGTATGAAGTACTTAATGCTTTACAAAGCAATACATAGTTTTCATATCTTTAGCCCTTTTAAAAATAAAAACACTCATTTTAGAAATGTTCTCTTGAAATTAGTGTTTCTCGTTCTGCAGAAGTTCAAGAATGGTGTTGGGGTGAAACTCCAGAGGGCGCTAGTACTCAAGTCTTGGTGGGCGCAGAACTGGATCACGGACTGGTGGTAGGTGGAGGAACTAGTCTCATAGCAGGGCATCAAACAGGTCTAACATTTTCGGGAATTTAACTTGTTGACACCACTAAATTGCTTGCAACCTGAATGGTTATTATTTGTAACCAATTGAATAATTGGAGAGTGGTTTAACTCCTCAGAGATTTGACCTAGATACGGTCCAATGCCTGCAGCTGCATTTCAGTCACTCGGTGTATCTTTTTAATTATTAATTTCTTCTTACTGCAAGTCATAGTTACATTGAAATATATGGACAGTGTCTACAGTGTGGCATTGAAATGCTAAAATGTATCGTTCATCAGGCTGGTCTTGGAACGTAGACAGTTTTATAATGCAGTGTGTGATGAGCTGCTAAAATCTTTCTGCTACAAGATACATAACTTTAAAATAAATAGAATTACTTGTTGTTGTCATGCATACAGTTCACATCCATACAGTTGCTAATAAGAATGCCAGGATTTTTAATGCAACAGAATGCTATAGATCACTCACTGTGGAATAACAACATTGCAAGACAAGGAGCCATGAAAGAGATGATCTGAGACAGTTGTTAATCCCTCTGGTGGCGGTAGTGAATTAGTGTAGTAATTGATCACCAGGGGGACCTATTTACCTAAATGAAACATGAGCAGGTTGATGACTGTCCAGTGTGCCTGGATGTGTGTTGATGACTCCACGGCTGCAGTGCTCATGGGTTAATGACAACCCTGGTTGTTGATAAGTCATATTTTGTAGGAAAAGGTTATTTTAATGACAATCACAGATAATGTAGAAATTAAATTTTAACACTAATGAATAGTCACTAGATTTTCATAACAAAGTTGTCTATTTGAACAACTAAAATTTTATTCCCAGCTCTCCAAAAAACATATTACAGAAGAAATTATTGCTTTTATAGAGTTTTATTTTATTCAAAAATACAATACCCATATACATGTCTATGGTCAACACGGCTGTCCAGTCTGCAGCAGGTTTTGCACACAAGATCAAAGACTATTTAAGTGATGACTAACACAATGTAATTGCAACCGGAAACTATGTTTGTATGTTCAGAGGCATCTAAATACTATGAGGAAAAGTAAGAACATTGAACATTTTCTGAAAACACACAGTATATTTTTGTGTGTCTCAAAATGTGTTAGAATAGTTAGATTACAACAAGTTATCACCAACAAACTGTGAAACTGTTTGCGCGAATGGACTGCAAATGGTAATAGTGAAGTTTTAAATGATTCTTGGTCTCTGAATTAGGCTAGGTGTAATTATTACCATAAAACACTGCCTAAATCTTTCAAACATTATATATCAACAAATAATCTAGCCACTAACACCAGAATTACCAGACAACACAACCAAATACGTACAGGAAAGTCCAGAGCACATGTTTCTTCTAAGTTACCTTTACATCATTTTACAAAACTATGGAATAACCTTGATTATAAGATTCAAAATATCAAATCCCAACATAAATTCAAATCTGTGATATCTAAACACTATCTATCTAGCTACCTTAACCATGTGCATTGCTTGAATCCCAGATGTGTAGAGTGGAACTAAAATCGTTTATTTAAAAAGACAAACTGTTTGGATTTACAAAAGATTATCATTTTTTTAAACATTCCCCCTGTCCATTGTCAAGTCTGTTGTCAAATAAATTTTATTGTCAAATAATTTATATTGAGAACAGCGATTTTGTGATTCTACATGTATAAGTATATATGTATCTGTACTTTATAAGTTTATGTTTTGGGGTCACAGGAAGACGGCACATTATGTGCCATGTGACCACCACGTAACAATGCTTTTTTGTTTTGATTGCTCATGTACATGTATAATGTATTCTTGTTGTGTTACGAAATAAAATTGATTGATTGATTGATTATATATTAGTACACTGTGCGATCTAGAACTTTATCTCAAGTGCAGCCTGCACTAAGCATTTCTAGGCCAGGCCCTGGCCAAGCCCAGAAAAATATATAAAATGAGGCCTGCAAACAAGAATTTAAGCCAAGGTCTGCGAATATGTGTACCCATGGACCAAAGTGCGTAAATGTACGAAGTTTGAGCCCAAAGTTCAGCAAGGTACTAATATCCAAGTGTTATGACGAGAATGTTATGTTGGCAGGGAGAAGTACGTCTACCACATGTGTCGCGCCCCACTGGCCATCAACAGCAACTACTACATCGGGGACCTGAGTCACTGGCAGCCCACCCACAGACAAGTGTCCAGGTAGGCACCACTTACACCTGTCACTAGCACCTGTCAGTCACACCTGTCACCAGTACCAGTCAGCTTTCACATTCACAGTCGTCGTTGTTTAGTTGAACGGTTAACACAGTACGTTTTCATTGTATAGAATGTCAGACGGTTAAGCTCACATGATGATATATGATACCCATTTGTGTGTGAATATTTTATAGCTGTGCATAAATTATTTAAAAAAATTGGATATTCAGCACTGATAGCTAATGTATTTATGAGACACAAAAAGTATATTCAGTTGCCACCTGTGCAGTGAAAAAAGGAGATAATCTAACCACTGTCTACCTTTATGTCTTTCTTAGTGGTCTATCATATTCTGTTACACTTACATAGCAATTCTTGTGTTGTTTTCACGGCAACCAGTCATAGTTACATTGAAATATATGGACAGTGTCTACGGTGTGCCATTGAAATGCTAAAATGTGTCGTTCATCAGGCTGGTCTTGGAACGTAGACAGTTTTATAATGCAGTGTGTGATGAGCTGCTAAAATCTTTCTGCTACAAGATACATATCTTTAACATGAATTTAATTACTCGTTGTTGTCACTATGACACATACCAAGACAGCAAGTGTCACATAACAAGTTCTGTGTTGATTTCAGGGCAGCGAGTGTCACACATGAAGTGCTGTGCTTCAAGCGTCTCATTGAGAGGGAGCAGCTTCCTCCCTTGTTTATCCGCAACACCATTCCCCTGTGTATGAGTCAGTACGAGAGGATGTTTGGTACCACCAGGTAAAGACAGAAGTTTTTTTATTGCACTTCTGAATAACTGTCTGCTGATTGACTAACTTACTTGCTCACCGGGGTCAATAAAGGTCATCTACTCTGTCCCGTTTATCGCCATGTTTACCAGATCTTTCCAAGAGTCACCTTTCTATCTACCTGTCTACCTTCCTATATTTACCAATGTTTGTCCTGGAACTAAAGATCCACTACTCAGACAATTTACAATGCACCTGTGTATATCAACATATATCAAAACATAATGTGCATATCAACACATATTGTCATCATCATATTCCACTTATTAATTTTCAAGCCAGGGTTAGCCAGAATGTAATTTAGTTTAATAGTTTTCTTCACAATAGGTTATCTAGGAATCTTCTTTGTAGCACTGTGGTTTCTATTCGTCCAACTTATATTTGTTTTGCACCGACTTTTTTCAGCAATATGGTTTACTTCATCTTTGCCCTTCACATGGAGTGGCAAACGTCTCTCTAAATTGCTTCAGACCACTTTGCTCTGTCATTGATTTTTATGTCATATTTTGTTTGACTTCCAGAATCCCTGGTGAGGAGGTGGATGAACTAGTGCAAGCAAACAACTCCAAGGTGTGTGACATGCAGACTGATTTTGTTGAGGGTCTTTCTCCTACCTGAGAGAATTGAGTGGTTAACTGCTCTCCAGATGGCGGCATGGTTATGGAGTTTTAAGACCAAAATGCTGTAATTATGTTAATTCTTCCCCTTGGTTTGTTTCTCCATAGGCAGGTGAAAGCAGTTACCTGTGTGGAGTGAACAGTAATTTGACTAAGTTCAGTGTGACAGTGTTATTCTTTCTAGCAGTTTGAAACATTTGGAGACACTCTCAAACTTATCAAGCTGATCTCTACAAGTCATGTTTTGTTTGAACATTTGATGTGTTGTTTGTCGCAGCACGTAGTTGTCCAGAGACTGGGGCTCTACTACCTGGTGGAAGTGCTGGACGTTGATGGTCAGCCACTGACCTCTCAGAGCTGGGAGACACAGATACAGTGGATCTTTGACGACGCTGACAGTCACCAAGGTGTGTGTGCTGGTAATAGTGTAACATTGTTGATGTGGGATAACTGATGGACATCGCCTACCACCACCTGGAGACCTTACGAAGAGACAATTTAGACGAAGACCAGTGAAAAGATGGCGAAATACACCAGATGAATCCTGGATGGGCCCCATCAGGCAGAAGACAGACAGCTCTGGAAGTAGCATGCTGAGGCCTTCTTAGATGTTGGCTACACTGTGTTGTACTGTTTCTCACACAGTATGCTCACTTGACAAAAACACATTATTTTAAACTCCCTTTTCAGTTTTAGTTTTTATGCATCACATACAAGAATTCTATGATCACCACATATTTTATTATTTTTAATTGAAAACTTATAATGCATCATTCTAGTAAGTACTACTTTAAAAAAATCATATTTAAGTGCAACTCCTACTATTTATTTATTTATTTATTTAACAATGAATGATACTTTTATCTTTTATGCAAACAATTCCCGTGTGCGATTTAGTTTCGCTAGCTTAATTGTGTACAACAAAGTTTCAGCTACACCCTTCCATTTACTTGTGTTACTTTTACCAGTCTTATAAACAGTGGTGAACATTGGTCTACTTGGGATTTAATGTGTAATTGTACTGACATATCTTGTGTAGGTGAGTACTCGGAGGGCGCGAGGTCCCTGGCTGCCTTCACGGCCCAGGACCGCACGGAGTGGGCGAGAGTGAGACAACAGCACTTCCAGTCAGGAGTCAACAAGGACTCACTCGACATCCTTGAGAGTGCACTCTTCCATGTAGGTGGCAGCACTGGTGGTGCTTTACTGGATTTATATTGACTATTTGCTACACTGTAACAGAGAGACAGAAAACATAATCAAGACTGATATGTGTGAATCTCTTTATATCATACTTGCTTCTTTTATTTATTAACCCTTATGGAAACTGTTCGTTGGTAACCCGGTTCTCATCACCCAGTGATGAGGATGATGAAAAATGTCAGTTCTCTGTACTAGTCATTGTTCTATGTACTGCACTGTGACCACTTGCTAAAATGCCCATCCTGCTCCCGCTGATGTGACATGTACAAGTAGGAAGAAGATCTTTCCCAAAGTAGTCATATGTGAGGTTTGTTATAACATACATGTAAGGTGTTTTTTGAAACACATCAGGTTTAAAGCTTATGAAAAATCACAGAAATAACATGTATCTGTGTAAAATCTTGTAAAACCTATTTTTTGCACAGGGAATAAAAAACTACTTTTCTTTAGTGGTGTCATATATGAACCCCTGAAATATTTGGCCTGGTATGTCAAAGATTTGGTAGGAAAACACTGACATGCTCACACATAATACATAAACACACACACGTATATACATATACACATACATACCCACACATGCACATACATGCATATACATACGTATACATACATACATAGTTACATACTAGCTCAAATGTGGTTTATTTCACTTCGTATTTAAGATATATTATAGTGTTGAATTATGCCCCCAGGTGGTGCTGGACACCAAGCGTTGTCAGACGTGGAGTGAGCGTGGCAAGTACATGTTGCATGGCAACGGCAGCTCCATATGGTTTGACAAGAGCTTCAACATCCTCGTCTTCTCCGACGGCCGATGTGGCATCAATGCGGAACACTCCTGGGCCGATGCACCAGTCATGGGACACGTCAACGAGTACCACCTCACCAACGAGTGAGTACAACAACATGCCACCTCACCAACGAGTGAGTACAACAACATGCCACCTCACCAACGAGTGAGTACAACAACATCCACTCACAAGTGGTACAACATACCCCTCACCAATGAGTGAGTACAACAACATACCAACTCACCAACGAGTGAGTACAACAACATACCACCTCACCAACGAGTGAGTACAACAACATACCACCTCACCAACGAGTGAGTACAACAACAATACCAACCTCACCAACGAGTGAGTACAACAACATACCACCTCACCAACGAGTGAGTACAACAACATACCAACTCACCAATGAGTGAGTACAACAACATACCACCTCACCAACGAGTGAGTACAACAACATACCACCTCACCAACAAGTGAGTACAACAACATACCAACTCACCAACGAGTGAGTACAACAACATACCAACTCACCAATGAGTGAGTACAACAACATACCACCTCACCAACGAGTGAGTACAACAACATACCAACTCACAAACGAGTGAGTACAACAACATACCACCTCACCAACGAGTGAGTACAACAACATACCACCTCACCAACGAGTGAGTACAACAACATATCAACTCACCAACGAGTGAGTACAACAACATACCAACTCACCAACGAGTGATTACAACAACATACCAACTCACCAATGAGTGAGTACAACAACATACCACCTCACCAACGAGTGAGTACAACAACATACCAACTCACCAATGAGTGAGTACAACAACATACCACCTCACCAACGAGTGAGTACAACAACATACCAACTCACCAACGAGTGAGTACAACAACATACCACCTCACCAACGAGTGAGTACAACAACATACCAACTCACCAATGAGTGAGTACAACAACATACCACCTCACCAACGAGTGAGTACAACAACATACCAACTCACCAACGAGTGAGTACAACAACATACCAACTCACCAACGAGTGAGTACAACAACATACCACCTCACCAATGAGTGAGTACAACAACATACCACCTCACCAACGAGTGAGTACAACAACATACCAACTCACCAACGAGTGAGTACAACAACATACCACCTCACCAACGAGTGAGTACAACAACATACCAACTCACCAACGAGTGAGTACAACAACATACCAACTCACCAACGAGTGAGTACACAACATACCACTCACCAAGAGTGAGTACAACAACATACCACTCACCAATGAGTGAGTTAACAACATACCACTCACCAATCGAGTGAGTAAACAACATACCAACTCACCAACAGTGATTCAACAACAATAACTCCCAAGAGGTACAACATACCACCTCACCAAGGAAGTGTACATAACATATTAGCTCACCAAGGTTGAGTTACATATATACTTCATCTCACCAACAGTGAGTACAACAACATTCCAACTCACCAATGAGTGAGTACAACAATATCTTCTCACACGATTGAGTACAACAAATACAACTCACCAATGGTGAGTAATAGAATACCAGCAGTTAATCCATGAGTGAGTAAACATTACCAACTCACCAAGAGTGAGTACAACAACATACCACTCACCAAGAGTGAGTACAACAACATACCAACTCCCAATGAGTGAGTACAACAACATACCACCTCACCAAGAGTGAGTACAACAACATACCACTCACCAACGAGTGAGTACAACAACATACCACCCCACCAAGAGTGAGTACAACAACATACCAACTCACCAACGAGTGAGTACAACAACATACCAACTCACCAACGAGTGAGTACAACAACATACCAACTCACCAACGAGTGAGTACAACAACATACCACCTCACCAACGAGTGAGTACAACAACATACCAACTCACCAACAAGTGAGTACAACAACATACCACCCCACCAACGAGTGAGTACAACAACATACCACCTCACCAACGAGTGAGTACAACAACATGCCAACCTCACCAACGAGTGAGTACAACAACATACCACCCCACCAATGAGTGAGTACAACAACATCATACCACCTCACCAACGAATGACTACAACAACATACCTTCTCACCAACGAGTGAGTACAACAACATACCATCTCACCAACGAGTGAGTACAACAACATACCACCTCACCAACGAGTGAGTACAACAACATATCAACTCACCAACGAGTGAGTACAACAACATACCACCTCACCAACGAGTGAGTACAACAACATAACCACCTCACCAACGAGTGAGTACAACAACATATCAACTCACCAACGAGTGAGTACAACAACATACCAACTCACCAACGAGTGAGTACCAAATATCAAGTTGAACCACCCAACGTGATGAGTGTGATGAGCCAGTTGACTCATGATTGCACATGAATTAACATGATTGCACTGAAGGCAATAAGCTCCAAAGGCACATCGACAAGGAAGCTGTTAGCATATTGAGGGTCAGGTTTGTTTTCATATATTTCATTTTTACCCAGTCACTGCCAGTTTCAGATACATGTCAGCTGGTTTATAAATTATGTTGCTTATGCGTTATTTGAACATTTCAAGATATGATTACTGGTGTATGTTTAATTAGAATTATCCAGTGGCATGTTTAAGAATCCTGTGATGACGTGAAATGGAGGGTCATTGTTATAATCCCACCAAGCATGAATCAGATTATCACTGAACACAAGTAGTTGTGGTCAACCTTTGGCAGTTTGTGTCCTGTCAGTTTGTGTCCTGGTCAGTTTGTGTCCTGTCAGTTTGTGTCCTGGTCAGTTTGTGTCCTGGTCAGTTTGTATCCTGTCAGTTTGTGTCCTGGTCAGTTTGTGTCCTGTCAGTTTGTGTCCTGGTCAGTTTGTGTCCTGTCAGTTTGTGTCCTGGCAGTTTGTGTCCTGTCAGTTTGTGTCCTGGTCAGTTTGTGTCCTGTCAGTTTGTGTCCTGGTCAGTTTGTGTCCTGTCAGTTTGTGTCCTGGTCAGTTTGTGTCCTGTCAGTTTGTGTCCTGATCAGTTTGTGTCCTGTCAGTTTGTGTCCTGTCAGTTTGTGTCCTGATCAGTTTGTGTCCTGTCAGTTTGTGTCCTGTCAGTTTGTGTCCTGTCAGTTTGTGTCCTGTCAGTTTGTGTCCTGATCAGTTTGTGTCCTGTCAGTTTGTGTCCTGTCAGTTTGTGTCCTGTCAGTTTGTGTCCTGGTCAGTTTGTGTCCTGTCAGTTTGTGTCCTGGTCAGTTTGTGTCCTGTCTATTATACCATCTGGTTATACTCAGCACTGTTTTGCTATTTCTGTCACCTCTGCAGCGTGTTTCTTATCGTAGAGTTTTGCTGAATCTGTACGACGCTGACGGATTCTGTCGCGCGAACCCTGACGTCAAACAGGCTGCAGTCCGCCAGCCCATCAGACTTGTGTGGGACATGTCAGGTGACCTGGAGGTCAAGGTTCAAAGGGCATTGACCATCAGTGAGCAGGTATGATCTATAAGTCTTGGTGTATTGTTGAAAATTCCACTTTATTACAGTTTTTGATGTAACACAATCGGCACCATTTAAAAAGAGCTTGAATATATTTGCATCCATGCAAGGACACATGTTTTGTACACTACCATCAGAAATTTCCATTTTTTTGTAAGTGGAAATATGGCAGAATGCACTATTGTATGTCAGCAAATGTATGTAATGTAGTTTTTATGCAGTTCATGTGGAGGCAACTGTCTAAGGTAATAACATTTGAAATGGCATGACAATGGGGAATATATAACTGAAACGTGATATCATTATGACATGTATATACACTACTTATTGCACTAACATCTAGAACCAAAGAAATGGTAAAATGACTGATTGAAAAGTGATACTGGTCTTTTTGCTAAAGATGTCAGTGCATTTCTTGCAGAACAACGATGACCTTGACTTCTGTATGCAAGAGTTCTCCGCCTATGGCAAGGGGTTTATTAAAAAATGCAAAGTAAGTAACTAATATATTCACAGCTCTGACCATTTAGAAACATAAGTAGTTGTTACGATAACGTGTTTATTTCAACAAACACAAGACAACAAACAACTATAAGCCTGTCTTGATGTTGAAAAGGCAAACACGAATTGTGTTGCATGCCTAAATACCATGTAAGTACAGGTGTGTAAAACAAAACAAGATTTGATAAGTTATTCCCAGAACGGTTGTAACATTGCCTGATAATGTCATTCTGTGATGGTTATAAATGAAGTCATTGATTTAGTCCATGTTGGCTGTTAAGTTGAAATGGTTGATTAAGTTGGTTATTCTGTCGAATACGACACAGAAACGTCCGAACTTCGTTTCTACGGATTATGGCATGCAATAGAAGTTACTAAATTATTATTATATTAGATTATTATTAGAACAACAGTTGTAGAGAACCAGAATTTTGATCGGGTAGACCAGTCTGAGTTCACCAAGTATCACTTCAAAAATAGATTTATCAATGTCAATAACTTCCACTTTGCCTGTATGTTGGATAAATTAAAAAAAAAAAACACTGGTCCCTTCTGTTTGATGTGTGGCACTGACCACTGACCGCTGTCCACTACCCTGTGTGTACAGGTGAGTCCAGATGCCTACATCCAGCTGGCCCTCCAGTTGGCGTACTACCGGGACGCGGGCAGGTTTGTGTTGACGTACGAGGCGAGTATGACTCGGCTGTTCCTGCACGGCCGCACGGAGACTGTCCGCTCCCTCACACAGGAGTCGTGCAACTTTGTCCAGTGAGTACCACACGTAACTAAATACTCCTTTCAAATACACACCTGTGTCTTGTGTGTCCGCATTCTAGCTAACGTTGTGCAAGACATGTAATTGTGTGTATTCTTTCAAGTTATGTGTTCGAAGATTGGACAGACGTAAGGAACTACAACAGTGAAAGCAGTGGAAGGGGCGTTATAATCAACACCCTCTAGTCAACATCCTTTTGAGGAGATGATCCTAAAAACTTGATAGTGATTCATTTATCTTATACGCCAGCCGTGAACAAATTTTGAAACAGTTTCTTTTCACAAGTTTGAGAAATTACAGATTTAGCATAGTGGTATCTTATGGAAGAATTTGTTCAGGTTATTGTTGAAATGGCAAACATATTAGAGTGAAAGATTAATTTTTTGACCCCACCAGAATAATTTTAACTTAAAGGATTATGGTGGGTTAGGTGTGTGTTTGTGTATGTGTGTGCACTTATGCATGTGTGCATGCATGTAGTGAGCCAGTACAAAACACAAAATGTTCTCTACAACCATTGTCTTTTTATTGAACTTTGTATGCATATGAAACCATTTCTGGGAGTGGCTACAGGAATCGGTAAAATCACAATTAAACCCTTGTCTTCTCAGAAGGAATTCTCCATGCATTTGGACTGGCTCTCACAAATTATTCTACAAATTTCTGTAGTATTTCAAGAAAAAATATTGATTTCATACAGAAAGACAGCGTGTGTGACATCCATGTGGCTGTGTCCTTTGAAGGTCGATGTTTGACGAGAATGCGACAAATGAGGAACGTATACAACTGCTGCGGTTGGCCACTGAGAAGCATCAGTCGTTGTACCGAGACGCCATGACAGGGAAGGGTGTCGACCGACATCTCTTTGGACTGTACGTTGTCTCTAAGGGCCTGGGTCTGGTGAGTACAGGGTTGTTCCTACTATTAGAGGAGGGTGTTTGGTTGTAGGTTTTATGTGTGTATGTTATGTTAATCTCTAACACATAATTATGTTGAAGGTTTACTGACTGTCAAATTATGTTTAATTACTTTACTAAGCTTGTAAAAACGTCCGCAGTTTGAAAGTTTCCACTGTTAAAAAACATGAAGAAAACAATAAATTTCAAAACAAGCTTTACCTCCAATAATCCTGAGGTAGGCCGAGTTAGTTGTAGCACCTTTTGATAGTCAATCTCCTGTTAGAAATTACTACATTAGCTAATTCTTGTCCCGTGGAGCAGACATCTCTCTTTAAACACAATCACTAGTGTACAGTAAATGTTACAATGTTGAATATTTTCTACCTATATTTATGTTAGTATATTATGTAATTTATTAAACCGTGTAATTGGTTATTTCACCAACTTTGAGTTATGATGATTACTGCTATTTAATTATGTTATTGTTGTTCAATTATTTAATAAAAGTCAGCTCCATATTATTAACATCAAGCTATGTTTGAATGGGAATCTTTTGTACTGTTAATGGTATGTGAATTATGTTATCTGTAAATGTATGGACATAAATAAAGACATGTGTCTGTGTACGGCCTCAGTCTGTTGAATGTGCTCTTTTCTCACAGAATCTTAACATGTCGCAAATAATTAAATCTGTGTAGAGAATTTAAAGAAAGTAGCAAAATCCAGCACAAATTGTCAGCAATGATTCTAATATGTTCAGAAGATTGTGGACCACTGTTTCAAAAAACAAATCCAGCAGTCATTATTGTAATTAATGATTTGATGATAACATTTTTGAACAGCGCCAGGAATGACTAGCATCTGCTTTCAGGAGTGTGACTTCCTGAAGAAGGCGCTGGCAATCCCCTGGATCCTGTCTACCAGTCAGCAGCCACAGCAGCAGATCGCTACATCACCGTCATGTGACGACCCACAGTATAAGAACCAGGTAGGACCCCAGCCTTCCCATGATGCACCTCTGTCTCCATGGTGATGTCCTCTGACTACTATCTCCTTGAAACACAATTACTAGTGTACAGTAGACATAACAATATTGAATATTTGCCACCTTTATTGATGTTAATATATTATGTAGTTCATGAAACTATGTAAACGAAACCATGTAATTAGTTACTTCACCAACTTTGAGTTATGATTACTGCTATTTAATGATGTTATTGTCATTCAGTTATTTAATAAAAGTCTGTGATGTTCTCTGACCACCATTCATGGTTATGTGTTTGACCACCATCTCCATGAGAATACCCTCTGACCACTACCTCCATGATGCTTTCCTCTGACCACTGACATGATTGAATTTTGTGGTTGAAATCTGTATTTTATACATTAACTTTAATAAACACTTATGATTCAGAGTGTCAAAAACAACAGGCCCATGAAATTAAATTAAACAAATCTGCTTTTCCAGAATTCACATCAAAATCTGCTTTCTCAGAATTTACATCAAAATCTGCTTTCCATCAATGAGCCCTTCACTCATAGTCCCCTGCAGTGACCCTTGTAGTGACCCCTGCAGTGACCTCTGCAGTGACCTCTGGATACCAGGCAACCTCGACTAAAGCCTGACTAATCCCAACATCGTGTGTGTGTTCCAGATTTGTCCCGGTGGAGGGTTTGGGCCGGTGTCCAACGAGGGCTACGGGGTGTCCTACATGATCCCGGGCAACCAGCTCATCTTCTTCCACGTCACAGCCAAGAAGTCGTGTGGCGTGACAGACGCGCGTCGCTTCACTCGGCTCATCTTCCAGAGTTTGTGGGACATCCGCAAACTGTTTGAGCCGGACTTACACTCGGACAACATGGACGCCGTCATCAACGGCACCATCGATGTCGACCCTGCGCCGAAACAAATGACGAATGGCATTGCATAGGGGGCGGTGATGTTGGATCTTGTATAGTGTGTGATTGGGGTGACCCCCATGTGTGTGCACTGTTTGGGTAAGATCTGATCATTATAATGCTGGTGACAGTACATGGGGGGACCATCTCCTCCCACTGCATGCAGTATGCCTATCTTGTCAATGTTATGCACTGGCTAAGACTAACATACATACAGCATCAACAATCTCTGTCACTCAGTGTCTTTCTCTTAGACACCTCTGTTGTTGACTGGGTCATCATAACGGTTATAACATCAGTGTCATGGTTATGATGCCAGTAATGTCAGTGTCATGATTATGACGTCAGTGATGTCACTGACATGTCAAATACGTACAATGAGTGTGTCAGTCATGTGAGTCACTCTGAGAAACCATTTCTGTGCATGTTTTGACTCCACAAGTAGTTCATTGAGTTACTCATTAATGATTAGAGTTAATACGGGCTACGCGGGTGAATTTATCTTGGAGATATTTGTCTGACAGTATTTGTGAGCCATGTCTGCCGTTTCATATGACCCGCTTATTTTAATATTAAGTCATTTAACAGTGAATATATTTTGATCAGTCACAGGATTTAGGGTAAAACTAATTACCCAGTGTTTTATTCATGAGAACTTGTCGTCATCCCGACAATTTAACGTTAGCTTACAACCACCCCTCTGTGAGGGGTGGGCATTTAGGCAAATGTTTAGTTTTTGTTTCAGGTATTTTGTGTTATTGTGTGGATCCAATCAAGTGTGATCAGAGTGTTAGCATTCCATTACATCGCTTATTAATTGTCAAGTGAATGATATATCCTTTCAACTCTAAGCATTTTAATTGAAATGAGATGGAATGTCTGTGGATTATCTCTCATGTTTGCACAGTTATAGCATAGGCAGTGCAAGAGATTTGTTGTTTACCATGATGATTTTATTCGTTCTTTCTACATTTACCGTTGACATTTAAGGAAGATGAAATTGCTATATTAATTGTGTTTACTGCAATGAGCATGTATTATCCATGGATACATAAAAACCAACTACAGTGTAGCTGGATGTCATTGTCAAGAACGAGACCCCTTAAGAGAAATATCAGGTTTCCAGACTGGAAATACTTGTGTCAGTTGCTTGGCACTCAGTTAAATTGCTGCTCATTTCACAAACTGTAACCAACTTAAAACACACGTAGCCTTATAAAAGGTCATTGACCAAGTGTTTTAATCATAACACTGTAGATATTTAAAATAATGTCCATGCATCAAAACTTCACTGTATTTGCTAGTTAAGGATTTGTTAAGGGGCGTGCACTAATACGTTCTTACAGTTTATCATGACAATACTGGTATCTGGTCACCTCTAGTAGAATTGATATTACTAGTTGTTGGGTTAAGGTCTGACTGTATATTAAGGCACAGTTGTTCACTTCAAAGACAATGTTCAAATGTAACATGTTAAGTACAAATTTAATAATTACAATCATTGTAAACATGCGTGCAATGGTGAGGTATCATTAGTTAGTGTTTGTTGTTGAATCCTTAATCATGCTACAGCTGTTATATTTGCGACTGTGTTTAAAAAAAACTAATAATGGTGTCAACTAAACTCCAAATCATCTACACTAAACTGCTGGATCAGTTGATTTTATTATGTCATTGACTGTGTCGGTCGTTTTATTTACTGCCAATTTTACATTTTGTTTTAATCAGCTGATTTTGAGTCGATGCATGTTTCAGTTTCGAGTGTCAGTGATCATTACATTGAGCAAGCTCTTCATTCTTTGGCATTTTTCAAACTGACACAAGTTTGTATAACAGAGGAACTCTAATGTTTGGTGGTAGAATTACAAATGTGTCCTGCCCAGGCAATACTGGAACAAGTTGCTCAATTTGTACAGGTTTTCAGCATACTACCGTCTCAATGCTCAATATTGGGCAACTATTGACTGTACTAGATTAAGATACTGCACTTTGGGTGGTAGACTTTCATTATCATGCAATTAATGTTTCATACCATGGTAAGTAGGTATCTTGTAAGAAAACGATTGAAACAGCTTATTTCTCGTGCACTTAAATGATGCGTGTTTGTAGACTACCGAGTGCAGAGTTTGGGTATATTTATTTTGATTGTTGTGCATTGATGAGGTATTTTATTGACAGCTGATATTGCGTGATTAATGTGATGTGTTCTTCAGTATTCCCTACGACATAAATTCTTATTTACTTTTGTACCTTTATTGTTATCATTATATATCACCAGTGGCTATACGCTGCCGACATGTGGTGTCTCAAGTTTGTTTATGTTGCTGAACTCTTTTTGAGTGTGGCGTGTGATCCTAGCTACAATGATGTGTGGCATTAATGAAATGTCCCTTGCTCGTACCTGCGAATTGGTCGATGATTTCACGGAACTAATTCAGGTCGACATTGTGTGTCTCATTTTGTGTAAGAACTAGGGAAATGTTCTGGATAAAAGAGGTGACTGTTATGATGATTTTGTTTAAACTTTTAATGATATCTTCATTAGATGACCAGTCAGTGTTTGTAGTTGTTTCAGCAAGACTTGAAGCACTGTTCAAAATAGACTTGAGATGTTGTTTTCTGTGTTGTTGGGTGACAAGACGCATTGACTGTTGCACCAGTCATATGCAGTGAGTGTTTATTAGGATATTGAGCGATTTATTAGGACATTCAACTTCTTGGAGAGCTTGGTATGTTTTGTGGTCATTGTGTTTGTGATGCCAGATCAACACTGCTTAGACAGAATTATTCATGCCCATGTGTGTGACAACTCTTTGATATTCCATGTTGATAATAATTAATACCAAGGTTACATACATATGTGATAAACATTCCAGCTCAGAGGTTTCACTACATACTCATACAAAGTAGACTTCTTAGTTTTGGTCTGGCAGATTTCTAGTTAAGTAATAAAATTATACATATTGCTATGCACTTTTAGCTGCAACTGTTTCTTTCTATTCTTCGTTTTATGTTACCAAAAGGTAACATGATGTTGACTGGTACATACTAGTTGTTGATGTCAGGTAATCTATGAAGTGTGCTTTTTCATCTGAACGGAATGAAGGAAAGAACATTTTTGTATTCCCTATTTGAATAAAACGTTTCACCACAAACTGTGTCGTTTTAACAAGGAGCCATCAGCAATAGCCTTGTTGGATGTCTTTTTGATTTTTAGACATACCTGTTACTTAGCAATCATGCAGCCAAAGGACACAACTGACAGTGGTGACAATTTCACAAAGTGTTAGTACCAATCATTTTTGCAGATTGTCACTTTTTCTGTATGCAATGCTGTGCTTTGTTCATTTGTCTGAGGCTACAAAAACCATCCACTCATCAGTTGAGGGTGCTTTAAGTTTAAGTAATTTTTTTACAACATTAATGTTATGCAATTGCTCACAGAGCATTAGCAGGGTGAATTTAAAAAAGGAATAACTGACGTTATAGGTCTTTTGTGGGGTTGTAGACGAAGCACAGAAATGTGGCACCAGTTTTATTGGATTTACTGGCTCCCAAATGGGAAATAAAAATTGAATGGGATAGAATCTGAAACTGGGAACATTGGGGAAATGTTTCTAAATCGAGCCTTGAATACTACAGCATACAAAGAGCAGTGTGAATAAATTCTGCAACAACATTCATAAATATATTATTTATTCCTATCAACGATGATGGAATGTAGAGAGAATGATCAACGACAACAATCGACCATGTAGCCATCAAAGAAATAATATGATACGGATGACTGTCACGAAGCATTTTTCACTGTCATTGAACACCAGATGGCAGCACATATCTAGATGTCAGGCGGGTACGCCAGGTACTGTTCACAATGCAAACAATTTGGCTTACAGATAATGGCAATATAATATCAACAATTGGTATGCTAGTAACACCACTGAATAAACATGAAGCACATAATCCAGTCGTATTCCTGTTTGGCCAAGTAGTGCAGTACAAATGAACATTTTTATAATGTAGGCATACGAAGAAAACACATTTCTTAATTACAACCACATTGCTATCCAAAAATATATTTTACAATTCCACTTTTCATCAAGAAGCAGTCATTATGAAAATACCTTGTACACTGATGACCACTAGAATAACTTTAGATACATAGTTACAGCTACGTTGAAATAATTGGGGATATTTGGTTTGGTAGATTTTTTATATTATATAATATGAACATTCTCAAAACTAGATCATAGAAATGTTTCCACATAAACACACACGTTACTATGGAAATACAATTATACATCAACAAATGCTACACGCGCAAGCACTCACACAATCTTTGAACATGAGTAACGTAGAACCATGATACTACACTTGAACTAATGATAAACGTATGAACAATGACAACAAATCACAACATGTAGGAAATACACATCAAGAAATGCAAAGTATAATTAGACTGTTCAAACTACATAACAATGCAGGAAAACCGACATTCAGTCAAACAGGTAAACGTTCAGATACCGCGGTAATTGGATTGAGTTTCTGAAGAACAAAATGGTAACAGGGAAATTAGTTATAAATCAAACTAGTATTCATTCCTGGTAATTGACCATTTAAAGAAAGTTAACATATTTTGACCAGTTAATTGTTCAAGTAAATCAGTAAAAAAAATACTTATCGGTGTGAGTTATACGTTCCGTGACTCGTATATATAAAACATGTTTGCATAAAAACAAAACCAAGATGACCACAACTCATGAATAAAAAACAAATTGATTGTCTAGAATATAAAAGCAACTTGATTAATTTAAAGCTGTACGGTTCCTTTTTCTTTACTAACAAGGCCATAACAAGAAAGAAGTCTACAAAAGCAGGATTTACTTTTACTGGCAATGAATGCACAGAAAGGTTAACAAAAGACACTGTGTTGAAAGAGAGAAGACAGCAGTGCACTGCCTAATGTGTGCACCATGTCATGCTATAGAAGACAGCAGTGCACTGTCTAATGTGTGCACCATGTCAGGCTATAGAAGACAGCAGTGCACTGTCTAATGTGTGCACCATGTCAGGCTATAGAAGACAGCAGTGCACTGCCTAATGTGTGCACCATGTCATGCTATAGAAGACAGCAGTGCACTGCCTAATGTGTGCACCATGTCAGGCTATAGAAGACAGCAGTGCACTGCCTAATGTGTGCACCATGTCATGCTATAGAAGACAGCAGTGCACTGTCTAATGTGTGCACCATGTCAGGCTATAGAAGACAGCAGTGCACTGCCTAATGTGTGCACCATGTCAGGCTATAGAAGACAGCAGTGCACTGTCTAATGTGTGCACCATGTCATGCTATAGAAGACAGCAGTGCACTGCCTAATGTGTGCACCATGTCATGCTATAGAAGACAGCAGTGCACTGCCTAATGTGTGCACCATGTCATGCTATAGAAGACAGCAGTGCACTGCCTAATGTGTGCACAATGTCAGGCTACTTTCTCCAGGGGCTGTTTCATGAAGCCACCAAAAACATTCTTAAAGCTAAGATGATAGTCTTAGTAACTTATGCAATTTATTTTTCAATAAACAGTTCATGCAAACACATGTAATTGCATAACTTTAAGTATGGTTCATGAAACTGGCCCCTGGTTTGTGATCCAATAGTCAACATTATTCACCTTTTTCCTCAAATGCAGAACATTTCACGTGCATGTTTTTAGTCATGTAAACAGGTTTGCATTTATACCATTGAATTTTCCTAACACAAACATGTAGGAAAATGCTTAAATGCATCTGCAAATATGATGATGAACATACAGACCATCTGCATTCAAAGACAACCGTATGCATGCATGTGGATCATTTTAGCACCAGTGTTCGCATGCACTGTTCCGCATTCTGACTCTTACACATGTACCTATGTGTTCAAAAACACCATCAATGTAAATTATAACACCGGCAACACATTTATAAAATACTGTAAATTTAACTAACAGTAACACATACACAATGTGTCAAATGTAATCGCATGTTCATTAATGACAGTCACATTTTATTATACGACTCTGAACATGTCAGTGATGTACCAAGCAATATACCAAGATGATGATTTTGATTGGTGTTGGTGATGTCACTTTCTCGGCAACATGCAACCTATTATTGAACCAATGGCAATACACGATGTCACGCAAACATAGTCACCATGACAGTCGATTAAGTTTTGATGATGAAATGCTCAGATTAATATAACTATCTATGGCAATATATATATATATATATATGGCAATATATGCCACCCATAGTTGCTGTGACAGTTAGTTAAGTTTTGATGAAATGCTCACTTCTGTTTGGCTTAGATGGGGCCAAGTTGAATCATTACACTTTAGACTGCATTAACACAGGGTGATAACAAGCCTAGTGTTATCAGAGACTTGTATTTTCTACAGAGAAAATACTGTATAACTATGACATGTAGAGATTCAACTGGATAGTTCAAGCCGTTATTCGTTTATATATTTCGCAATAAATTAATGTGTTCTCATAACATTTCAAATACAATTAGGAAACTTCAGACAATTACTGCTAATTGATGATTCAACTACCAATACGATGATGAAGAGTCACCCAAGTGATTACAGGTGAGGTACATATGTGACATCATACGAGTGTCACCATCTAGCATTAATCAACTGAAGAAATTAGAGTGAACAAAATGCTTTGAGAAAAGAGACAAACTACATAAAATATTACTAAATATGCTGTGTGGTTTCAATAATTTTGCCAAAGGGTTTATACAGCTCAGTGTTCAGTCTTTGGGACTACTTTACCCTTTATTAGTTCGATATTTCTAAGAAGCTGCTGCAATTAATGCATGAAGACTATTTGTACACAAATATCCACCATAGCCAGGTAGTCATGTACATAGCTGAATGAACCGGAACAACATCTAGAATGAACAGACTGGTGTTGATTGAGACTCCAATGTTCTGGCCACTGTGCCAAAGCACCACTGCACTCCACAGTGCTAAATGGATGGTATACCACAAAACAACGCATTTTCAAGACAAATTGATACAGCAAAACACAGTTGGAATTTTTTCAAAGTGTTTTGTTCCATTTACAGTAATAACTAAGGATCAATAAGTAAAATATATGTTAAAACCCAATGTATAATTATATAAACAATTTAAACTGTTGACATAACGTTTTTAATTATTTTATTTGGAGCCCATTTACATTAAATATGTAGGGACAATTTTTTTGTAATTAAAAACTGTTATAATACTGTTACAATGGAACATTGCAACATGGCTATGGGAACCTTCTTAGTTCTCTTCAGCATAATAAATTATTTGAAAAAGACTGGAGCTGAATATTGCATTCCTACAAACATTCATCAACAGAAGCCCCTACCCGTGGGGTATTTGGATTGCAGACACCTGAAATAAAAATCTGAAATTTGAAAAGTGCTATATGGCACCTTCTTAGTGATTACATTTACATGTCATTAAAATACTGAGTCACTGCAGTGAGCACAAAATTTTTTTTGCTGATAAAATAAATACAATGACATTCCTGCTGTTGTTATTCAGAAATAACAAGCCGCACATATGAAAAATCGTATCTACTGCCCGGAAAATATGGATTTCCAAACTGCAGCATAGTTAGTTTGAAATAATCACTGTTGAGTCTGTTTCTGTTCTTCTTCGTCATACACTTAGATGCTGTCTCCAGTTGCTGTTGTAGTTACATTATTTTATTTTCTGTACTGTAGAATTCCACACTGCAAATGCCCGCACATAATATTGTCCTCCATTCTAAATTGGGGCGTTGGTATGTCATGATTACAATGTATGAGCGTTGAGGGTCAGCTGTAGAGATTGGTGAATGAGTAAGGCAGAAACTGAGATTGCAGTCTAGATGATGAGATGTGTGATGTTACAGCGATCCACACCACAGAATGAACCCGCTTGATATTCATGTCCACCAATCCACTGTTTTCTCGCAGTCATGGTCATTTCCCGTCAATCCCACCATCTGGAAACCGGAATCACTTGTGTCCCATTACTGACCAGAACCACGCAACGACTTATCGGATCTTTGAGCATCGTGGGATAACTGTAGACTGAGATATATCGTGCAACACGAACCAGCGTACGTGTCATAAAATACTGCCACATGATCGCGCGTGCCGTTCGTCAGTGTCCTGTGTCCTCACCCCCCACGAGGATTGTTATCACAAACACTGAATGGCTGGTTACGCACGAGTTTGTGCTGCAAATAAGCAACATTTCCTCACTTCCTTTTCTGCTTCTTTGCTATTTCTTTTTCCTTTCGTTGCTGCTTCAGTTTCTTTTTCTCTTCTCGTAAGTGTTGTTTAGACTTCAGACTCTGGACCAGCTTGTAGACAAAGACACCTGCAAATAACAAGACAATAAGTGACGGCTTTGACCAACAAGCAAACAAGACGCATACAGCCAAAACACTTCTCAAACTATACTACTGGGTACCTCAAATTTCACATAACACTATAATGGAATCAACTGAGCACAAGTCGTGGGGCCAATTTCACTGTGTGTCCGTACAACATGGATGTTTGCATGGGGACATTTTATATGGATTATGGAACAAGGCTGGTTTTTGTCATTGTCATGCTATATTTGATGTGGATTGTGGTGGGATGTTTAACTTTTCCTTTGAATACAAAGAGGTTAGCAATGTGTACTAAGAAGTTTTGACTCAAAGCTATCACACCGAGAATGACAAATTCATCTCCATTTGAACTTCACCAGATAATTTTGCAGTGCGATGCACATATTGAATTTTCCAACCTGGTGCTTGTCATTTCTACTACAGACTGCTATCAGTATTTAATTAGCTGACTTTGCACCTTGTTTGCAAGTCTTCCTACTGTTCAGCCGATTACAGGTATGTTATCAAAGTTGCCAAATTATTTGGAGAAAACAAAGCTGCTTTGCAGGAGGATGAAGGCTTTCAAACTGGTTTGAAAGAAGTTTCACAGCGAGGACACTTGGTTTTAAGTGCAAAAAAAGTACCTGAATTTTTGCATTGCTTGAAACATTGCAAAAATGGTTGGTACTTTTCGGCATAATTTGACTGAATTGGCTTTGAAATTTCCCATGAAAATAATATAAAGAACACCTTCGACATTGTTTGCGACTTGCAATCTCATTGCTTTTTCTCCAAATTGTAACTGGGCTATTCTCTTTAGAACTGGCTGAATGACCTGTTTTTCTTACAACGACCTTGCTAAAAGCTAAATAACTGGACAACATTTGGCCCACATCTAACCAAATGTGTGGAATGCTTCTCTAATGTCTTTGGTTATGAGGAACCAAGATAAGCATCAAATTGTTGGTAATGATGACTGGACTAATAGAAGCATTAATAATGCTATGAGGTTTGGGTAGAATCAGGTCAATTAATGTTTAATCAGGCATGTGTGCTTATAGAATCTGATGTGAAGAGGCATCACTGCTTCTGCTACGGTACATATTTGTCATTACTGCTACACTAATTGGAAGCTGAGATGTAGCTGATGGATCCAAGGAGGAATCATGATGAATGAAGTCAATGAATAGAACATGTTTGTGCTAAATACTGAACATTTTCATCATCAGGGACTCACTATGATTTTATTATTAATCCCATAATGCTAGGTTTTAAAACATGAAATGAAACAAAATTTATAACAACTGATTAGATTAGCACATAGAATTGTTGAAATGTGCATAGATTTAGATAATAAAGATACTAAACTGGAGAGTATTCTATTTCTCTCACATAGGTAAACAGGAAGCACCCCCCACAGTATCACTGTGATTGAGGTGAAGGTTTTAAGCCGTTTATGCTCAGAAAGGAACACTTGATTAATCCAACTTATTCAAGACAGGCAACACATTTTCCCCGGCTAAGGACCTGACCGAAATCGCACCAGTTTCGTATGTCAGAGAGCTTCTGGAGACAGGCAGACATTTACAGTGTCTGCCTTAACAGAACACTTACATGGCAACATTTATCATAACTCATCCAATTGCATTATAAGGTAAAGAAACTTTTACATTTTAGTGATCCTTCACAGACATCTTTTACAAACTATGGTGAAGTATGGCAACAAATGGTGGTCCAGGTTTGAAAAAAAACACCCTTCAGAATGCACCATTTTGAAGGTAGTTTAAAAAATAGTTCGGTTGGCCATGCCCCAGATCCACAGTGTCGCATCACACTTTCGGTGCTCGCTCAGCCCATCCTACCACCTCGCATATATAATTTTACTCAGGGGAAACATAGAATGCAAACAGAATAGTGTAATTGCTTTTCTAACATGCAACTATTTTGTCTTGCTTATCCTAGATTAAGTACTAACTAACTGCAGTAACAGTAGCTGTAGATTCTTGTTTCGAGTACCACAGTCGCTGTACTTGTATTATCTATTGACATAATATTGCAGCTGTAAGCAGTTGCTTATTCCAACAAACAACGAACACTCAAGTGATTTGTATATACTGTATATTAAAGGTAACATAACACCTCTAATAGTAAACAGTAAAGACTGTGATTATCTACACGTATCACAAACAACAATCCACTCGTACGCTCGTTCAGTCGTTATAACAAACAAGGACCTGGACTGGAGCCGAAATGTTTCACTAATAACCATTTACTGTTATAGATATTAGATATATGGGCTTATTTATAACGGCTTATTTAACAATATGATATAGTAACCAAGTATGTCAAAAGGTAGTGCTTGTGTTTACTTATACCAGGGCAGTGATGTGGTGATCGAGTCAGTCCCAGTCAGTGTGACTGCGGGTGTCACTACTCACTCACTGTCAACGAGTGGGTTTAACCAAACAGATGGTATCGTTCATTGACCATTTTCTAGTAATACTTACCCACAAGAGTCACTACAATGATAGCTGGAAATATAAATATGGCGTTATCGATCCCTTCTTTTACAGGGCCTTTGGGATCCGCAAATTCTACCATTTTGATGCGTTTGGCAGTGTTTCTCCACGAAATCACACGCGTCCGTCTCGAGTTGTTTCCGTTTTGGTTGAACTGTGGGATTGGAAAGTGACTGATTCTGGTGCACTATGTGGCGCCACTGTACAAGTCGTTTATAATTATAGCTAGTCCCAGGCCCACAATGTGGCGCTAGTGATTGCAATAATACAGTGTGTTATTATTACAATAATATTCATTAATCCTCTGTTAGACCGTTGTGTTTAAGCAATTCTTTATAAGCTACTAAATGCATTGTGTTAAAATATAATGACTTTTGTGTCCCATAAGTACTTTAGTTTTCTTCCACTAATTATTTCTTGCATTATTTTGTTATGCTTAAATATGATTTAGACTGTAGTTATAACACCCTGGCCTGCCCCTGGGCCAGCTGCGACAGGGCACATTTTGTGGTATTTGCCCTTCATTAGGTGGCAGCACCCATATTAAAGTGTATTTTATTAATAATTTTATCTTTAGTCATAATGTGTTATTATCTTTACATGTTATTTACGTAAACCAAGTAATTTTATGCCATACATTTTAATGAAATACTTTGTGACTACATCTGCCATGTGGTAGTGGAACTCACTGGTCACGTGAGATGCTATCTCAGCCTCTTTAACTTTGATGTCACCTGAGCAAGACACTATATATCCCTTCAAGCTGATATACAGTCATATAGGATGAAATGATTAGGTACACTGACGCAGTGGTGTAGACTTATACTTAGGGACTACTTTCACTACATAGACTACTTAAATTCACTTACATTTATGTGAATTGCCAAAATAAATCAATACATAGGAAACGACAATTAGTAAAAGTAAGTAAAGGTTAGTTCTTATATAGCGCAGTATCCAATCTTTAGAATTGTTCAAAGCGCTTTTTTTTACACTTTACTCCCTGGCAGGCCTGTTCAATCGAAGACCATCTCGGCTTCTCTGGGAAGCATTCAGCCACGCGGCAATTTCGCGAAGACTGCTCGTACACAAATATTCATCACTATCTATAGCCAGGTACTTATTCATTCAGCTGAGTGAACTGGAGCTATGTACGTAGAGTGAAAACAACTTGCTCAAGGTTTCACACGGCAGCACAGGATTCGAATCAAACGTGCGATGCTCCACCCCTGAGTCACTGCGCTATATGTGTGTGTTATATATGTGTGTCATCCTCTGATGGTCCTCACGCTACAATATCATAGGTCTTGACTCTTGTAATACTAGCAATTTTTTAAACAAATTTATTTCAGTTTGCTTGGAAGATTAACTGCAATTGCATTCTCGAATGATATAGCGGTTAAAGGGATACTCCAAACAGTGAGAGATTCACACCATTTACTTACATCTGTATAATATATTGGTTGTGCATAGTAATTGTGCACAAAGATCGTTAATAAACAATTAATTATAGTATATGTGTACCAGAAACACTCCACGTTGGAATCAGGGCGCTGCCATCTTGAGACTTAAGCGACAGTGACGTAAACCGCTTACGTCACTGGCGCATGCACGTTCTAAAATCCTATGTCTGTCCAATGGTATTTGATGTATCCAGTACGTCGCGGATTGCTTACGTCACAATCACAATTATTAGCGAAGAATCCGCCAATCCTTGCCTTTTTCAACAAAGCGCCAGTGACGTAACGATTTGGCTTACGTTACTACATGGCGCATAAGTCGCAAGATGGCAGCGCCCTGAATCTAAGATAGCATGTTTTTGATACCATTAAACTATAACTAATTGTTTATTAACGATCTTTGTCCACAGTTACTATAGCACAACCAATATAGTATACATATGTAAGTTAATACTGTGAACCTATCAATGACTGGAGTATCCCTTTAACCGCTATATCATTCGAGATATAATTTATTTATTATAATGTGTTTCCTGCTTCTTTTTTGTTTAGTAAATACGTGACGTAACAGCTGCTGGATAGTATTCTCGCCATATATAGCTCACAGGTGCTAACCGAAGTCTGGTGAACAGTATCGAACATCCACGAGCATAGCGTGGCTCATTTGACTCGTAATGCTGGAGCGACCTGTAAACCCCGCATATAATCTACGCGGAATTGTGATGTCGTATAATTGTCATGCGTGAGTATGGTTTCACGACTTTATAATAATATTAATATTAATACTATTTTGAATAACCGTGCAAATTATGGATATATAAAAATTACAAATAATTTACAGCGTTTTTCTGGTTGTGTGCGTGTGTGCGTGTGTGCGTGTGTGCGTGTGTGCGTGTGTGCGTGTGTGCGTGTGTGCGTGTGTGCGTGTGTGCGTGTGTGCGTGTGTGCGTGTGTGCGTGTGTGCGTGTGTGCGTGTGTGCGTGTGTGCGTGTGTGCGTGTGTGCGTGTGTGCGTGTGTGCGTGTGTGCGTGTGTGCGTGTGTGCGTGTGTGCGTGTGTGCGTGTGTGCGTGTGTGCGTGTGTGCGTGTGTGCGTGTGTGCGTGGTGTGTGCGGTGTGTGTGTGTGTGGTGTGTGCGTGTGTGCGTGTGTGCGTGTGTGCGTGTGTGCGTGTGTGCGTGTGTGCGTGTGTGCGTGTGTGCGTGTGTGCGTGTGTGCGTGTGCGTGGTGCGTGTGCGCGTGTGCGCGTGTGCGTTGGGCGTGTGTGCGTGTGCGCGTGTGCGTGCTGTGTGTGCGCGTGTGCGCGTGTATAAGTGCAGCGTAGTGCGTAGGTGCGTAGGTGCGTAGGTGCGTAGGTGCGTAGGTGCGTAGGTGCGTAGGTGCGTAAGTGCGTAGGTGCGTAGGTGCGTAGGTGCGTAGGTGCGTAGGTGCGTAGGTGCGTAGGTGCGTAGGTGCGTAGGTGCGTAGGTGCGTAGGTGCGTAGGTGCGTAGGTGCGTAGGTGCGTAGGTGCGTAGGTGCGTAGGTGCGTATGGTGCGTAGGTGCGTAGGTGCGTAGGTGCGTAGGTGCGTAGTTGCGTAGGTGCGTAGGTGCGTAGGTGAGTAGGTGAGTAGGTGTGTACTGTGTAGGTGGCGTGTATAGTGTAGGTGCATACACGCATGTTAATATGTTTAAAAATAAAATCGACATATACCTAAGAAGGGCGGGGTACATTTAGATAAATAGGTTGGACTCTCGATAAGCCAAACGGCTTCATTGTCCAATTGCCATCTAGAGTTGATTTTCTAAGTGGCAATCTTGTTAAATCTTGTTAAATACGTGTGCTGCAAATAGGCGGGTGCATGCGGCCTAGTGATACACGTATGCCCCCGACAAATTTGTGCTGAATTTCCTGTTATATAAGCTTTCGCAATATTCATTTTGTCTCGGCTCGCGCCAGCAGATATGTTTTGGCGAGCCTGGGGGACAAATGGAGTTTTGCTGTCCCAAGACTACCCACTCTGGATCCGCGCGTTGTGCATATTTCTGTGGGGGAGTGGCTCACAGTCGGGCGAGTCTGCGCGTGTGGCGAGCATGCGAACGTGTGTACATGTATGCTTGTGTGTGTGTGTGTGTGTGTGTGTGTGTGTGTGTGTGTGTGGTGGTGGTGGTGCGTGCGTGCGTGCGTGCGTGCGTGCGTGCGTGCGTGCGTGCGTGCGTGCGTGCGTGCGTGCGTGCGTGCGTGTCGGGGCGTGCGTGTGTGCTTGTAATTGTCTCTGTGTGTATGTCTGTGTCTGCATTTCGTGCGTGCGTGCGCGCGTGTGTGATTTGTTTGTTGCCGTGTCTGTGGCTATGTCTCTACAAGTGTGTTTGTGTTTGTGTTGTGTTCTTGTTGGTTCTACTGTTTGTTTTGCAGCTTCACCTGAGTTCACGGTCCAGAAAGTACACGCTAGCGCTTCAACACATATCACTTACACATGTGGTTGATAGGTTAATTGGTTGATAAATCTATTGATTTATAATAGATTAATGATTTTGCTTTGTACATTTGCGATGTAGGTCCTTTAATATCGCGGACATATCAATCGAAGTGCTAGATGGGCTAGATATAATTGTATTAGTTAAAGGCTCATATTATATAATATTAAAAGTTCATTCTGGTACCTTCGATGGAATGCTTTCTGAAGATAAAACCGTTACTAGATTAAATAACTACAGCTGTATTTTAACTGTTGTTTAAATACACTAAAATAATTCCACTTCCTAGTAGTAACAGCCGTTGCAGTGTTAACAAACGCGAGTGTCATACATAGAAGACGAATTACGAAAAATGGGACTGGTTCAACCGACAAGTTGGCATACACAAATACTAAAATCAAATAAAATCAAGTCAAATAAAACTTTATTACTTTGTTTTATAAGACGCCATTCCAGCAGTCGTTGCTCGTGGAACTGTACATGATATATTATAAAGAAAAGGTGAATATTAAGCTAATATTTTAAAAACACTAGTCGTTGTCCATTTATACCGATACTCGGTCACCCCGGCGGTACTTTGTGCGCAGGACAGGAAATAAGGGGCGTTCACTGCAGTTCAGCTTTGACATCGGGTGACACATTGTTCGATATACTCCGGCGAATGACCGTTCAGTATTTGATATACCGTCGTCGGTTACTGTTGTGATCTGGTAATTATTGGTGGATATATCACAAGTGCTGCATACTTGCAATCACATGTCTGTCTGTTTGTCAATCTATTTCTTGCGTTGAACACAACACGTTTGGGGTTTATCTTGTCATCATAAGGAAATAGTTATTTGAGTCACATTGATTCAATCATCAGATTGTAAAAACCAGCTTCAAAATGAAGCCGCCAATGAAACGCATCATGCAATCCGTTTACCCAACCGTTCACGTTTAATTAGACGGAGCAAATTCAGAAGAGTCGGCACAGCAACTATTATAGACGACGCATTATTTCTAGTGCAAACTCATTTTCCTATGAACATAACCCATACATGTATCCACATTGCACATGTCGTATTAAACTGAGCATCAAATGAATTACTACAACGTAGATCCACGGGTGTTCCCTTAATTGTACCGCAGTATATATTTCGTCCCCTCTAGTTTATACATTTATTTCTAACGCAAAATCGCAAAGAAATCAGATGAACATCTTGTGCAATACATCAAGGTCACGACTTCGTGTTTCCGTAAACAAGGGCATAGTATTATGCTATCTAAAAGTATGTTGCGACGTGTGTGTGTTATCCCGTAATTCATTGATTGTGTTCTTGGAAGACCACCAGATAACACTGCACGTAGACCAGCGGTATTTAATCTTTTTTGTAACCGTTAGCGCTTGACCGAGGCAACAAAACCGCAGTTATCACTCCATATGTTTACTCGAAAAGGACACTTTTGAAA